>JAYKKM010000375.1:6052500-6182500 GCA_035772405.1 Chrysogorgia sp. JL179-B06
GAGTGGCACGAAGTGGATATCCCAATGATTTCCCCTTTCAGGTTCCCGGCATCTTTCGGGCCATTTCATCTTATTGATTAACGCAGTGACTTCCTTGATGATTTCTTTCTTGTCTCTGGCTTCATCATTCAACTCTTCTCCCTCCACGAGCCCGCTATCCTTCACTCCATAATAGATAAAACCGCCACGGTGATTGGCGAAGGCTGCAACATAGGAGCCAAGCTTGTTTGTTTTCGACACCATTCTGGTTGCGATAGACGTAGACTTCGAAGAAGTCGATTTAACGAGCTTGAATCGACACCATTTCGATTCGGTGTGATGATTTGGAAAAGGAAGGTGCTTTCCACGGACGAAACGAGCGCGTTGAATGTCTGTAGCCGTAGGTTGAACTAAATCATCGGAATGCTGCACGGCTTTACGCTCATCGAGAATATATATCAAAGATTTCAAATCGTTCACATTACAGGCCGACGTAGACTGTACCTGAGTGACACTTGGTAACATCAGGCCTGAGGAGACTGTAACGCAGATATCGCACAAGAAACTTGATTTGGTTGGCGTAATTCAAAATTCACACATTGCGTCACGGAACTTGCTCCGATTTTCTCCGTTAATTTTTGTTCAAGGGTACGGAGAAAACCATTGACATCATCCTTCTCTAGAAAATCGTTCATGTTGGGCGAGTTCAACACCAACTCTCCACCGTTTTTCTCGTTTAGAAGGGCGCAGATGCTTTGAAGAATTTTCTGTCTGTCATCGATTCTCCAATTTTCACCGCTGAGATCAATGCGAAGCTTTTGTGCCATTTTCCCTGTCTTTCAGGTGACCTATTTCAGCTGACGGTGCATGGTTAGTAATGTCGAACAAACAACACATCGGTGGCCTATATAATATTTATTGTCGTGAAGACCCTGTTGGCGGGAGGTAAATGAAGTCAATTCCCTGGTGTTTCGTATATACGAAAGCGAATTTTATTTGAATTAATGTGGGAAACACAATGGCCAATTTAACACAAACCAACAAACACCTTAAATCAAACGATAACACCATTTCATTTTCCATTTCTCTTGTCTTATTTAATCTCTATACTTTGCTTTTCATTTTATCATACTACTCACTTCCTTGCATTGCAACCTTCTTTGTTCTAACACATAAACTGATGTCACATGCACACGGCGATTCTTGACTAGAAGAATCAAAAATTCTATAAGGTTCGAGGCGATAGAGTATAAACTTTATACGTTTTACTTTTCGAATGAGTTCCAGTGTCCCGCCTATATAGCCGATGTAAATAGTCTATATTGGTAACATAAACGTATTAACTAAATCCTATACCCTATAAATCGTAACCATAATTCTATAATGTTGCGTTAAGCCGGGCGCATATATACGTGGTTAACATTAACTAAATCGTAATCCTATATATAGGAGTCTATGGACATACATTCACAGCATGAGCACTCTCTATTCATCAGATGAAACTTACAAAATACATTTGAAGAACATTTTAATCTATAAGTAAAATAAGGTTCTTAGATTTTCAGTAATGACTGGGACAAACACTGAAACTTAGCTACAGTAACCTTTTCAACATTGTATCTGTAAATAATATACGTTTATCGCCTATACATTTTATAAGAAACTTCTACCAAATCTGTTTGATGATCTTTTTCAAGAGTATAGTCGAACGTTGGAAAACAAATCAGTTCTGCTGTCATGCAATTGACCTTTGGAGTAGTATTCCATGTTAATTTGAAATACCTCAATCTATTTTCTTTTATCAAAGATTTAAAACATTATTTACTGTCAGAATTACAACACTCCAAGTCACTGAATATAAATTATTATACCTAAAAATTTATACATTTACACTTTTTCTTCGTTATACCAAATTGTATTCGGCTATTACGAGTTCCAGTTTTCCTTTCGTTACTATTTTGGTCCAAGTTTATTATATCAATTAAATGTAAAACCCAACTCTAAATTTACTTATATCGTACTGTATATATTATAAAACGTGTTGTGCTGCGTAGGCAGTGTAGATATACAAATCAAATATCTAAAAAGGTTGGTGTGCTGCCGAAATAGCGTGTAAGTAGTTTAACATTTCGAGCGAAGGTCCTTCGTCAGAGAGTGAAACGAAAGGCTTTCGCTTGAAACGTTAGACTACATATACGCTATTTCGGCAGTACACCAACCTTTTTAGATATTTGATTTGTATATATTATATAGTTATTTACAAATACCGTAAATCCCAATGCAAACTCCAATCCTAAACCCAATCATAACCTTAAACGTTTCACTGAAACACGAATCGTGAGATGAGTATCTGCTCATCAGTTTCACGAAAAACCGACACGTATATGTAATATATATATATATATATATATAGTATTCCCGACAGATTTTTTCGGCAACATTTTCCGCTGGAATGTAACATGTTGTTACATGCAATAATATAAACAAGAAAGTCACAGAATTCTAAAAAAATTATCAAAGAAGGACGCGTATATCGCCCGAAACCTCGTCAATGACAATGGGAATACGTAAGTATTTAAGTATTTTTCGACCTGTAGTTAATTTCTCTGTTTCATATTAAACTTCCAGAATATTCCATGCCCATGATTCGTGTGATTATTAAAGTATTCTCCGGTGAGGTTACAAGTGCAACAATGCAAGGCTACAGGTATCTCAATAAGATTTTAATCTTGTTGTTTTCGTCCATTGTTTTGCTCCGATCGCATGCTGGGGATCTGTTATTTTCCCATGAACAGTTTCCCCTCCTGGATGCCGGTTGTATAGAATTGATGTTATGTTGCCATATACGGTAAGGTGTCAAGAACTCGACAAATTCTAAAAGAAAACTGCGAGTGTAACAATAAATAAGGGGAGACGTCATGCTAACAGGAACTTCCCAAACATCGGCTGTACGGTGAATTTCATGAACAAGGGTGAATATTTCTGCTTGGACAACCGGACTGATTAAGTCTTTCATATTTGCAACGTTTGGAGAAAGTTTGATGAATGGTTTTGAAGATATACTCGAAAATAGATCTTTAACAATTCTGCTTCCTTATCTTATGTGCAATCATATACCTTATTTGCATATTACAAAAACTTGAATAACTTAAGAACAAAAACAGCTATCGCCAAAATTTAAAAGAACATCCTTCCTAATTTTATAGGAGTGCTTTTATTCTAAACCAAAAATTGGGGTTCGGGGCACTTTAACATTAGATATACACGCCTCTCTCAAAAAAGGTTTGTTTTAGAGTAAACCTTCCGGCTCAAAAGCCGCTCCCTTGGCTTTGCACTGAGAAGACAGCAACCTATTTGGAAAGCATGTAGGTGTTCATTTCAGGTCCCCATGCAACCACACTGATTGGTAACAGAGAGGTCTGCAATCTACGATATGGCCTCCCAGTCTGTACGCTGCGAGGGCAATACGCCTTTTTCGGATCGGTACGTTTTGGTGGAGAAATTTCTGAGTTGATTTGAATGAAAATAAAAAAGAGCTAGGCATCTTCATTGAAAATACCGAGTAATAAAATGTGCTGGAACACCATTATTGCATTTCTTTAAAGTTTCAATCGGCAAATACATGCCTAACTGATGTAAAATGAAGCGAAACATACATCAAAATTTGTATTGTCTTGTTTGGAAGAACTTTTAAAATGATAAAGTAACTTCTTTTGAAGATTTTCGTTTCTTCGCTTTCTTTTTGAGATATATCAGTTTGTTTGATATGCAAATGTCCGGAATTTACGTCACACATGCATAATGAGTTATCAGAGAATGTTATATATCTTTGCGTTCATCAAATAAAAATACTAAAGTGTGAATAACACGTGTGCGTGTTTCTCCCACAACACCAATCCTCTCAATTTTAAAGGATTTCGTTCGAGAATGAAAGAGATACACACATTTCTCCAATAAGTCATTATGCATGTGTGACTAACCCCCCACCTATAATGAGTTTTCTAACCCTAACCCCCCGACTTAAGTGTCTTCCTAACCCTCCCACCTCGATTCCCTTGATGTTATCCGGTGATGTTATTTGGTGATGGAGTAACATGAATGGTTATCCGTTTTACGACAAACATGTCACCGCTGGGTTAGTGGTGTTGGCGGGCTCAACGTGGTTCTGCCCTGGGTCTAAAATTATACTTCCAGAATATGCCAACTGTGATTGTTAATTATTCTCCGATGAGGTTACATGGTTAGACTCAACAAGAATACATTTTAATCTTGTTGTTTTCGTCCAAGACATTGTTTCGCTTGGGTCACATGCAGGGCTCCCATTAGATTACAAAAAACTCGACAAATTCTAGAAGAAAACTGCGAGTGAAACAACCAAATAAGGGGACGTCATGATGAAAGGGACTTCCCAAACATGGGTTACACACGTAGAATCTCGGCAAGGGTTCAAATTTCTGGCTGGTCAACAGCGGGTAATCTCACTTTGCCCGAATAAACACTCCCCTCTTTCCAAGACTAAAGTTACACCATAAACTTTAAGTAAACGCCAACTTTTAGTATAGACCCTACACTTGTTTATTAATGCAAAACTGAAGTTCTTTTTCACGGTGGGATCATGGCGTGTCGACACGAACCGAAATGTTCAAACGTTCGACAACTTTTCCAAACCCTTGAACCCCCGAAAAATATAGCTGGCATGATGGTGTGTGTATAGGCAAAGGTTCGAAGATGACCCACTGTCATGAGCTATGGAGCCATGACAATTCTAAAATTGCAAACGTTATACCAAGGTATATTATACAAGATATTCAGGATAAAAATTACAAACTCATGAGGTTAGATTGTTTATCTCAGTCGCATTCATATGTAGGTCTCTCCTTGTCTCCCACGCTTGTTTGTATACCTTTCTAGTTCTTCAAAAGAAAACTCCTGGGCCAGCCTTTTAGCGTTTTCACTATGTTGTTTCGCCGATTGCATCTCCGTCTGGGAGGACCTGAACGATAAATCGGATTGTGCAAGTTCATACTGGATCTTGCAAAAATGTGTTGGTGGAAAACGTTTAAACGAGTTTTGCACACGTTCTAACGTATCCCGAGCTTCCTGTAGATCCTCTTTGGGGATTGTCGCGATGTTGACTGCTTCCCCAGTTAGACAGCATTGCAACAACGCCATAGCTTGGCTAATACACACTCGTTGTTCAAGGTCCGCCTTGGCTATTGGATGAGCTGTCAGATTCTCGGCGTGTTCCAGTGCTGCTTGGCTAAAACTTTGTGCTTCTTCAACGAAAGCGGTGTTTCCGCTTCTTGCCGCGAGAATTGTCAGCAACGAAGCGCAGTGCGCATTAAACCAAGCAGTGACCAACCCATGGCCATCGACAATCGTCAGACCTTCCCTGGCAATTTCCAAGCTCTTTTTAATTTCTCCTTTGGCCCGCAGTATCAGGGAATACGTGTACAACTCTTTCGCTTTGAAAGCTTTTGAGACTTCGTTAGAAGGTGTAAGCTTGGCCAGGGTGGAAGAATATTCTTCATTCAGATCCATTGCCTCTCGAAACATACCTTTTCGAACTGCGACTGCGGCGAGCTGCGACAGAACTACCAGACGGGTTTCATTTGCTTCCTTCAAAAGCCGTTTAGTTTCAACGTCGAATGCATCGAAATCTCCATCGTTTCGAAGTTTCACCAATCTCTCGGTGATTGCACACGCCTTTTCACCCATATCTAATGCACATTGTTCTGTGAGTGCGCATGCCTGCAACAAAAATGGCTTGGATTCAAGGATTCGTTTTTTCCACTCAGCAAATGGCATTCTTTTAACCTCTCCGTTGATAAGGGTATAGCTCTCGGGCTCATGGGTAAACACCCCACCCGGACATTCCATCACTGTAATGACAATCACGTAGGTCGATGAAATCAAAATAAATCTATCATCTTCATCGTCGCAGGCTACTTCATCATAGAGTGGCACGAAGTGGATATCCCAATGATTTCCCCTTTCAGGTTCCAGGTATCTTTCGGGCCATTTCATCTTATTGATTAACGCAGTGACTTCCTTGATGATTTCTTTCTTGTCTCTGGCTTCATCATTCAATTCTTCTCCCTCCACGAGCCCGCTATCCTTCACACCATAATAGATAAAACCGCCACGGTGATTGGCGAAGGCTGCAACATAGGAGCCAAGCTTGTTTGTTCTCGACACCATTCTGGTTGCGATAGACGTAGACTTCGAATAAGTCGATTTAACGAGCTTGAATTGACACCATTTCGATTCGTGCGATGATTTGGAAAAGGAAGGTGCTTTCCACGGACGAAACGAGCGCGTTGAATGTCTGTAGCCGTAGGTTGAACTTAATCATCGGAATACTGCACGACTTCACGCTCATCGAGAATATATATCAAAGATTTCAAATCGTTCACATTACAGGCCGACGTAGACTGTACCTGAGTGACACTTGGTAACATCAGGCCCGATTCAAAGGTGCAAAAATACGGAGGAGACTGTAACGCAGATATCGCACAAGAAAACTTGATTTGGTTGGCGTAATTCAAAATTCACACATTGCGTCACGGAACTTGCTCCGATTTTCTCCGTTAATTTTTTGTTCAAGGGTACGGAGAAAACCATCGACATCTAGAAAATCGTTCATGTTGGGCGAGTTCAACACCAACTCTCCACCGTTTTTCTCGTTTAGAAGGGCGCAGATGCTTTGAAGAATTTTCTGTCTGTCATCGATTCTCCAATTTTCACCGCTGAGATCAATGCGAAGCTTTTGTGCCATTTTCCCTGTCTTTCAGGTGACCTATTTCAGCTGACGGTGCATGGTTAGTAATGTCGAACAAACAACACATCGGTGGCCTATATAATATTTATTGTCGTGAAGACCCTGTTGGCGGGAGGTAAATGAAGTCAATTCCCTGGTGTTTCGTATATACGAAAGCGAATTTTATTTGAATTAATGTGGGAAACACAATGGCCAATTTAACACAAACCAACAAACACCTTAAATTAAACGATAACACCATTTCATTTTCCATTTCTCTTGTCTTATTTAATCTCTATACTTTGCTTTTCATTTTATCATACTACTCACTTCCTTGCATTGCAACCTTCTTTGTTCTAACACATAAACTTGATGTCACATGCACACGGCGATTCTTGACTAGAAGAATCAAAAATTCTATAAGGTTCGAGGCGATAGAGTATAAACTTTATACGTTTTACTTTTCGAATGAGTTCCAGTGTCCGCCTATATAGCCGATGTAAATAGTCTATATTGGTAACATAAACGTATTAACTAAATCCTATACCCTATAAATCGTAACCATAATTCTATAATGTTGCGTTAAGCCGGGCGCATATATACGCGGTTAACATTAACTAAATCGTAATCCTATATATAGGAGTCTATGGACATACATTCACAGCATGAGCACTCTCTATTCATCAGATGAAACTTACAAAATACATTTGAAGAACATTTTAATCTATAAGTAAAATAAGGTTCTTAGATTTTCAGTAATGACTGGGACAAACACTGAAACTTAGCTACAGTAACCTTTTCAACATTGTATCTGTAAATAATATACGTTTATCGCCTATACATTTTATAAGAAACTTCTACCAAATCTGTTTGATGATCTTTTTCAAGAGTATAGTCGAACGTTGGAAAACAAATCAGTTCTGCTGTCATGCAATTGACCTTTGGAGTAGTATTCCATGTAATTTGAAATACCTCAATCTATTTTCTTTTATCAAAGATTTAAAACATTATTTACTGTCAGAATTACAACACTCCAAGTCACTGAATATAAATTATTATACCTAAAAATTTATACATTTACACTTTTTCTTCGTATACCAAATTGTATTCGGCTATTACGAGTTCCAGTTTTCCTTTCGTTACTATTTTGGTCCAAGTTTATTATATCAATTAAATGTAAAACCCAACTCTAAATTTACTTATATCGTACTGTATATATTATAAAACGTGTTGTGCTGCGTAGGCAGTGTAGATATACAAATCAAATATCTAAAAAGGTTGGTGTGCTGCCGAAATAGCGTGTAAGTAGTCTAACATTTCGAGCGAAGGTCCTTCGTCAGAGAGTGAAACGAAAGGCTTTCGCTTGAAACGTTAGACTACATATACGCTATTTCGGCAGTACACCAACCTTTTTAGATATTTGATTTGTATATATTATATAGTTATTTACAAATACCGTAAATCCCAATGCAAACTCCAATCCTAAACCCAATCATAACCTTAAACGTTTCACTGAAACACGAATCGTGAGATGAGTATCTGCTCATCAGTTTCACGAAAAACCGACACGTATATGTAATATATATTATATATTATATAGTATTCCCGACAGATTTTTTCGGCAAACATTTTCCGCTGGAATGTAACATGTTGTTACATGCAATAATATAAACAAGAAAGTCACAGAATTCTAAAAAAATTATCAAAGAAGGACGCGTATATCGCCCGAAACCTCGTCAATGACAATGGGAATACGTAAGTATTTAAGTATTTTTCGACCTGTAGTTAATTTCTCTGTTTCATATTAAACTTCCAGAATATTCCATGCCCATGATTCGTGTGATTATTAAAGTATTCTCCGGTGAGGTTACAAGTGCAACAATGCAAGGCTACAGGTATCTCAATAAGATTTTAATCTTGTTGTTTTCGTCCATTGTTTTGCTCCGATCGCATGCTGGGATCTGTTATTTTCCCATGAACAGTTTCCCCTCCTGGATGCCGGTTGTATAGAATTGATGTTATGTTGCCATATACGGTATAGGTGTCAAGAACTCGACAAATTCTAAAAGAAAACTGCGAGTGTAACAATAAATAAGGGGAGACGTCCATGCTAACAGGAACTTCCCAAACATCGGCTGTACGGTGAATTTCATGAACAAGGGTGAATATTTCTGCTTGGACAACCGGACTGATTAAGTCTTTTCATATTTGCAACGTTTGGAGAAAGTTTGATGAATGGTTTTGAAGATATGACTCGAAAATAGATCTTTAACAATTCTGCTTCCTTATCTTATGTGCATCATATACCTTATTTGCATATTACAAAAACTTGAATAACTTAAGAACAAAAATAGCTATCGCCAAAATTTAAAAGAACATCCTTCCTAATTTTATAGGAGTGCTTTTATTCTAAACCAAAAATTGGGGTTCGGGGCACTTTAACATTAGATATACACGCCTCTCTCAAAAAAGGTTTGTTTTTAGAGGTAAACCTTCCGGCTCAAAAGCCGCTCCCTTGGCTTTGCACTGAGAAGACAGCAACCTATTTGGAAAGCATGTAGGTGTTCATTTCAGGTCCCCATGCAACCACACTGATTGGTAACAAGAGAGGTCTGCAATCTACGATATGGCCTCCCAGTCTGTACGCTGCGAGGGCAATACGCCTTTTTCGGATCGGTACGTTTTTGGTGGAGAAATTCCTGAGTTGATTTGAATGAAAATAAAAAAGAGCTAGGCATCTTCATTGAAAATACCGAGTAATAAAATGTGCTGGAACACCATTATTGCATTTCTTTAAAGTTTCAATCGGCAAATACATGCCTAACTGATGTAAAATGAAGCGAAACATACATCAAAATTTGTATTGTCTTGTTTGGAAGAACTTTTAAAATGATAAAGTAACTTCTTTTGAAGATTTTTCGTTTCTTCGCTTTCTTTTTGAGATATATCAGTTTGTTTGATATGCAAATGTCCGGAATTTACGTCACACATGCATAATGACTTATCAGAGAAGTGTTATATATCTTTGCGTTCATCAAATAAAAACACTAAAGTGTGAATAACACGTGTGCGTGTTTCTCCCACAACACCAATCCTCTCAATTTTAAAGGATTTCGTTCGAGAATGAAAGAGATACACACATTTCTCCAATAAGTCATTATGCATGTGTGACGTAAATTCATATAACAAACTGTTATATCTCAAAAAGAAAGTGAAGAAACGGAAAATCGTTCAAAAGAAGTTACTTTATCGTTTTTAAACGTTCTTCCAAATAAGACAATAAAAAATTTTGATGTCAGGTGCACTTTAAAAAAAGTAGTTAAAAAGTAGTTAAAAACAGAGAAGATGATTGACCAAAGCCATATAATAAATATTCTATTAACCTCTTTGTTCGGTCTGTACTTGAAGGTATTTGCCTTCGGTTTTATCGCACAAACCACGCTCCTTCGTCGCTCGGTCTGTACGAAAACATTCAGGCAAATACTTTACCGTACAGACCGAACAAACGAGGTTTATAAGTGTTTAATAAGGGCCTTTTCTTAAATAAGGGTAGCAGAGGCGGAAAACAATGGCGACCTTTCGGCACACTTTCGTAACTTGTGCGGTTGTCACGTGATTCATCCAAATCCATATACCGGAATGACGTCAGCAACTAATGAGAATTGGCATTAAATCAAAATCAAAAGCGTTGTATATCGTAATAATTATTGAAATTAATTAAGAAATTGTTTCGGAATTATTTTATAAAGATAATAGAATACGTTTGCCCGGGTCTTCTATAACATGATCGAAATCCTCGTGAAATAATAAAAACACTGGAGAAGTTGGGGAAAGCACTCGCCTCGGCGGCTCGTTGCTTCTCCCTACTGATTCTACACTTCTCTCGTGGCAAACGTATTCCACTATTTATAAATATAAACATTTTACAGTATATATATTTTTATTACATTCGTTAACTCCCAAAATGTAGAAACTGGGATGTAAAATGATGTAAAGAGACGTTTAGGGACCAAATATTTAGTGCAAATTACGTAATTTACAACGATTCGGACAAACCTCCATGCGAGTTTCCTTTCACGACAACGGTCACTCTTACCCCAAAACGTTGTTTGAAACTGGTTGAAACTGGCTGTAACACGCGTGTCCAGTTTATATTCCCACTTTGCCAAGTTTCGTATCAGTCTTCGGGTTTGCCGTATGCGACTGCACAGCGACGATGGCCTGTGTTATGCTTGTTTGAAGTTCGCGAAGTTCGGAAACGTGGAGAAGACGTAATATTTTGGCAGCCTCGTTAACAGCCGAATCTAAACACGCACAAAAAACAACAAAAAGGAAGATTCGTTAAAGTATATATGTATCAAACACTTATCTTACCTCATTTTCATTATTGTGCAATGGTTTGGGGAAATTGTAATAAAACTCTGAAAACCAAATTGCAAAAAATACAAAATATAGGGCAGCAAGAACAATAACAGGTGATAATTACGAAATACCATCTGAAATTGTACTATCTAAACTGGGATGGGAATCCCTCGATGAAAGAAGAGAAACCCAAACTATTTCTTATAAGCCAATGTTTTAAAAAAAGACAATTGCCCAGATGGTATTTCTAAGATGTTTATACACTTGCAAATACAAACATGTACAACCTTAGAAGTAACAACAAAATGCTGATGTTATCAAAGCCGAAAACTAATGCCATGAAGAGAAGTTTTAGTTATGCAGCTGCCAAGACATGGAATGACCACTATAGTCATAGATAAGTTATTTTTATTGTAATATATAGTTAGTTGAATTTTTATGTACTTTTTTCTTTTTACGTTTATAGTTTAAATATTTACTTCTATAATTATAGTGTGTGATTTTTATAGTTTCCACTTCTGTATCACATTTTATGCTATTGTGGCTTTAAAAAGTTTTTCGAACGTAACTTTGAAAGTTACTGTCCATGACCCAACGTTTCGACACTCCAATCTAGTGTCAGTGTTCGCCAGTAACGAAGTAAATTTACTTCGTTACTTTACTTAAGTAAAAAAAATCAGTATTTACTTGTAACGAAGTATATTTTTCAACAAATACTTTTTACTTGTAACGAAGTAAAATTTTTGTAAAATAATTACTTTTTTACTCCCTTACTTTTTGTTTTATCGGCAAAGTAAAAAAAGAAATTCGGAACGCGGAGTCGCGAAATACTCGGTCCACTCTCCATCCGCTGGAGATCTAGAGTGGAGAAATCGCGTGAAGTTCATTTTGCGTGTGTACGTGTTGGCAACTGTTGAGTTGGCGCCGCCAAACAGCGCCCAGATTAAAGTACAGTACCAGATTATCAATTGTCATTTGTCATGTTGGTTAGTGGTTCGATATATAGTTTGTTTCAGAACTACTTTTCTGGAATATGTTTTGCCATACTTTTACTTAAGTAAAATTTTCCGGCCATACTTTTACTTTTACTTAAGTAAGATTTTCAGGCCATACTTTTACTTTTACTTAAGTAATATTTTCAGGCCATACTTTTACTTTTACTTAAGTATAAACTGACGAGCTACTTTTTACTTTTACTTAAGTACAAAATATCAGTACTTTGCTGAACACTGTCTAGTGTCTTCTGCATCAGGGGTGATCGTTGTAAAGTTATAATGACGTTATTTATTAACAAGATGCAAATAAACCACCGTCATTTCGATTCAATGGGCGTGGGCGCTATTGATAAGCAGAATTTTCCTTTTTTGAAAAGAAAACAGCCTACGAAACTGACGCTTAGTCTGACCGATGTACTCCTGATCACAGTCATTGTACGGAATGGAATAAATAGCGTCTTTCCTCTGTTCCTTATGACCCAACGTCAAGAAAGGTTTTTGAGCAACTTTTACGTTGAAACTTTCTAAGATTATTTTAATTGGTTCCGTAATCCCTTGAATATATGGAACAACCGCGAAATCCATCACCGAACGTTCTCCGAGTTTGTACATGGTGGTATAGGGATCCTAACTTTACAAAGTCACCCCTGATGAAGACACTGATAGTGCTGTGCGCCGGAGCTTTTTTGCCGGAGCCGGAGTTTGTTCAGCTCCGGCAAAACTCCGGCAGCACTTAACCGCTTCGTATTGACTAGATAGATCATTTTTATTTATCCACGCTTACACCGTCAGCAGAAGATGCTTGATGGGAAATGACCGGTACGTTTTCTCTTCTCAGCAGTCGCCATATATTTGTCTTCTTCTCGCGGAGCTTTCGTTTTATTACGCAAACACGGCAAAGAAGCCAGATGAAGTCAGACACGATTCTTTGTGAACAATTTTAATGACATTGAAATGTCTTCCATTGTCTAGAACACTGAACATCCGTCATATCATATGCTAATCTAGAAGAGCTGAGAGGATATTGGTATCGCCACAAGAACGAATGGCCGGCCCTAACACGGCTGGATGCACTGTCATATTTGTCTTGTCCTCCGTCATCTGTCACGTCTGAGCGAGTCTTTTCTCTGGCGGGGAACATTGTTACAAATAAACGGTGCGCCCTTTTGCCAGGGAACATCGGTAAACTTGCCTTCATCAAGTTCAATTATAAAAAGTTTTAACCACATTGACTTAGCGACTGCTTCTTGTCTCGCGCAACCGCAACGCCAATACCGTGCATCATGCATAGTTGCGAAGTGTTAAAATAAAAAACAAAGATAGTGCTTGTGCTTCCACTTTGAAATGTGAAATTGCCGTAAAATTTCCATTAAATTTCGAATTTTCCTCGGATGCCAGAGCTGGAAATTTTCTGCCGGAGCCGGAGTTTTTTTTGCCGGATCCGGAGTTTTTTTGGCCGGAGCCGGAGGTGAAAAAACCGGAGTTTGCACAGCACTAAGGTTGGAGTGTCGAAACGTTGGGTCATGGACAGTAACTTTTAAAGTTACGTTCAAAAAACTTTTTAAAGCCAGAGTAGCGTCAAATACCTTTTATATTTAGAACACTCGGCCTTATCAAAACAACCTTTTAATTTTCTTTTTTAAATAACTGTATGGTTGATAAGCTACCGTGTATAAAGATTATCAAATACAATGAAATACAAATACAAAAGCCGAGACTAGCGGACAACGAAATTGAAATTACGTGCCTCTCAACACACTGTCGCGAATTGTACTCATAATCTGTTTAATGAAATTTCATTACGGTATAAACTTCATCTCACTCCGGAATCACGTGAAAGGGGATTTCATGCAAGAGTTCATTCCGAAATGAAATTAATGGATCAATTCTTTTGTTAAACCTGAATTGTGATTAGAAAACAGCCCCCAAATTTCATAATTCTAATCACAATTCAGGTTTAACAAAATAATTGATCCATCAATGCAATTTGAACGCAAACAAGTATAATGTTTGTCATTTAAAGTACCCCTGCGACGAAATATCTCATTACGTTTCCTGGCATTTTGTTACAGAACATCATTTTAGGTTAATAAATGTTCGTATTGGCCAACAAAATTAACAACAAACATTCTATCACAAGAAATTTAACCTCCAAAGTCGCCCAAATTTTGTCCGCGATTGCTCAAAACTTGTTCCAGACGAGCCCGCGATTCCACAGCAAAGTGTGTGATTTGTGACGTCAACACGTGACAAAGCTTTATGGAGATTATACGACAAGTTAGAATAGAAAGTTTTCCCCAAGTAGCTTTATATTCATACACAACTAGCCACGTGTTGAGTCTTTGACGTCACTTCCTCTAATCATAACCTAAGCGTCCGGAACTCAACATGTTCGAGTAATGGCGGCCGGATAATCTCGTATAAAAACAGTCTGAAAAGGCGACTTCCCATGCTCGCAATTGCTTGAAATTTGGCAAGTTAAGTAAGAAACACCATGCTCTTTACAAATATGTAAAAATTCAGTATACCAAAAATTTGACCACAGGGGTATTTTAAGTTGGCAAAACGGCCATTAAGAGTAAATTACATTTTTAATTCTTACCGCCCGTATCGAAACCGAGATTCATATTTTGAAGGAACTTCGAGTCCAGCTCTATTTTTTTCTAAAATAAGTGTAGAGAGATTATTCTGGTTAAATATAGTAGTAGCGAATCTAAGGAAACAATGGCACTTTATTGCAGGAAAATTACAGAACCCAGACAAGATTTTTGAAGTAGGAAAAAATAAGCGTTCTGATTGGCTCACAATTTTCCCGCCACAACATCATCATTGCCAAGCTCGCTTGCAACGACTATGAAAGACATAGTAGAGACATGTTTATGTTGTACATTATTTACAAAGAAAGCTATACTATAGAGAGTTTAAAGGTGCCGTCCAGTCCGTTCTGCGCATGTCCACGTTTCTGTTTACATCGTTTGTTTACATTGCATTATATAAACATTGAACATGAAGTATTGCGGATTTTTTTCACACGCTTGAGCTTTTCCGCCGAAAAAGCGTGTCATAATAAGCTGTTTGGTTCCTAAATGTTGTTAATATATCAAACTACCACTCGTGCCTTCGCCACCTTTAACGAATACTCGCTTTCGAACTGTCGCAAATCTATTCCGTTAAAGTTTGTGTGTCCTCAACGTTTGAAATATCACACATGCGCAGAACAGACTGGCTTCACTAAAGTACATTTGACAAATATTTGTTACCAATGTCCTTTAAAAAGGGCATTTTTATAAAAGTTGGGGGTGGTATAGTACGTGCCCGCAGTTCCTATGCTTATGATTTTGATATAATAATAATAATAATAACTTTAATGTATCCATCTTAAGTAGGGAAAAAAATACAATGGATTTACAGTATATATAAGTTAAATGAAGTGATAGACTTATAACGAGACACCTAAGCTAAAAATAGAGATATAATCTACAGTAAAATCATCTGAGTAAATGGTTACAGCCTTAGAGCCCTGCGTAGAAAGCTGTTTCTATGCCGTTCAGTTCCTGAAAACAGAAGAGGTTTGATAGCTCTGTTTTGCCTTAGATTATGATCATGAGTGACAGAATCACTCATTTGGGAATAAAGAATGTGACTGGGATCTTTTCTAATAGTGTTAAGTACTTTAATAGCAGCATTATATATATACCTATATATATTGTGTATATACCTATAATATATTGTGTATATATTGAATATATACCTGCGTACTGGCGACTGTCCTGGCTTCTTCAGTCAACTTGTGCTCGATTAGTGACCTCACAGCCTTATATATAGAAAAAATAATAAATATGGAAAAAATTCCGAAACATAAAGAAATTTGTATATCATACGTATATCATATCATATGGCATCGTGGCGAGAGCCATATGGTATATCATGCTTTTTCCGGATTGGTACGTTTTTGACAAATAATTCATGTCACCGAATCGACCCGATTCCATAATGACGTCAATCGGTCGTGTAAAGGTGATGTCACACAGTTCGATATTTTAACGACGATTTTTAACGCGTTACTGCAACAAATTTCGTTAAAATCGTCCATAAATGGCATGTTACACGGGGATTAATGTCGTTGCGGCAACATGTTGCGTTAAAGATGTTTAGTATTAGGGTCAGGAGTAATTTTTGGACCAGGAACTGGTCCCCAATCGCTGCTAATCTTCTTCTTGTTGTTGTTAGGGGGCGACGCTCTTCGAAAAAAGCCTAAGGCTCGTCATTTCGAGTCCGATCGTCATGAAATTTGGCACGATGATTTTAAACGATATTCCTCATCGACTGACGGTGTCCGATTTTCGATTTAGGGGCAACGTACAAGCAATTCTTGACTGTACGCGTAGAAGAAGAATATCCATATCATTAATATTCACAGACAAACGCAAACCATAACAAAGACATGTCAGTTGTATTGTTGTTCATACAAATCATGGAGTCATGGACCAGTGACTAAGCATTAAATTTTGACTAAATTTAAACCCGCTGGCTAGATTTTCTCAAAGCCCGTTTTTCGCTATTAGACAAGAGAAAATGGACTTTTCTAGCCTGCTTATTGATGAATAATTTTATTTAAAAAAAACTTTGCCATGCATAGTGGTAACCCAATCCAGTTCGGGTATCAGAGGTGTGATGCAGCTTGACTTGCTTTTTTAAACAATTACTACGAAAATCCGAAAGTAGCCGCCCCTCTTAAAGTAACCGCCCTTCTTAAAGTCACCGCCCCCTCCCCCCCCCCCCCCCCCCCCCCCGAAAGTAGCAACTTCCGATGTCTATAACTATTGTATAAATAAGTTGTAACATCTGTTTGACAATGTATTTTGAATGGCATGGATCAAAACATGTATAAAAGAGTAATATCAAAGATTCAGGAATTTCAGACAGTAGTTATAAGTTTGTCTTTGTCATCATCGTTCAGACGTCCGACCTCTTCCATTTCTGTATCTGAATATTCGGTATTGAGTAAATTATTCGCATATTAGATAATAAGTTACAACTCTTATGTAATTTAATCAAAATAAAACAAAATTTTGAAACGTTGTGCAAAATGTACAGTAGTGGTTAAAACTTGGCCGATGCTAAAAATAACAACCCGAAAGTAAGCGCCCTCCGAAAGTAAACGCCCATCCGAAAGTAGCCGCCCTTAGAGGTCACTAATTTCGAAAGTAGCCGCCCCGGCTACTTTCGAGATTCTACGGTACTATACTTCTGGCTCAGATCAAAGTCTAAAATATATATATATAACTCATAGTTTCATTCCAGATCGCAAATTCTCCAAAAGTGAAACTAAAAGTTTACATAAATATTTACAAGGCCGATAAACACTTGCAATATAGCACTCAGTCAGATGACGTCATTATCCATGTTTGTCCACATTAACCCATAATTCTGCAGCAATTCTTTATTTTGTCTTATGAGCTCCAACTTACCTGTAATCGTACCAATGGATCTTCATGGTTGGGAATTTTCAGCGCTTGAGCTAAGGATGCGATGCTAGCTTTTAAATCAGGATCATCAGCTGTATGGAAGAAAAGAAACTATTTATAATAATATGTTTTAATAATGGGATTTTTGCAGGTATGCTCATCACTAAGTTGGCTGGAAAAATCTGTTGACTGCTTGATTCACCACCACCACCATAACCACCAACACCATCACCACCACCACCACCACCACCACCAACACAACCACCACCAACACAACCACCACCAACACAACCACCAACAACACAACCACCACAACCACCACCAACACCAACACAACCACCACCAACACCAACACAACCAACACCAACACCAACATCATCACCATCACCACCACAACCACCATCACCACCACAACCACCACCACCATCACCACCACCACCACCACCACAACTACCACCAACAACATGAGCTAATATTATATGACAAGATGATACTATTTTTTACATATTTGTTGTAATGTTTTATCAAGAAAAAACTTGATTTCTTCATTTCTTGCCTACCGTATTCACTTAATCAATCAGATTGCATAATAACAACTACCTACCAAAGATCGTACTTGATAAGAGCCACCAGAATATGGAACACTTTAGCCGACGAACTAAATCTATGTATGCAAACCCTTAATTTATTCAGATCAACCATGCTCAGATACTACTTTAAATCCCTGGCAAACTGATAATCCTAGATCATTTAAAACTATCTGCTTGAAGTGTAATTCGTCTCGTAGCATTAGTTGTACCCTCACTTGTTGTTCTTAATATTAGAGTAATCAAATACAGAACGGCTGTGACAATGGTGTGTTTCTGCGCTTGGTTTGGGTTATCTCGATCCTTACCATCTGATGATGAAATATTGATCATAACTAATCTTGGCAGGTGTAGAAATGGAGTATTGCGGCCCTCCTGAGCTACAGTTGTTGTGTATTATTAAATTAACAGCAATTATTTATTATTATTATTTGTAAATATACTTTTAAATTCTGGGTCCGCAGTAATTGGCTATGCTGTTGCGGCACCCTGCCATTGTTTTATTACTATATAATGTAATCTATGTTAGGTTTCTTTTTTGGTGTTTGTTTGCACAATGGTGAAGCTAATAAAATAAAATAAAATAAAATAAAATAAATAATAGTGGGTGTCTTTTAACACTTGATATAACTATGTTGAGATTTGTAGACATTGCAGGGCTTTCACTGGGCACGCAAAATATAAATTTCTTGGACAATGGAGCGATCCTTGTAGCAAAGTGCTTTCAATTTCTCGAGATGGAGCGATCTTGTGGTGTATTCACACTAGTTCAAAGAGGTTATCTATTCGAATATGAAATGGTTCTACCCAGAATTTTCGTCCAACGACAAAGATTACGGAAACGATGACATCATTGGAATGGTGACTCATTTTGAGAAACCATTGTCGCTTGCATCCTTCGAGACCTCCTGTGCCTTAAAAGAGTGGAAAAGCTTCAAAGTCTACGTGAAAAGCCACTACACGAAATTGCCAGACCCAAAGGCGTTGTGGAAATCGGTCCTGTCTTATCGTCGGGAGGAGTTTCCAAATCTCTGCAAGCTGGCAAGTCTCATCATGAGCATAATGGCTCGAACTCTTCAGTCGAGCGGACATTCAGCGTGGTGATGAACATTCTGTCCAACAAACGTTTGTCAATGTGCCATTAACACCATTAATAAGTCATTAGTGTTTATCACAACAACGGCTTGTGGAGTGCACATGCAAGAAAGGGAGGAGATGATCATTGATCATGCTCTTGAGCAACAGACGGAGAAAAACGGGTCCACCAGCGAAACGACCGAGACTGGATCAACAGGCAGCCTGTGGTGTGTTAGCACTGATTGAAGAATTCGTGGAATCTTCATCCGCGAGTGAGATTGATTCCTCTGACGAAACTGAACTAGTTTTCGCATTTTTTTATGTCTAAGTTTCTAAATAAACGCGTGTTTTAAACTATTACCTCTTATCTGCATCTTTATTAGTTTAAGTTGCGCTATTAGCTATCGTACAAACGGCCCTAATGAATCCAATTACGCATTCCTTATAATATAACGAATATGTTTTGTCTTTGTACCTTGTATACAAGTGTTTCGCGTCTTGTGTAAGCCGCGTCCTGTGTAATCCGCGTTTTAGCTCATGGACTGGCCATTGTTCCACCTTATGCCAGAACAATGGCCAGCCATTGTGTTGCCACAAAATGGCATTGTTCTGGCACAAGATGGCACAATGGTCAGTCCAAGCCTGTTTTAGCTCTTGTATAAACTGCCTCTTTAACGAATCCTTATAATATAACGAATATGTCGACATGACTACGAGTCATTTTAACGAACAACGTTCACAAACACTTCATGAAAGTATTATCAACGTTCACTATAGAAAACTGCAAGTCCATGAGGTATTCGGTGAAGTGTGCAATTTTCCTACCGAATCCGCGACTATTATTAAATGTTCACGAGTCATTTCATGAATGTTCACGGAACACTTCATGAACCGTTTCATCACACGAATATTGAAACCTACGAGTTCATGAAATATTCTCATGAATATTCAATTTTCACCAATATCGGCCGTTCATGAGTCATTTCATGAACACTGTTCATCAATATTGATTTCATACAAGTTCATGAACTATTCATGAACTCTATAAATTTTCATGAATTCGGCCATTTAACGTTCATGAGTCATTTCATGAACAGTTCATGAACAATATTCATGAACAATTCATAATAATAATAATAATAATAAAAGACGTATTAGGAGCATTATACAATAGTCTCAATGCTCTTAGCCTCTTACAACATAGTCTTAATTTTACTTATAAAACTTATTACAGTTTCATTATAAGATAAAGCCTACTACATTACCACTATGAACAAAAAACTATTAATTTTAAAAAAGAAAAGTCTTAAGTGCTGACTTAAAACACAGTTTTGGTGCCCCAACCAGGAACGCTCTGTCTCCATGAGTCACCGTTTTGGATTTTGGCTCAAGTAGCAGATTTCGGTCAGATGATCATGAACTCAAAACTCATGAACTCAAAACTCATGAGTGAACTCATGTTCACTTCATGAACTCAAAACTTCAAGAACGTTGTTCATGAATTATTCATGAACTATAATTTTCATGAATTCGGCCATTTAATGTTCATGAGTCTTTTCATGAACAGTTCATGAACAATATTCATCAGTTGTTCATCAAAAACTCGTGAACTTATCTTGAAATTTAGTTCTTGAACTGTTCATGAACACAAATGTTCATGAACTTATGGCGAAAATTGCGCGCGCGGTTCAACACTCATGCAAATGTTTGAGTTTGAAAGCCCTGCATTATAAATTTTATTCTACCATCTGAGTGTGTTTATACAAATACCAATGATTAGAGCGTCTCACTGAGTTTCAGAATGTCAAACCGGGAGGACACAGAAAATTTTTCTAGTTTTACCTTGAAGATTTCTGATAGTCTCCTTAGAGTCATTTTCCGCTTGCAATATCTTCTTCAACTTCTTCTGTTCTTCCCACTTTTCATTAATTTCTGAAGCTAGAAGTTGATAAACATATATTGAGATGTGCACTAAGTAAATGCAGGAGCACTGTAATTTGGAATCATTTCACTGCTATTAGCCACAAACCTTTATCTGTGTATTCCAGTCGTACTGCGTGACCAAGTATCCAATCTAACACTTGCTCTTTTTTGTCACCATCCAAAGGACATTCCAGGTCTTTCAAATACTGTGATCATGCAAAGAATGTTAACTGCAGAAATTGACCAGTTGTATTAAACACAACTAGCTGATAATCATGTTCTGTAGAGTTGGGCGGTATGGGAATTTCAATACCGGTATTCGATATTCGAAAAATACCGCGATATACTGGTACAGTAAACACCCACTATGAAGAACCTACATTTTTCCAAACCAGCCTGGGATAGGTTCTTATATATTTGATATCTAACAAAAAATCTGGGTGTTAGGTTCTTATAAATTGGTTTGTAATTATTTTACCATGCCAAAAACTGGAGAAAGACAACTCAATTAAAACCATAAAGCCACAATTCAGTAACTGATAAACACTTATGTCAATGAGATGATATGGATGAAATTAACTAGGCAGTACTTTCAGTTTTCTTTGTAGATGATTAGACTAGTGTATAACAATATTAAGGCACATTTTCCTTAACACTGAACAGTTCTATTACTGCTTAGTACAGCTCATAGCAGTACACTGTTACATGACTGACATGCTGTTGGTGTTCCTGCACTTTCAGTGTAGATATCTAAAAAAATTAGGACTTTGGTACAGTGGAATTATAAATTTTATTTTGTGACATAAGAACCTATTTCAAATATCAGGCTCAAACAGG
Organism: Chrysogorgia sp. JL179-B06; assembly: GCA_035772405.1. Taxonomy (NCBI): domain Eukaryota; kingdom Metazoa; phylum Cnidaria; class Anthozoa; order Scleralcyonacea; family Chrysogorgiidae; genus Chrysogorgia; species Chrysogorgia sp. JL179-B06. The sequence continues at coordinate 6,074,489 of JAYKKM010000375.1, forward strand.
TTCTTATTGAGAGGGGCACAAAATCCCTAATTTCAGCCTGAGGTTCTTATAGGTGGAAGGTTCTTCATAGCGGGTGTTTACTGTATACCATTACACTTTTTTAGCGAATGTGTGATCTATAGTAATACAGTTGACACCCAATAACCCAAACATTCACGGAAAAATGGAAAAAAGTTCAAGTTATTGGGAGTTTGTTTCGTTAAATGATCTAAAATTATATGGATAAATCAGTGTTTTACTTTTAATACATATTTCAACACCATATTCAAAAGCCTGGTCTTCATATATATGATCGCTACGATGAGTACGATCGCCACGATTGCTCAAAAGTAAAAAAAGAACTCAGCGATCAAACGGAAACCACAATCGCAATTGTCGCGATGATCGTCGAGACAGAACATTATCCATCTTAGCGATGGTTTAAAAGTCAATATCTAATCTATATATTATTTCGCGCGCACACACACATTGTGTTTGTTTCTCATTTGTGAACTTTTCTTGCAGTTTAAATAAAAAGATAAACTGACGATAGTCATGATACCGGTTTATCTAACAGTATACCGTAACAGTATACCGTCAGAACCAATACCGCCATACCGGTATCAACTAAATATTGTGAATAACTAAAAATACCGGTATACCACCCAGGGCCGTCGCGAAGGGGATTGAGCATTGGCGTGGGGTGAGAATTAATTTTGCCGACAAATGGGCGTGGTCACTGGGTGTGGTCGTTCAAAAACAATAAATCCAGACATGAACAACCAAACTTAACCAAAACGACCAAACTACCAAAAACTCCGACTCACAGCAAAGATGGAACTATCGGTATATTGGCTTCAATGAAAGTGGGGTTTAACTAAAAGAATAGTATAGAAAGGCCTGGCGTACATCACACTTCACTTCCTCTGCTGTAGTAATTTACTGTCTTGCCGAATTGCCGAAAAAACATTTGCCGACAATAACCCGGGCGATGATAGAGGATGAGCGTGAAATCGTGTTGGTCAGCAGTCACATTAACTGGATAACATCAAGGGAATCGAGGGAGGAGGGAATCGAGGTGGGAGGGTTAGGAAGACACTTAAGGTGGGGGATTAGGGTTAGGATCTAAGTTGTTTTGGGGTTAGCGGTTATTTCATGGTTAAGTGACAAAATTCTGACGATTATATACCTCGATTCCCTTGATGTTATCCAGTTAATGTGACTGGTGACCAACAAGATTTCATGCTCATCCTCGATCATCGCCCGGGTTATAGCAAACCCCACAAAAGTTTCATTTGCCGACAGAACTGATTTTGCTGGGGGTGTCACACCCCCACGCCCCCCCCCCCCCCCTTCACGATGGCCCTGATACCACCCAACTTTAATGTTCTGGTAGATTTATTTCCAAACCTGTTTAAATACAAGTGACCAATTTTCATTCTGGGAATCCCTCAACACCTTTCGGTCATCAATTTTATACAGTCTAATTTTGATGTCTTCAAGCCACACAATCAATGATGTAAATTGTTGACGATCTGAAATTTGGTAATTGAGTGAATAATTAAAATCTTCTCAGGAATCTGGCTACTACTGTAAGTACACGATAAGATTAGAGTGCCATGGATGGCCACTTTTAAAAAATCAGATTACAGATTTTCCCCCTAATGTTTCTTGATTTCTGTTAGCTGCTGTTTACCTTAGCTATATATTGTGTAGGTTTCGTTACTAATTTTTGTCAAGAACATGCAGAAAACGTTGTTTAATAAAACCACTGTTAAGCTCACTTGCTCATGGTCACACCCACCAAAATTTTTGGACAGACAGTTTTGAAATCCTGGCTAAAATCCTGCCCAACCAAATTGCCAGTGAGAAGCTCTAACCATTGAGCTACAATGGCGGCACGAGGGGAGGGACAAGGGCATTGATTGCCCCCCCATTTTTTTTCTGCCCCCTAGTTTTAGAGGTATTTATTTTGGAACGTAAATAGAGTGCATCATAATTGCATATTTGCACTTCCGAAAGGGCACAGGGGTAACTCAGTACCAATAATGAATCTACTTTAAGATAAAGAAGTGAATTGTTGGAAACTTTCCAGTTTACACTATACTTGACCTTAGAAAACGTCAATTACAGTTTTATAACACTGTTGCGTGAAAAAGGTTTTGCCCCCCCCCCCAAAGTTAGTTTGCCCCTCGATTGCCCCCCCCCCCCCCCCCCAAACTGCGAGGCCTGGCACCGCCACTGTTGAGCTACCAAGACTCAGGTTACAATGTATTGGTTCACTACATATAATATAAATCAATTTCACTCTCTGACGAAGGGCCTTCGCTCGAAACGTTAGATTATACTTACACTAACCTTTTTAGATATTTGATTTGTATTCGTACATGCACTGCCTACGCAGCACAACACATTTTATATACAGTATAGTATATAATATTATAAAATTATTGGACGAGGCAGCATGAGCATGATATCAAGAGGTCAATGTTATCTGCCAAAGGCTGAACCTGATAACATGGACCGAGGTCTGGATAATTCTTGATGTCATGCGGAGCCGAATCGAATAATTGTTTTATTATACATTCTTCAAAATAGTCTTACTAAAAATATACAAACAAACAAACTGACAGTCTGGTAGTAATCTACTACAAGCCATTTTTTATTTTGTAATTTTCGTGCGCTTTTCCTAGTGACGTTATCAGCGCCCAATAATTTTTTTTTGGACACCTCTGTCCAATAATTCACAGTATTCGACTGAAATGAGCGCCTGCCGGACATTGAGAATTCACTGGAGTATGTTGACCAATAAGAAACGAGAATGAAGTTTGAATATATAATATAACTTATTGGATTCATCAGGGCCCAATATGACAAGATATTTAGTCGAGACTGATGAATCCAATAGGTATTTTATTATATTGAACAAAATACTATATGTGAACAGCCCGTGTAAATAGTCCAAAGGTTGCTGCCCAATATGTAGCTGTCGGACATCGTAAAAACATTGGGCTGCCATGGAAAGTGGCCATCATGTAAGACCCAACTCATGCATGCAAGCACATGGAAAATGTACAAAGTGTACACACTACACTTTGAACTTCTATTAAGATTCTATAAAGATTTATTTAATAATAAAAAAATAATAATTTTATGTTAAAGTATTGGAACAAGTTACATAAAAAGTAATTTTAAAAGTAATTGGTAATTAATTACTTTTTGACAGGTAATTAGTAATTAATTACTTTTGGAAAAAAGTAATTTGTAATTGTAATAATTACTTTTTCAGAGAAGTAATTGTAATTACTTTTTCAGAGAAGTAATTGTAATTTTTACTTATTACTTTTTTTGAGTAATTTTTACAACACTGTGTAGGGCACAATTGCTTTGGAAAATTTCGAGGGAAGTTTGTGGCTTCTTAGCTCTTTTATTTGGAAAACTTTTATTATATGCCCGTGGGTGGGGAATTTGCATCTATTTCAAGAGCCCAACTGTGGGGATTTTGTATAATTACGCTGACTTTGCGATGCTCCGTCAAACGCCGGGAGTGGGGCGGGTGTGGGATGGTCACGCTTGGAATTGATATGAGCTATTCTGCAATCTGATTGGTTCTTATACTAGCAAGAAAAACAAAATGGCGGAATTTGCTAAAAGTACTAGCAGCTAATAAGAGGAATTTCACATTGGCCGCCATATTGAATTTTACCGCGTAGGGACCTGGGAACTAGTAAATATTTAACTTTAACGGGAATACTTCCGCTGCGAGTGGCAAGTCCGTAAACTGATGTTGTCTAAAGTATGGTATCCCGCAAATTTTGGCGCTTTCTCGATATATGAACAATTAAACCGAAATACAAACAAATCCCTCACCCAATCCTATAAACCCTAACTCAACGCTAATCCTTAGCTTCCACGCGTTCTTTTTATACCACATTGTATCATACAAGGTATATTCCTCTGCCGTTAGTAAAATCACAGCAAATTTTGCGTCTTGTCCACCTCTGGATTACAATCTTTTTTAAGAAAACACGGAAAGAGTAATCTAAAGTTTCAATATGATGTGGACAAGTGAAACAAGGGTAATTTATGTTTGTTTTGATCGTCATGTAGACTTTTCTCGCAGAGAAACATTTTCTAAGAATGCGCTCAAGAATTTCAGCCTTGAAATCAGGACAGTGATAAACGCTATTGATAAACTTGATTGTAATGATTATAAATAATAGATAATAGAAATGCCGAATATAAGGCTTATGTATTAATATAGTATCAGTATTCTGATTGCTTGCAAAAGCATTTTCAAGATTGTTTATATGCAGACCAACATGCCTTTGGTTGAAAATTCCATCTCGGGTGGTTGAAACCAGTGTGAAAGTTCAAAACGTTCAAACTGGGTCGAAAGGCCGAACCTCTGAATTCCCCGAACTATAGACTCATTGATAAGTTCCAACAGAAATACAGTAAAATAGGCATAGGCTTGTCCTTGAGTGAAATTACTAGTTCCCAGGTCCCTACGCGGTAAAATTCAATATGGCGGCCAATGTGAAATTCCTCTTATTAGCTGCTAGTGTGAAATTCCTCTTATTAGCTGCTAGTGCTAAAAGTTATTGAACAATTGATAATTTGCTTGATAAAACACGAAAAAATATCTAAAAAAATGTGAATAGGAGTCAAGATTTTACGTTTTACTTTCTCTCTCTCATACAGTGGGACAGTATACTATATACATGAGAACAACTTTCAAGTCTGCAAGGTTTAAAGGAGAGTCGGAGATCCACAATATACCAGAAATTCACAGACAATCAAGGTCTCGATTACAGACTCTACCAGCTTCAAACAATGATGAGGAGCTCCTTTCGAAACGTTCGTATTTCATTGCTAAAAAACTCGGCAGTTCACCAGTGACCAGCTTTTCGCTTCAATATTTCATACATATATCTATCAACAAGCATCTGCCGGGCCGCCGGCCTATACTATCAGTATCACTTACCATTTATATCAAATGTACTAGGATGATGATAACCAAGTGTATTCAACTTACGCTTAAACATCGAAGAGTTGCACAATGCAATATTATGGCAGGCAACAGATGACTAAGGCAGATAATTACAGCAATTGTACAGGGACCACAACTGGCCGATAAATTTTTAATACAATACACGTGAATAAACGAGCCCGCATTTTTATGGGCATCGGCTGTTTTACTTCATGTTACAGTTTAGCGCTTTGCCTCGTTGGAAAATGTATAAAGTTATAAACAGCATGGATTGTTTTCTTTTGCGTGTTTTCTCACCGTTAAATCGGCGCATTGTACTTTACCTACGGATGTGCGTGGGAGAGCATGCAAATGCAAGCGGGAGAAGAGTGTATTCTTCAAAAACCCAACACGCGTACGACAAATGGTATACCCCTGAAGAAGTGGCGGGAATGTCGAGGCATCATCTTCAGCAATGGTGCAAGAAACTCGGCATTCGTGCAAACTCTAAGACTACTCAGTTGAGAGCAGATCTGTTGGAGTTTCATGGCGATGTGTTGTCGAGCTCATCTGTTCTAAAATATCCTTTTCTACCGGTGCAGGTTCCCACCAAACAACTGAGCAGTCTGGGCGTGTCCGGTCCTGCAACGCTACGGCAAGACAGAAGTCTTTTCGTTTATCGAAACCTCGATGGAATACAACCGAATTTTTGGGCAGATACAAATGCCTGCTTAACGCACAGAGTAAGATACTATAATAAGCCATGTGACCTAGACCTAGATGAAATTACCCAGGACGGTGTCAGTGACAGTTCTCAGACTCTGCTTTGTGCAAACCCAGCAAACAAACGATTGCCCAGTGTCAGTGGAATCTTGCGAGCCACAGCTCCAAAGAGCAGACTATTTGCTCTCTTTCGCTGGACTAAGAAACAAAAGGAAATGTTGGGCGAAGAGGTATTCCGACAGCAAATGAAAGAAGTTAAGGCAAACGGCTTAGAGTTTCATAGGTTTATACATCGTTGTCTGGTAGACAGAAGTTTGAACACTGAACAGCCTGTGAAATTGCAAGGGTTTTTAGCAAGCACAAAAGAGGTGTTCAAGAAGTTTGGAGATGCTGTCGCCAGCGAGAAGAGCATTAGCCATCCATATTTGGGGTATAAGGGAAGAGTGGACACAGTGGCATGTTATGATGGTGATCCGTGTATTATCGAATGGAAGACTTCTAAAAAGAAGAAGTCCTCTCTGGAAGACTGTGGTGACTACCCTCTGCAAGTGGTGGCTTACGCTGGTGCTGTGAATAGCGACTCTTTCTTTGGATTTCAGGTCAAGCATGGCCTTATTGTGGTTGCATACGACGATGGCTCCCCCGCTGATGTTCATCATATGGATATACGGTCATGCAGAAGTGTGTGGCAGGACTGGCTTCTGCGACTGTATAAGTTTCAAAATCAAGCTTTGAATGCAGAAGATAAAGGCAAAAATTGATCTTATATCAGTCAATCCAATTATTATGCAGCTATTTTGAAACTAACAATAACATTAGCAAACTAATGGCTATTATTTAGCAGATACTGGATCTATACATCCTGTAATGTATATTACTGTATATTTATGCACCAAAGCAAAAACACCTGTTTGTCGAATCACTTCAAACTCTGAGACATATGCATTCTTACCAATGTAGTTGTCCAAACATATGAGACAATGGGAATTTATGAAACTCATGAAGCTGATTAGTAAAGTTTAGAAGCCTGTGTTTTAAACAGAATTTAGTGTTACAGAGTGTAGTTGTAAGAATTCAAATAAAAACATGGTAGATTTGACATTTTGTCAGTTTCTTATCATGTCACATGCACACAAGAGGCATAATTCTAAAGCCCCATGTGTATTACCTTGTGAGTTGGACAAGTAAAATTCCCATCCAGTTGAGTAAAATAGGAGTAAAAGACTTACATTTACCAGTGGACAAGGAAAAGTTTTTTGCTCTGTACACTTGGATATTCTTATAATATTATACAGCAAAAAATAAGTTTGAAGAAAGAAACTCTTATTTAAAAGAACTTTTCAAATTACAAAGATTGGCATTCAGAACTCTTCCATAACTCACTTAGCTGTTGAGATATGGAGGTTTGTTTTCTATGCAGACATTATACCACTTCGTATGTCACACTGTATCACTTCAGTAAAATCAGGAACATAATTGAGGTTATCAAACAAAGTCAATTGAAACTACATAATGTATCCTATGACACTAAACAGTCAAAGCTAGTTTCAAGTAATTTAATTGGATAATCTCAAAGATAAACAACATTCCCCCATACGTCATTATGGGAGAATGATGTATATAGCATTGAAACAAATCTGAATATCTTGGAGCGAGGTGAGATATGAGAAAACTGTAATGGCCATTCTTTCTAATTTCAAAAGTTCTTTCAAATATGAGAGTTTCTTTTGAACTTAATTTTCACTTCATAAACCCTGTTTTATTTTCCTATTGGAAAATTCCTAGTAGCACACCACTGAAATTTAATTTTTTTTCAGTATCCCACTGGGATACCAGGGTTCAAAGTTCTAGGTATCCCTCCTGAGAATCCAGTATCCCACTTCTGGATACTAGTTACCGTGATTTTCAGTATCCCACCTATTCGTCTGTGTGACTCTTACAGTCACAGACTGTACTTCATATCTAGCCCAGTCATCATCTATTAACTAAGCTGCAAGACCAAATATGTTTAATACAATATTAAATATTAACTTGCACGCCAGTGGATAGATCACCACAACTGGATAGTGGAAAACATTCTCAGACTCTGAATTAAATAAACTAAAAACATCAACATTGTTCAAATTATTATTTCCAATATTTTTGACGTTTTTCAAGTTCGTATTTACGTTTTATCGATCGACCTTGCGCTTTTCTCTACGATCATTTTCTGCACTTGGATCAGTTCGGTGTTCGTGTACCATCCTAACCCCCGCCTAACGAGTTTTCTAACCCTAACTCCCCGTATTTTCTGCTTCCCTAGCCCCCACCCATCCACTCCCCTACTTGAGGTACTAAATTAGTAGACTATAGTGAGCGAAACTATGAATGTGGGATTACTACACATGCACAGTGATCCCCCAAAAAAATTTTGCTATCAAGAGACCACCGGAAGGATTTACCGCTATACCGATTTTTGAAATTTCGTGGCCCATCGGGATACAAGTAAAACAGAAGTTAGTACCCAAAACGAAATTTTGGTTTCCCGTGGATATCGGGATACCGCAAATTTCAGACCCTGATAAAAACTTGCTATGTTCTTAGGATAATAATACACAATGCAAAAATTACTTGCTCATGATTGACTAAGAAAATTTCCATCTGGACAAGTAAAAAATATTTCCATTCAAGGTGGGCTATAACTGTTTAATATGGGTATCATTTACAAAGTATGGACATAAATTATGTGTCTATGAAAACTGGCTGCTTAATATAGGGACATTATATACAGGTTTGACTGTAAACCAATCAAATTCTCTTAGATAATAGAATTTTGAAGTCGTCATTGTGAGAAAGCAACTAAACAAATTGGCTTTTTAAATAATCATGAGCAAGTAATTTATACATGGTTTTATCAACAGGTAATAACAGCTTTGTTCACAGTGCCAATTAGAACTTACACTTATGTGTTTGTGTGTGTTAATCCCAAATTTCACTCGAAACTAATATGTTACCTACTAGATACTATTATAAATATTCATAAAATCCTTTTCACTCACTTTGAGATTTAGGCCCGTTTCAAATGTCGAACTTCTCATTTGCCGAATTTAATGCAAATAAACAAAATCCTTTGCTTAAGTTCATTTGCATTAGGTTCGGCACATGAAAAGTTTGACATTTGAAATGAGCCTTAGAAAAGGAGAAGAAGTATTAGTAATGACTGTTTTTATTTTTTGAACATTCCAGCATAGACAGCCTTTTCTTTTTCTCTTTGTTTCTTAAGGTGTTGTTCAAGTGCTGTTTGATACTTGATTATATTTGAATCTGCAAAAGATTTACATGTCATTGGAAGTTTGATATTACACAAAAATAATAGGATTAGTGCCAACAACATCTCAAATAATAAAACAAGAACACCACCATTACCATTGGGCTCCAATTTTCTAGCACCTTGCAAAGCCTTGTCTGCTTTATCCCAGTCTTTCATATTGTAGCATGCCTGACCTTTTCTAAACAATGCCTTCACGTTATCTGGCTGGATTTCCAAGGCCTGGAATAAAATAAATTAATTTAACATGTCTCAGCTAAGTCATTATGAGATACATTGGTCCACATAGCAATTAAAACACACTTAATGTTACTTTATTGCATAAATTCATTAAATAATTGAGTAGTACTGGTACAGACTGACAGTATAGTGTATTATTATAGTATGGTACAGTACAGTATTTAAATTATATTAAAGATATGTCAGATACCTTGTTGCAATAATCAATAACTCTTCCCCATTTTTCATCTTTTATTAGACATGCTAGAGAAAACACAAGTCAAGCATTCTTAACCTTGGGTAACATCAAAGGAAAACTTGACCCGTAACTCAACTGACAAGTTGAGTGAGTCAACTGACAAGGTTCAGTACTTCTTTTTAATTTTGCCCTAATTACCCACAATTCATCTTCAACCATGAAAGGGTCTGTTTTAAAAATTTACATCAACAAAATTAATACAACACAAGCTTTATGGTTTAAAGGCTCCCAGAGTTTATGCACCTATTGGGTGGGTAAAGATATTAACCAACAGTCCAACAGTCCAACAGCCCTGGATGCTCACTTAGATATTGGTCAAAAGTAGGTCACATCAGAAATTGTCTCTGAAAAACATGTTGCCTATAACTTAAGATAGAGTTTAGGGTAGAGTTTAGGGTTAGATTTAGTGTTAGTATTGGATTTGGTTAGTGATTCAGAGATCATTTCCAATGTGACCTGCTGTATCTTGGGGCCTGGGGAGAGTGATAGTCAATAGGCACAGAGATCTGTAGAGCTGAAGAGTGGAGCTGTACATACATGTACATGGGGATTGCACCCTTATCCCAAATATGGGAAAATTGCCTTTGTTGCATTCCCTGGGGTTACTCCCCTCATGGAAGACGATAATAGGAATATTGTCCATTGAAAATCTAGGCAGATTGGCAAATAGATGGGTTATTTATAGGAGTTATCTATTAATGATATACCAAGCGGAGCACTACACTATAAAAGGTTCAATCAGGAGTTGTTGCGTACACGTATTTCTAGTTACCTGCCAAATTATTGTAGCAACCAAACTTTACATCCAGATATTTCTGTTCCGTGTCCGCGCTCAGAATGTCTTTCTCTCCAGTGATCGGATTCGCCTCCCCAATTCCCTTTATATGCAGCAAAGCAAAATGGTACTTCTTCACAGCGTTCCTGTACTCTTTTTTCTTGAAATGTTCATTTCCCTCTGCTTTATAGCTTGCCGCTTTATCAACCTTATCTTCGATTGTCAACAAAGGTTTGTCCGCCATCTTGTTTCTGTTTAAACTTCATGTAATACAAAACGTTCCTTTTAACTTTTCATTCGGTCCCAGGACCCAGTCAATGTGGTTCTTGTGGTAGTTGTAAGAGTGTCACATACGCTCATAATGCTCTCCGAGATATCCTATTGCTGTCGAGTTTGCAGGCCCGCCATACGAATAATCGATACACACTAGTCACTCATCATTGATCAACTAGGCAAGTCACTCGGAAAATCAATAACCTCCAAAGCTCTGTGTCCAAACTCCAAAGCTCCGCGTGTGTGTTCGGCGTAGCTGTGTGTCCAAAGCTGTGTGTCCAAAGCTGTGTCCAAAGATCCGTGTGTCCAAAACTCTGTATCCAAAGCTCTGTGTCCAAAGCTCTGTGTGTCCAAAGCTCTTTATCCAAAGTTCTGTGTCCAAAGCTCCGTGCATGTCCAAAGCTCTGTGTGTCCAAAGCTCTGTATCCAAAGCTCTGTGTCCAAACTTTGGACACACCAAAGCTCTGTGTCCAAAGCTCCGCGTCCAAACCTCTGTGTCCAAAGCTGTGTGTTCGGCGTAGCTGTGTGTTCAGCGTAGCTGTGTGTCCAAAGCTGTGTGTCCAAAGCTGTGTGTCCAAAGCTCTGTATCCAAAGCTCTGCATCCAAAGCTCTGTGTCCAAAGCTCTGTGTGTCCAAAGCTGTGTGTCCAAAGATCCGTGTGTCCAAAACTCTGTATCCAAAGCTGTGTCCAAAGCTCTGTGTGTCCAAAGCTCTTTATCCAAAGTTCTGTGTCCAAAGCTCTGTGTCCAAAGCTCCGTGCATGTCCAAAGCTCTGTGTGTCCAAAGCTCTGTATCCAAAGCTCTGTGTCCAAACTTTGGACACACCAAAGCTCTGTGTCCAAAGCTCCGCGTCCAAACCTCTGTGTCCAAAGCTCTGTGTCCAAAGCTGTGTGTTCGGCGTAGCTGTGTGTCCAAAGCTGTGTGTCCAAAGCTCTGTATCCAAAGCCCTGCATCCAAAGCTCTGTGTCCAAAGCTCTGTGTGTCCAAAACTCTGTGTGTCCAAAGCTCTTTATCCAAAGTTCTGTGTCCAAAGCTCCGTGCATGTCCAAAGCTCTGTATCCAAAGCTCTGTATCCAAAGCTCTGTATCCAAAGCTCTGTGTCCAAACTTTGGATACACCAAAGCTCTGTGTCCAAAGCTCTGTGTGTCCAAAGCTCTTTATCCAAAGCTCTGTGTCCAAAGCTCCGTGCATGTCCAAAGCTCTGTATCCAAAGCTCTGTGTCCAAAGCTCTGTGTCCAAAGCTCTGAAAAAAACAACAATGTGCTCCAGTGCTCCAGATGTGTTCCTGATATCCTCAAATTTTCGCCTTCCGTAACGAGAACATTATTTTTAGTCAATGAAATAAAGTTTATTTTTTATTACTACTTCTTATTATAAAATAAATGGTTGAAAGGATTTAGAATGGATGGAAGGATTTAGGAGCAAGGTTTCCCAACATGGGCTGTACATTTAACTACGGTACTCGATGTGTTCTCAAACTGTAGTCGAACCCTTCTAGTAACGGACAGCCCTCTTATAAGCGTACACCGATCTTGAGGTCCCTACAATGAGCAGAATAACCTCTGTTCGGTTAAAGTGCCCCTAACCTCAAAATTTTTTATTGTCTTATTTGGAGGAATTTTAAAATGATAAAGTAACTTCTTTTGAAGATTTTCGTTTCCTCGCTTTTTTTATATATATATATATCAGTTTGTTTGATATGCAAATGTACGCAATTTACGTCACACATGCATGAGTTATCAGAGAATGTTATATATCTTTGCGTTCATCAAATAAAAACACTAAAGTGTGAATAACACGTGTGCGTGTTTCTCCCACAACACCAAACTTCTCGATTTTAAAGGATTTCGTTCGAGAATGAAAGAGATACACACATTTCTCCAATAAGTCATTATGCATGTGTGACGTAAATTCCGTACGTTTGCATATATCTCAAAAAGAAAGCGAAGAAACGAAAATCTTCAAAAGAAGTTACTTTATCATTTTAAAATTTCTTCCAAATAAGACAATAAAAAATGTTGAGGTTAGGCTCTTCTTAAAGTGCCTCGAACCCCAATCACGATATTACTGATATAGATTCTAAGAGAAGTGAATACAGTAGCTGAATGATGCCAATGAGCTTTGCGTTCAAACGTGGATATACTTGAACGCTATACAAGAGATTTTATCAACTTTTTCACTCAAATCCTCAACCAGTCAATCACATGGAAAGCAGATATATACCGTGGGTAGCGGTCGACATTAGATCATATAGAGTTAACGTACAATCCGCGTCTTTCGGACGATGTTTTTTAGTATAAAATACAGCCGGGGGTTGGGAAAACACTTAAGGCGGGGGGTTAGAAAACTCACTAGGCGGGGGGTTAGGGTTACTAAAAAACATCGTCCCAAAGACGCGGACTGTACGTTAACTCTAGCTATATGATCTAACGCCTACCCTGAGTAGGTTGACATTTACATAGGATTCGAGCACTGATCTCGAAATAAAGACTGGATCGAGCAACTATTGTTCAGAAAATGAAGTCGGAAGTAGCGGGACCACGTTATATAGTTTTACTCTAGGCGATAGAGACGATCACTGATCTTTTAAGATGTTAAAATGAATCAGTTGTCCAACTTAAAGTTTTCCCATAGTATAGATAACTATATGAAACCGGAATTAGCACGTGGTGACCACGGTGGTCACTCCAATATTGCCGCCACGTGGCTAATCCGACTTCTTTTTTATTGTAATGACGCCAAAGCAGTGGCGGCGCTAGGGGAGGGGCAAGGGGGGGGGGGGGGGGGGGGGGGGGGGGGGGATTCCCCCCCCCCCCCCCCCCCCCCCCCCCCCCCCCCCCCCCCCCCCCCAACCAGCTGGAATGTGTAGACATTTATTATTTTTAATACGTTATAAGACAGATAACTAAAAAATAAAGTAAAAATAACTGGTGGAAACTTAGCGAAAATGAAGCAAACTGAATAACAGAATAAGTATTGAAGAAATCGAAAGTGCTAACTAAGCTCTGGTGTGACAGTGTTTTGCGTTTGTTTTAATACGTGTTAATACGTTTGAATTTTGCACGTTGGGGGGATGATTCTAAAAAGTAACGTGTTCTGGCCTTTGCTAAAGGTACGGGCATGACTAATTGTCAACTGTTGTCAACTCGTAGTCTAATGTAACTGGTCTTACACGTACATTTATAACATTTATGTGAAAAAAGGTTTTGCCCCCCCCCCCCAAATTAGTTTGCCCCTCAATTGCGCCCCCCCCCCCCCCCAAGTTTGAGGCCTGGCGCCGCCACTGAGCCGTAGTTTGTGTTCTAAGTAGTACGGGAAACCTTCGACAACTGATTCATTTTACCATCTTAAAAGATCGGATACAGATAGTCTCTGTCGCCAACTTAAATTTCTTCAGCAGAGTATTGTATTCATTTTTATAGAACATCAATGCAAAGTTCAAATCATAAAACATTTTGGTGTTCAATCATTCACTTCATGTAGAATCTGTACCAGTATAAGAGATCATATTTGGGGTTATACTTTAATATTAACGACATTTTGAGGGCCTTTGCGCTTACGCGAGGCTTGAAGAAAACATTTGTTGATTATTTCTTCATACTCTTAATAAAATTAATCACTGATGTTTTGTTATATTTTGAACTCTTCAATGGCGTCCGCTTAAGAAGGGTTCGGGGCTGTTGTTCCAAATCATTGCCAAAAACTGTTTCATCAGTGCCGTCAAATTGCTCTGTCTTTTGATTGCAAGGTATATGTTGTGTTTACTATACGGGCAAGATATTGTGGTTAATTGTACAGGTCACCCATTGTTTCCCTGCGCTTTCATCCACTATTTTTATACAAAGGCGAGCGAGTTGGCGGAGCAGTGTCTTAATATTCATTATAATATTGTTTATGTTTTTTCTCTTTTCTCAAAAATACTTCATGCCGATACCAAATGTTCCTTTTATGCTTTCCCAGTAGTACTGTTTCCAGCCTTGTCTTGTCCGTTCAAAATCTGACGCTGGGATACCAGTTTGTGTTAGTTTAAGCTCTGTCCTGTCGTCCTTCTGCTCTAGCTCGATGGTTACCGTCGAGTGGTGTTCTGAAACGTAAAACAGGCTAGTATTTAATGTGAAATATTCCGATCATCTAAACCAGAAATAAGTGTTTGTAACAACCCTCGGTCGATGGATAGTATCACAACAATGGCATGCATGTCATTGGGCGCATCCTAATCAATTGGGCATGGGCATGAAAAAGTGGTCGAAATCAATTAATTTTAGCCATAAATATAGTTCCATTTGGAAAATTTAATTTTTCAGTGAATATAGAGAAAGTAAAACGGAAAGGAAAATAAATAAAAAGGAAAAGCAATTGAGAAAATTGGAAAGAGAAAAAATGTGCACCGCGTGGGAAAAATGGCCCAGCCGGGATTGTCGTGGCCACTGATCTCAACTATTGTTCAGAAAATGAAGCCGGAAGTCCGCCATTACTAAGGGACCAACTGAGAATCCTATGAGGTTTTTTGATGGTTTATGTGCTCTTACCATCGACAAAATAATATTACAATAAAGAGGACCAGAAAACATTTTTCAAATTACTGGGTAAAACGATTCATCGCCTACCTACAGATTTACTGCGACTTTGGTCCCTTAGCAATGGCCGCCGTTGGCTCTCATTATCCAGTGAGAGAAGCCTGATATGAGACGTCAAATTAGGTTGAAGATTTTATGCATTTAATGTTAACAAAGAAACTATATTGGCCAGACACTAAACCTATTTTGCTAGCGTCACAGTTTGATTTGCTTGCAAACTCCGAGTTTCTAATGATCTCTCGTTAATTTACATTATGCAAATATGCAGGCTTCAAAATCAGCTCATCAGATACAATAGAAAGCTCAATCCAGTCTTTATTTAGAGATCAGTGATCGTGGCTAGATGGAATACTCGCAGTTGAGGTAACCGTGAGGTACTAGGTCTGAGTCGTCTTCTGAACGATCCTTTTATTAGTATTAAGGTTAGTATTAGAAAACCATTAGGCGGGGGGTTAGAAATGTATTTCATCATACAGGCATGTCCGATCGTATGATAGCAGTACAATCTCTCATTTCGTCCAACCTCTTGCGGATACTAAAAAAGATCGTCCAGAAGACGACTCAAACCAAAAGTACCGCACGGTCACGACCAGCTGGGATTCGATCACGCGGGAGTTTTTTTGGCCTACATGTATACCTGAGGGCCATTACTTTCGAGAATATATACCTTCCGGCCAACTTTTGAACCTCCAGAGCATCGTTATTTTTTCATCAGGTAACTATAATATAAAGAATATATAACTCGTAAAGGTGCTTCCTCAGTAGATCCCATCCGTCTGGGTTCCAAAATTAAGAGAGGCCTAAGACATGCAAGCTTCTGTAAGCTTCGTTTGCAGGCCTCTCTTGTTGCAAAGGGCGCAGCAACTTATCTAATATTTGCTAGAGGCCTGTAAGTTCTACCGTGTCTAGTTCAATTTATAGACTTCTTACGACTAAAATGTTACGGGCCCCTATTTGGCCCGGGGTAATTACCCAGCCTACCCCCCTTCTCGACGGTATGGCCACAGCTAAAATGGCTGAATCAGCAAATTATATAGTCCAGCTGTTAAAGGGTGAATTGTGCGTTTTGTGATACAAGCATGAAACTTGGCAAGTAGATAGAGTTACTAGTGCTGATGACTTTCTGATATAGGGCCAATGCAGATTTCTTCCTGGTTGCCACAAAATCGAGTTTTTCTTCCAATATATATATATTATAAAAAAGTGAAAATTCAAAGTTCACTTTTAGCAAATATCACCCATATCATTAGAAAGTTCGCAAAAAACTATATGAAGGACATTCAAGTGGGTTGTACGATTTTCCAAGCTCATTTTGAGTTACAGAAGGCTAAACCCACTAAAAACAAGAATTTTGTAGCATTTTCCACATTTTTGAGCGTTAATAACTCAAAATAGGCTTAGAAAATCGTCCTACCCGCTTGAATTTCGCGAACTTTCTAATGATATATATAGGTGATATTCGCTAAAAGTGAACTTTGAATTTTCACTTTTTTATAATATATATACTTTGATAGGTAAATTGGAAGAAAAACTCGATTTTGCGGCAACCAGGAAGAAATCTGAATTGGCCCTATATCAGAAAGTCATCAGCACTAGTAACTTTATCTACTTGCCAAGTTTCATGCTTGTATCACAAAACGAACGATTAAGGTAAAATTTCGGGCTTAACCGCCGGGCTAATAGTCGATAAATCTGATTATTTAGATACATAGCTCGCCTTGTAAATCCCACACAGTACTAAAACAGAAACACCAGCAAAGCCTCGATGAGTAACACGTGATCCAAAAAGTTATGCGCGCATCTTCTCAACTTACCAGCTCAACAAATTTCCCGTTAACAGTGCCACCTAACAAAGCGAAACTTCCGCCATTGAACGCCTCCACTTTTACTTCTGACCTACAGAACGCTCTTACTCTCTAAGAAAGAAAATATTGAAAGGAGCGAACGTAAGCTGAATTTAATTAAGCTCCCGTAAACAAGACCTGGTCAGTTATGGACCTCTTTCATAATGGCGCCAAAATTAAATATTCTTTTATAATCATTTCATTAGCCTTTCTGACCTCGTTCGTGTGTCTGTAATTCCAAAGAATCTTTGCTTTGTAACGAGGCCAGAAAGGTTACAAATTTGCATGCATATAAAAGAATATTTAAACTGGCCGCCATTATGAAAGAGGTTTACACGTCGCACAATCGTCGCATTTAATTTCAGACGAATTTAGTTTCTTCGACTTTGAACCAGAAATAGCAGTATTCATTAGTACAATACAAGGACCAGCAATAATTTATACGTGCCTAAAGCCAAGACAAACTAGGGTAAATAAAAAGTTATCTAAACGGCCTTAGTCTTCCATGACTTGCACGTTCTTTGTTTCTTGTAATCGCTACAGGCCTGGTAACGTTTGCGTGTAGCGAAGGAGAACATTAAGTTGTTTTTGTTTTGTTTTACTTTCTGTTACAGGTCGTGCTACTAGCAGTGGTCATTCACGCGTCTAAGCATCGACACTTCGCGTCCAAGATCAAAATCTCAAATCAAACTCTCAACAATTTCACAGCAATCTATAAATCTCTATAAACTGTACGAAGGCAGTCTGCTCCTAAACAAATTTATATTAATTTTAAACGAAGTTCAAAAACTCATAATTCACGAGGAAAACACAAAGGAAAATCGTGACCGTATGTAAACATGGTTATTTAGATGCAGTCGTTTTTGAAGCCGTTCAAAACACTCGCAGTAGTGTGTTTTATCGGGACTAAACCCGATAAAATACTGCTGCCAGTGTTTTAAACCATACTTGTAAAATTCATTAATAATTCATGAAGAAAATTCAAAAGAAATTAATATTTAATCTGCAGCTTCTTTAACCCAGGATAAAACATTGATTAATAAAAACATCAATGTTTTATCAAAATTGAGCTTTTTCGGAGTTAAAATAATTTGTTTGTAAGTACGTTAATGCGGCTCGCCATTGTAACTGCCCATAAACATCGGCCGTTCATGCTTCAACTACTACATAATATATACCGTAGAATCTCGAAACTAACCGCCCCCCGAAAGTAACCGCCCCCGAAAGTAACCGCCCCCCGAAAGTAACCGCCCTCCGAAAGTAGCCCCTCCGATGTCTATAACTATTGTACAAATAAGTTGTAACATCTGTTTAACAATGTATTTTGAATGGCATGGATTAAAACATGTATAAAACAGTAATTTCAAAGATTCAGGAATTTCAGACAGTAGTTATAAGTTTGTCTTTGTCATCGTTCTGACGTCCTCTTCCATTTCGGTATCTGAATATTCGGTATCGAGTACCGTAAATTATTAGCATTAGATAATAAGTAACAACTGTTATATAATTTAATCAAAATAAAACAAAACTTTGAAACGTTGTGCAAAATGTATAGTAGTGGTTAAAACTTGGCCGATCGGCTAAAAATAACAACCCGAAAGTAAGCGCCATCCGAAAGTAAGCGCCATCCGAAAGTAAGCGCCCCTCCGAAAGTAAGCGCCCCTCCGAAAGTACTGTAGCCGCCCTAAGGTCACTAATTTCGAAAGTAGCCGCCCTTCGGTATATTTTTATAGCAGTTGCATAATACAAATATCCTAAAATGGGCATGACATTTTTATTTTACTGGTGTTTAAGCTTTCTCTCATGTGCTCCCTACTTTATTGTCAAACCAATTACCAGCGCTAGCCGCGTGTACGCAATGCGTACCTATTTTTATAATGGAGGCTGTAATTTTGATCAGCGTTTCGTTTTAGACATCGCATAAGCGTCCCATTTATTGATTAATCTGAATTAAATCAATCTGAATTAAATGCGACGTTTGCGTGGCGTATAAATCAAGTCTGTAAAAGGTATAAAAGAGATCTATCTACACAGTACTTCTTCGTCAGTTAATATTTTATACAGCTCCTGCGTGGATGTTAAAAATTCTTCAGTGGCAGTGAACTTCTTCGTCTCAATCTTGTAACCACGAGGTTGTTTTACTGAAAGTAAAAAGTGAAGAAATGTACGATCAAAGCAACTAGGTATATCTTTCTTGAAAAATCCCGAACAGTGAAGCATGCTGCGGCACATTAGTTTTGCTTTTCTTTAATGTTGTTTACGCAAAAGCACGCGATAAATGTTTCATTCGGAACGAATACCAACAGCCATTGAACAGGTGCAAACACGAAGCGATTAAAGTGCCTATACAGCCCTTTCGGTTTTTAGTTATCTGTATAGAGGATGAAAAAGTAGCTGATAAGTTAATTTACAGTTTTTGATTTGGACTTTTCGTTTGGAAGATATCACTCTTTATACATTGCTATTTATATAAAAAAGCCGCAAATTAGGAAGGCCTGGAACGAGCCACACTGTGACGTTATTCAAGAGACGAATGTGTGTTTTGCCTTGGGGAACTTGTAAACACTGTGTTAAACACACTGCAAGATCTCTATGTGATATTCATGTTTACTGTCCGCGTATCGTTCACTCCAGAATTGGCAGAAATATGTTTTCGGTTTTTAATCGGAATTTGCTTACATTTCTTAATTTGGATGCAAAATATCTTCTAAACGAAAAGTCCAAATCAAAAACTGTAAAATAACTTATCAGCTTTTTTTTATCCTCTATACAGATAACTAAAAAACGAAAGGGCTGTATAGGCACTTTAAGAGGTAAGGTAAAGCAATGAAAACAGCGCTAAAAACAAACAATAAAACGAACTAAAAGCCATATAATAAAACTGAATAATTTTACTCGTAACGTCAGTATTTCGTTGCTGAAAAATCAGTTCACCATGCACCTTTCGCTTTACATAAACAAAACACACAATGAGCACTCCTTTTTTACGTATAAGCTACTTCTTAGCCTCGTTTGCTCGGTCTGTACTTCAGTTTTATCGCACAAACCTCGCTCCTTCGCCGCTCGGTCTGTACGAAAACCTCAGGCAAATACTTTCCTTCATACTTGCAGGTTAACTTAAGATAATATTTGCAAAGTAGAAAATTATCTGGGTAGATTACCTTTCGCTTTAGCCGTTGTGTCATTAACATGTACCTTTTTAAATTCCTACAAAACACAAACACGGTTAAGACAAGCTAAAATTTGGAGGTAAAAAAAGGAGTTTTGATTGAACACGCCCGTCGTCAAAATGAACAAGTAGATAGTTTGAAAATAATATAGAAGTCATTTTAAATGATCACATACCTTGTTTATTTCTTCCCGATTGTAATTAGATGTTTCAACTTTATTTGGAGTTGTTTTTGTAGGAAGGACTAGACCTTGACTAAATACTAAAAACACAATCATGAAATACATCATAAAAAATCATATTGTAGGTGGAGACCAATTCAGGATGACAGTTTAGAGAGTGTTAGCATTGGTGCAGATCGATTCTTTAGAGGGTGCAGTGAACAAGTTTTGCTATCTTAATCTCAAACCTATTACCTATCGATTTTTACCTATCGATATTTTTACGTATTTATAAAGCAGAGCTGCTAAATATTACTCGGTCGAAACCATTTTGCGATTCGACGATGGCAAGTATTATTTTTCTGACTCCGAATCTGGAGTTGTTATTAATCGTTCATGTTCCTGACCAGCGTAACGAAGTGACGTCAGATTCTCAACGCGAAGGCTCCACATGGCTAATTCTTCAAGTAAATCAAGGTCGTTTTTTCAAATTCTTCATCTGAAAGGCTGAACATTTCATCTACTTCTCGAAGAAAACAAGTAACCTCGACTGAAATTCAGGAGTAGCATTGAGAATTTGACGTCACAAACAATATTACCTTTTGAAATTACGGGCTCACTTGGACACGTTTTTAGTAATGGTGGCCTAAATAATAGTGATTTCAGAGCTCAAAATACTTACTTCAAAATACCATTTTTTAGTTTTTTTTTACATCGATGATCACTTTCGACCCTGAAATACTATTCTATGCTAAAGAAAATCTAAAAGACGAGGGTGAATTTTCATCGTAGTGCCACTTTAATAATTCATGAATCGAAAACAAAGGAAATCAGCAACGAGACGGTGGTTTGGATATCGGAGGAAGAAATTACATGAATGAAGCCAACTTTCACCTCGATATTCTCTTAAAATACTGGTTTGTTTGAGATGTAATATGAAACACTCGGAAGAGTGTTTCATCCGAATATCCAAACACCTCGAAGTTTGTTAAAAAACCTCGGCTTCGCCTCGGTTTTCAACAAAAGCGTTGAGAAAGGCAAACTTGGATGGACGTTGCGGCAAACATCGTTGTACTGTCGAGGAAGTGTTATCAAGTTATCAATATTCACTCTTCGGCCAAAGTTAATATATTATGCCATCTACACTATTTTATTTTATTATTATTAGATTTAATTTTATTTATCATATTTTATTATATTTAATGCAGTTCCCCTAAAAACTAAAATTCGCAAATAAACTAAACTTTAACAGAGGGTCCAACATTTTCGTTGATTGCTAAGTTTGACTCTTTCCAACTATGCCACTTACACGCGTAAAAACGCACAACTTGTTGCAAGTTGTAAACAGACGTGAACAAGTTGTTCTCGACAGGTTGTAACGACAATGCAGTGTTCAAGATGTTGAACGAACTTGTTCACGCCTGTTGGAACAACGAAAAACAACTTGTTGATTCGACAACTGTGTTGTTCATGCATGATGCAACATGTTGTTACAGCATGATGAAATAACAACAATGAACAACATTGTTGCAACAATGGTGAACACGATTGTTGTAACAATACGTTTCTCGCTTGTTCCAACATGCGTGAACAACCATTGTTGTTTCAACAAGCTGTGACAACATGAATTGAAACAACCATTGTTGTTTCAACAAGCTGTGACAACACGTTGAAACAATGATGAACAATATTGTTCATTCAACAATGTTTTTCACGTATGTCAACAAGTTGTTACAGCATTGTTCAGGCAACAATGCTGTAACAACTTGTGAGATTTTTACGCGTGTAGAAGTGCTAGCATACATGTATTAATTTTTTCATTGACAACTGAAGTATGACGTTCACACTATGGTTCACACTATAGAGCGAAAAATATTAGATCAATCCAAGATCAAACACCAACCTACAAAGCTTAAGCATTCAATTCGGAACATTTTTGTGCGTGCAAAACATCGACCTTTGGAAGCTTTAAGATTCTTCTTTCAAATACTACTCTACCTTCTTTTAATTCCTTTATATACTGCGCAAGACTCCTTCTTATTAACGGTGTTCCTTGTTTTATCATCAGCTGTTTAAGTTTGTAGGCTTCCTCGTTTTCACTTTTGGTGCTTATTTCAACCTTAAAAACACGACAGTTGATATTTGGTGATCGTTTCCTCTATGCTAGCTCCCATTGATATTATTTGAAGAAGTTAACTGATATAACTAGGAGTTAAAGGACATTGGCAACAAAAACTAAGTTTGTCTAATATGAAAGAACTCGTAAAATGATAGAGTAACACCTTTTACAACTTTTCCGTATTTTACTTCGATTTGAAATATTTCATTTATTATTTATTAACTTTACAACCATACAAGAATGCAAACATACAGTAAATAAAGAGTGCAAAACTTGAACATGATTGAAGGAATGATCAACAGGACCGGAGTCCCATGTGAAGACCAACCGAACAAAAAATTACATAATAAACATATATAAGTAAAAACACAATAAAAAACTAATACACAAATTACATAAGAATAAAGATTTAAGAGCAACAACTTGGATTGAAAGAACGACATTTAGAACAGAAACTTTTCCAGGTGCGCAGTCTATTAACATCGAAATTGGAGTCTAACTTAGAAGAGTAGTGAATATAAAGTTTATGTTTAAAAATGGAAACAGAAGTAGTATTACGAACTATCGGAGAGATATCGTTCCAGAGAAATACAATTCTGTTGAAAAAAGAATTTCTAAAAAGAGAAGTCCTGCAAGGATTGGCTTCAAGCAAGTTGTTTTGACTTGAACGAGTGCGAGACGAGCGAATAGAAGAAAAAGTAATAAAACGGGAGATATCTAGATCGTAAAGACCTTGTTTGCACTTAAAAAAGAAGAGAAGATCCTTAATTTCAAGCCAATATGATATCGGTAATAAGTTAAGCCTTTTAAGACGGTCAGGGTAAGACGATTCATAATCTTGGAGTATGAATTTAGTGGCTCGTCTCTGAACACCCTCAAGAAGTGAAAGGTCGCGTGACTTATCCTGAGGAGCCCAGATTTCACTACCGTAAGACAAGTGAGAGCGGATGAGCGCTAAATAAAGTAGACGACGGCAACGGACATTTGAGTACAGTTCCTGCGAAGAAACCCAAGCATACGATTAGCTTTAGCAACACATTTAGCGATATGGGGGGACCACTTAAGGTCATTGCTGATGACCACACCCAAATCAGTTTGTTTGATATGTAAATGAATGGTCTCTGACGTCAGGTGCAGGGTAGAGAATTTTCACTCATTAAAAAGTCTTATATCTCAGTGATTGCTAAGTTCACATCGCTCATTATCACGAGGAGTTATTATACGCACATTTTCAAGTAAATTTGTGGAACAAACTTGAAGATTGAACTAATATTTTAATGAGTGAAAATTCTCTACCCTGCACTTGACGTCAGAGACCATCTCATTTACATATCAAACAAACTGAAATATTTCAAAAACGAAGTAAAATACGGAAAAGTTGTAAAAGGTGTTACTCTATATCATTTTACGAGTTTTTTCATTTTACACAAACTTAATTTTTGTTGCCAATGTCCTTTAAGAGATGGCGCTGTTGAGGTTAACAGTGTGTTTGAAAATTTATCTGATTATAAAATTTATAAAATTTTCAATAAGAATGTATTAAATTCTCTCTCTTAAAGTGCCTCTTACAAGTAATACTAATATACCCAAAATCTTATCCCAGCATTACCACGACTAGGCTCTCGGCAACGGCCCCGTAGCTCAGTGGCAAGAGCACTGCACTAGCATCGCAGGTTCAATTCCAGCCGGAAGGCCTTGAAGTTGCATTTTTCGCAACTGGTCCCGGTTTTGTCTTAAAATGTATATATTACAACACTCGAAATCCTCCTTCACCATAAATCCTTTTAACCAGAGACGTTGGGTTCAATTCCCGGTTGGAGCAGTCAGATAAGTTTCTTACAACACTTTATGAACTTACTAAATCTCGAAACTCACTGTTATCTCATCTGGTTCATTCTCGTCACTTAAATTTGGAATATTGATCTTGCCACTGATGATGTCAAAACCATCACTTAATGATCCCTTCCATTCCATAGACATGTCCCACTCATAAAAGAAAATTAATTTCCCTTTACGATTGCTACAGACAAGAAAATGTTCAGAAATAATCGGAGTTATGAAATAGCATATATAATCATTGTCTATAATTTTCTTTGACTATACAGCACATAAAGCTAAGTATGTGTTCATCGTGAGGGCTTTGTACTAGTCTCACAGAGTTATTCTGCATTGTAAAACGTTACACTACGTTGTAAGACGTTACACTACGTCGTAAAACGTTACACTACGTTGTAAGACGTTACACTACGTTGTAAGATGTTACACTACGTTGTAAGACGTTACACTACGTTGTTGAAAGACGCTACGCTACGTTGTAAGATGTTACACTCCGTGGTAAAACGTTACACTATGTTGTAAGATGTTACACTACGTTGTAAGACGTTACACTACGTTGTAAGACGTTACACTATGTTGTAAGACGTTATACTACGTCGTAAAACGTTACACTACGTTGTAAGATGTTACGCTACGTTGAAAGACATTATGCTACGTTGTAAGACGTTAGGCTACGTTGTAAGATGTTACGTTACGTTGTAAGATATTACGCTACGTTATGCGACAGACGTTATGCTAAGACATTACTTTGTAAGTATTTTACGCTATGTTGTATTAGATGTTATATTGTTACGCTAAGTCGCAAGACATTACGGTATGGTATAAGATGTTATGCTATGTCGAAAACACTTGTTTCTGGCCCTAGTAACCCTGGTTACATATCTCAGTTTCAAGTGCTATTTTTATACTTACTTAGCAGTAGCTTCCCCTTCAATTTTATTGATTTCTGTTATTTCACACTCGCCTAAGATATTACACAAACAATATTTTTGAAATACTGATATTTGGAAAGGCAATTTTAATTATTATATGGCTTGGCTTGTGAGAGGTCTTAACGCAGTTTTTCTGCAATCTGATTGGTTCCTGAGCAGTCTTTGCAATCCGGTAAAGACTAGTCAAAACAACTGAAAAGTTTTAAAAAAATTGTGAAAAAATTGATGAAATGTGAGAAATTTAAATTTTAAAAGAGCCTTAAAGTGCCCCTAACCTCAAAATGTTTTATTGTCTTTTTGAAGAACTTTTAAAATGATAAAGTAACTTCTTTTGATGATTTTCAATTCTTCACTTTCTTTTTGAGATATATCAGTTTGTTTGATATGCAAATATCTCGAATTTCGTCACACATGCATAATGAGTTATCAGAGAATGTTATATATCTTTGCATTCATCAAATAAAAACACTAATGTGTGAATAACACGTGTGTGTGTTTCTCCCACAACACCAAACTTCTCGATTTTAAAGGATTTCGTTCGAGAATGAAAGAGATATACACATTTCTCCAATAAGTCATTATGCATGTGTGACGAAATTCCAGACATTTGCATATCAAACAAACTGATATATCTCAAAAAGAAAGCAAAGAAACGAAAATCTTCAAAAGAAGTTACTTTCTCATTTTAAAAGTTCTTCCAAACAAGACAATAAAACATTTTGAGGTTTTGGGCACTTTAAATAAAACCATCAGTCTTATGGCAAAATTATCCTGCCCTTGATCTAAATTTCGCACAGACCTCACTCCTTCCTTGGTCAAAAAGTCTTTATAAAAAAATAGCAAGAAAAGCATTTACTAAAATTGTGTGTAGGAGGTCTAATGTTTCATTAGTGAAGGCCCTTCATCAGAGTGTGAAATGTTAAGTCAAATCTGAAGCAAACGTAAATTTAAAACAAACGTTCGGGGTAAACGTTTCCTATGCAATTTGCAGTGTGGCCCAAGATCTATTGTGACTAACTGTATAGTTGGATTTATGCAATAAATAATATTAATACAAGAGGTGTAGAGTATATGACACTTCTAGGGGGCAGAGATTTTGGCGGGCTTTGCGTATGAGGAACCAATCACATTGAGGCAGGTTGTGTGAAGAAAGGGGGTCCCGTATCTGGATTTCAATGCAACACACAACATGCAAATCGACCAGTCTCTGTCCTTATAGCCTACAGGCTGGCGTGTGACTGAACACCGACTTGTTATTAATGCTAGATACTAGACGAGCTGACCTTGTTACATATAACCCTAAAACGGCTAGTTTTCACACTGTCATTAATCTGGCTGATTTATTGTCCTGATGCATGTTATTAATTAATGGTTTTACTTAGTGGTGTAGCTATAAATTCTTAGTGGGGAGAAGGGGTCACACAGTCTAAATTTCCAACAGGTAGGTGTGTCCAAAAATGTGGGTTTGTCCAACAAAGTGGGCATGTCCACATAGCCGTACCCAGGATTATTTTGGCAGGGGGGCAGTAAGACAAATATTTCTGTGAAGTTTGTGTTCGCCGGGGACCTCTCTAGGGGGGTGTGGGGGCATGCCCCCCCATAAAAATTTTAATTTTGAAAGCTCCAGAAGAGCATTTCCGGCTATTTTTGCGAGGAACATTCTGAAAAAATTTATCTGTAAGGTCTGGTAATATTTAGACTTTTTTAAAGATAAGCAAGCCCATTGTTAACGAAATAGACAGAACGCCATGTGTTTGGTATGTTCTCTATACTCCTATTACTTATCTAGTAAAGAGTACGTCTTGTAAGTTTAATATCAAAACAACCATGCAGACACGGTTATTTATACCGCACGGTCGCCGGTTCGCTCTTGACGGAATCATAAGTTGAAACCAAAATATGCATTTAAATTTGAAATTTTCAAGACGAATTATTTATGTTTACGTTGCTTTCAGCACTCAAATTAAATAATTGTCTGAATACCTATAATAAATTGATAATCAACCTTATAAAAAAACATATCTTGTTTTTTTCTGGGGGGGGCAGTTGCCCCTGCTGCCCCCCCGCTATGTACGGCCCTGCATGTCCATGTGAGCTGCCATAACTGTTGCTGCATCCTGCACATTTCCTCTGTAATTATACCTGTGAAAATGGCTTAATACTTTTTGTTACCAGTACTATTATGTTAATTATCTTTTCACTTTCTTTGGTTTCTTGTACATGTAGTTCTTAACAAAATGGAGTGACACCAATTTTTCTGATAGATGTAAAAATATTCCGACAAAACATCTTTCAGAGGTTGTGTGAAGGGCCAGCACACCTCCAGCCTCCTTCTAGCTACACCACTGGATTATTAAAGGTATTGTCTATTTGCTTGCATATATAATATATGCAGCTTCTTTACGTATACATGTATGTATCAGGATAATAAATTGGCATGATCAATTACAATGTGTAAACACAAGTTAAAGTGATTCCTAATGTTAGCTGGCACCTCCATCAAGGTTAAGTTTCATCTTAGTAAACAGCTCTGTCAGGCGTTGTTTTGACCAAGGAGTTGCATTCTTCTCAGACCTAAAGAGATTACATATATTCTGTGATCAATTTGTGTCCTGCTATGTTAGATCACAATATTAAGAATATGATTTTCCACCCGGGCAGCAAATGAACTAAATCACATGTGCCCTGAATCCCTGCAATCCTAACTTTGGTTATTGGCAACAAGTTTTTCAGAGACTTTCTGAGGTAACCCACCTCGTTTGGAGGTTGTCAAAGTATTCCAACCATATGATCATACTAAGATCTAGTAAGATCATAAGATCCAGAGGCATAGGAATGGATTTATAGTCGGGGGGCTGATCGTTGACAAGCAGGTAATTATTAGTGACCGCATTTTTAGGGGGGTTGGGTTCCTACCCCGGAAAATTTTGAAATCTAGAAGCTCGGAAAGACAACTTGCAGCAAGAGTTCAAATGAATCCAAGCTTGCCTGCTGCCTCTTACAAAGTGCTGTAAAATCTTGTGTAGATGAAGCCCCTAGCCTCTATAGTCATACTAATACAACTTGAAATAATATTAAATTTAGCAACGCTTGTCCTGATTTTTGCATTTAAAATTGGGGGGGGGGGGAGCTGAAGCGGAGCCCCCCCAATTCCTAATGCCTCTGATAAGATCTTGTATATCATCATTAGATCTTATAAGATCATAATAAGATCATAACAATTAAAGATCTTGTAAGATCATAAGATATCTTGTAAAATCATAATAAGATATTCATGCATACCGGTAGTAAGATCTTAATTATGCAAGATCATAAGAAGATCATGTGTTAATATATACATGTACACTGCTGTAGTGAATGTGGGAGAGCTTGGATTAGACAGACGCTACATGGACGATCATCAAGCTTGTATCCTCAGAAAAATGATTCTGATTCCCAGACAGGATTCGAACCTGTATTTACCTTCTGATTGCCGGTGAGATGCTTTGGCCATTGAGCCACAGATGCAGGCCTGCACAAAGACTAAAGTGGGCCCAGGGCAAAATAAATAATTGGGGGCCCCCTTGGAAAACTTTTGCATGTCATTTTACGGATGAATCGGATATAAGGATATTTCAAGTGAAAATGTTTCAGTTTTACAAGTGAAATGACAACGCAAATTTTTCGTAAGGATGTAAAAGATGTACAAAATAAGGACAAAATAAATAATCACTAACGCAGAGAAGCAGAAAATACTGTTTGATAATTTCAACTACAGCCTATTGGCTACCGGTCAGCACTTGTTTCCAACCACCAAGCTGATGTGACGTCATTTTATCAACTAATCTCACCAACAAATGCTGAATTCTAACCCTTACTGGGACCCAGCCATAACCCTAATCCTAACAAAGCACTAACCCTAAAAAGAAGAAAAAAATGAAGGACAAAATGACGCCATGTCAGTTTGACAGATGGAAACAAGTATTTGCCTTGTCTACCGTCTACTGATTTTCTACAAAGTAAACTAGCAATACAATTAGGGGGGCCCTCTCGAGCTGGGGGCCCGGGGCAAATTGCCCCAGTTGCCCCCCTCTAAGCAGACCTGCTCAGATGAAGAGTGAAGATTACAATTATGTACTGGTTCCTTTTCCGTTCCTAGACCCATCTTTGGCGAATGTCAAAGCTATTCTGACCAATGTGGTATGAACCCAAATTGAAAACATTGTCATTGTCATAACCATAACCATAAACCTTACCCTAATCCTTACTGTAACCTTAGTTCTTACTATAATGCTAATATTTTAGAAAATAACAGCTTATTTTAATTTCGAATTTTACTCCAATAGTCATGACGTCATTTCGGGAATTACCGAACGGCCTCACCCGACGACTTTAATACTTTATTTTGTTGGGTAAGGTTAACGTGTCGATTTGGAACATACCAGTGCCAGTTGTTAACGTTCGTCGCATCTTCTCTTTCTTCTACGATCCACCTCGGGTCCCCTTCTCCCCATCGAGCCATATCAACAGAAATATTATATAAAGATCAACTTTTCGTACCGATAAAAATGAACACAATCCAGCTGTGACGACTGCGAGGAATCATGGGATTTTAGCGCCCACTGGTACCCAGTTTCCGGTAAAGTGTCTGGCAGCGACAAGAAACATGGCGGAAGATTACAATGAGTTTCTATAATAAATTCGGGAATTTTTAATGCAGTTGTGTTCTCACTCGGCTTGCCAACATCGATAGCTCGATCGATACGAAAGCACCATCAAATGCAGACATGATAGTTTGGTGTGAAGGCTTCTAAAATGCCAGACTGCTGCAAGGATATACTCTTCACTTTGGAGAAATGTATGTAGATGACGGGTTTTGTTATTTTGTCTTGGCTTGCAGAAATATTTGTAACTGTCTAGACGAATTGTTTCGACTGTATACGTTTTCAATTCCGCTGTCGTGGTTAATTATTCTCCCAATTCATTTGTAGCCATTAAGAATCGGAAACAAGCGTTCAATCGAGATGATCTCGGCAATCTGGTTTCTTTCGTTTTAACCTGGCCACAGCGGTACGTAGAAGTTGTAGTATAAATTAAAGATCAGTATTCATTTCATTTCGTATAAAACGTCCAATATGTACTATGGTATTTTTCAAACGTATTCGTAGTTGCCTTGTGTTCATTAAAGAAGGCGAATAATACTATTCGATCTAAAACAGAGAACTGGAAATATTGCTGTACTTCGCAAATTAAGGATAAAATACGGAAACGCGTGCAATTAACCGTAATTTCGCAGAATTTGTGGCCAAAAGTTTCCAACTGCCACGACCAGATGGCTGAGATGCTCAGTGAGTGGTCACTGACATTTGGGAACTTTTTGAGTGTTTAATATTTTTAAGAAAACTTCAAATGTTATGAAAACAACTTACAACTACAGTATCAATGGACAATGGACTCCACTGATTGGCAATCACTAATCAGTTTGATGTTTGTATCGTAGTTATTGGAAAACCTATATAATTCTGGTAATTCTGAAATGTAGTTGTGGTAGATCTTAAAGAGAAACACAAAAGTAAAAGTACAATGCTCTTCATCAGATATCAAAATCAGTAGAGTGGTTAATTGTCCTTTCGGAAACCAACGTTGGAGGTCAATTTGAATGTACCACGTGGCACGTGATATGAAGTTAATGCATCACGTGATTCAAAGATATATTGCACTCATACACGAATTACAATTTCATAACAAAAATCTTGTTTCTCCAAAGTTCGAAGGCGAAACTACAACCAAAATATGCCTCGAAAAATTCATTTAGATCATTTGGCTGATGTTTTCGAGACAAATGGATTTGCAACTGCAGGATCCACATAACATCAATGTTATTTTTCAGCCAAACGGTCCCGCGTAAATCAGCTTCCGAACAATCCATCACTTCAACGTTGGCATTTAAATCATCAACAAATGTGCAGATTACTGTACTGCAGTCAAAAGCAGAAAAGAGCTTACATACACTGACTGAAAATATACTGTTAGCCACCTTCAATCCTATATTTTCACAATTAACCACTCAAGTGATTTCGATAGTAACATTAACATGATATTCCTTAATTCAATTGAATTTTATTTTGTTTATTTGTTTTTTGTGACAAATCATTGGAACACTTGGTTATTATTAAGTCCTACTGAGTCGAGGTGTCGTCCTTATAACAATTTGAAGGGACCAATATAACATTCATTAAATACTAGTGTGGGCCTTATTCAAGATGATTTCAAAGCTATTTTTATTATATAATTTGGTCTATGAAATGACCTAAAATTGTATAAGACAAGTACATGTAGCAAAGCAAAAAGCAGGGCTCAAGATTTGAATTTTTTACCAGTATCCAAGTGGATACTAGCATCTTAAAATCTGGTATCCCTCCTTGAAATTTAGTATCCCAGATATGGATAGTAGGTATTCCGATTAGCAGTATCCAGCTTTGATTGAATTTCATACTGTGCTTTGTTTTTTCATATCTGCATTTGATTTCATCGCTTCTTTTATCGTGCCTTGCTTAGGCAGTTAAATTTGGTGTCTCACTTCCTCGATGGCGTGTACGGTCTCGTCGGTCTGCTGTATCATTTCAGCTGTTCGTAGTGTCCCTAGCTCGTCATCATCGACTTGTATCGGCTGCAGTGCTTCATCTTGTGGGCCGGTTTGAACGTGTGTCTTGTTGACGTTGTTGTGTTTGGGTTAATACCGAAGACGAAGTATGTTGTCTCTCGTCATCAACTTGTGTTATTTCAGCTGTCGAAGTCGTCGTGGTCGTCTCCCTTGTTGATTGTCTCGCTGTTTTCGTGTTAAATATCTCCACATTTCTTTAAAAAACTGCCGTAAACATTGCTCGAGCACATGCTTTTTATGCAGGCACTGAGGCAGTATTATATGTTTGGAATTGATCTTGTGTCCAGATCCATTCCGCATTCGCGCAACAAACAACGAAAAAAAATACACGGAATAAGAAACAAAGTGCCAAAACAGAGCTACTCGATCTCTCCTCTGCCTTTGACACGGTAGATCATGAATTGGTGCTTCAGAGAATGTCTTCTAAATTTGGTATTTCTGGTAAGGCGTTGGACTGGTTTGGATCGTATTTGAAAGATCGTTCTCAGTATGTAGCTATCAATGGATCTAGATCGGCAAGTCATGATCTCAAGTGTGGCATTCCACAAGGTTCTGTTTTGGGGCCAATCCTTTACCTGATGTATACTTCACCACTTGGTGATATCTGTAGGCACCATGGTATGTCCTTTCATTTATATGCTGATGACTGTTAACTTTATGCTACGTTTTCCTGTAATAACGACCATGAAATCCACCAGACAGTGGTACAAATGGAAAATTGTCTTAAGGATATCGTCAACTGGATGTCTATCAATAAACTAAAACTCAACACTGACAAAACTGAATTAATAGTTATCAGCTCACGTCACCAGGCTCAACCTGTTTCTGACTCTGTACGTAATATTGGTGTCATTTTTGACCGTACACTAAGTATGGCCCCTCATATCAATAATGTATGTAAAACTTCATTTTACCATCTTTGGAACATTGCACGTATAAGAAAATACTTATCCTTTAAATCAACTGAAACGCTGGTTCATGCATTCATTACTTCCAAATTGGACTACTGCAATTCCCTTTTTTATGGATTGCCGAAATACTTGCTGAAGAAACTTCAATATGTTCAGAATGCGGCAGCTCGTATTATAACACGGTCGCGTAAATATGATCATATTACGTCTGTCCTTATGGATCTCCATTGGCTGCCTATTGAGGAGCGAATACAATTTAAAATATTATTATTAACTTATAAATCCCTGAGTCTACTTGGAAGAAATGATTACATGTTATCAGCCAAAAAGGACGCTTCGTTCTTCTTCTATGTACCTTCTAAAGCAAGAATCGTTTAATCTTGTCTCTTATGGAAAAAGAGCATTCACTATATCTGCACCTCAACTATGGAACTTATTACCAATTAACATTAAGCAATCTGCAAGTATTGACATTTTTAAATCAAAAGTTAAAACACATCTTTTTAAATCTGTTTATAAATTTTGTTTTATATTCTACTAGCTTTGTATAATATATAAGATATATTATTTAATATTTTTCTATATTTTCATGTATCAAACTGTGTAAATTAACTAGATTAACTATAGACTTAGGCATAACATTTGTAAAGCGCTTAGAACAGTTCTGTATATGCGCTATATAAGTTTACTTATTATTATTATTATTATTCAAACCAAGATTTTGGCACTTTGAAATTCAATGAATACACTAAGAAATATGATAGTGATATGATATCTTTCAATGCAAATAAATTTTTACATACTGCAAGAAGCACTTTCTGCTGGATCCTTATAACGTCTGTAATAAAATCTACACACATTTTCTCTTATGTTATTCATCTTGTTATATTACCAAGTGAATACAATGTAATATACTATCAGTATTAAATACATGCAAAACCAATATTTAAATATACACATTACATGATTGGCTACAGATGATCCAAAATTAATGCGAGACTGAAGAAGCTTGAAGTTAGAAGTCCACTAAAGACTAATCGCACTGCCACGTTGTCGTTCTATCTCGTAAAAATCGAGAAATTTTCACGCCATATTTGAAATAAAATGAAAATTTGTTAAAATGTTTTTAAAAAGTTTTAAAATGTCAAATTCTGATATTTTAAGACATTCAAGTACTATGTTGAACAAATTGCTGACAGCTGAGAGTGATTTTTCCAGATGAACTTTATTCAGTTGGCTCACGTCCGAGCCTGGGAATAATTATTGTTGTTGTACCTGTCAGAATGACCAGCACAAATACATTTGTAACAGACACACAAAAAATTGTACTTGTCACCATACAACTTAACGTAACGTCTCATAGCACAATGTCTCCAAAGTTAGTGTTATTGTCTCCAAAGTTAACATAATGTCTCCAAACTTAGCATAATATCTCTATTCTCTAAACTTAGCACAATGTCTCCAAATTTAGCGCAATGTCTCCAAATTTAAGCGCAATGTCTCCAAATTTAGCGCAATGTCTCCAAATTTAACACAACTTCTCAAAACTTTGTACAATACAAAATCTAAAAAAATTGTAAAATTGTACAATACAAAATCTAAATGCAGTCCATTCAACACAAAAATGTTTTACTTTCACAAAAAGTTGAGTATAATTTTTGGACAAGATGACAGACACAACTGGCCGCTAATATCCAAGCTTGACATCATATAAACAATATATTGAAAGGATTTATGGTGAAGGAAAATTTTGAGTGTTCGAATACATACATTTTAAGACCAAACCGGGACCCTGCGATTGCTAGTGCAGTGCTCTGACCACTGAGCTACGGAAGCCGTTGCCGAGAGCCTAGTGACGAGCTAAACAATATAGTTGTTCAACTAAAATAACGTAAGATTACAATGGCATAGTAACCTTTATCCTAATTAATGAACAAATGTATTAAGATTGTTAACTGAAGAGAGCTCAGTGCAGACCATGTGCTGTTTAGCAGTTCACCCCATTAGTTTCACAGTCTCAATAGATTCTTCAGGTACTTGTCGATAGCTAGAAGAGAAAATTTTATATGGTGGTTTATAAATTGGTGGAGTATTCACTCCAGAACTTGTTTGGCCACAGCAGATTTATCAAGCTGAACTTTGGCACAATAGGCCTGGCGTTCCTTCCCACACAGTCAAACCTAAATACTATAAATTAATTGTCTTACTATAACTATTGTATATACTATAATCGTTATGCAATACTGCATTACAATACGATACAATACAATAAATAGTATACAATACATAGAGAAAAAACATGCATGTGCGGAAATATGGAATTTATTTCGAGTGTTGAACAGGGTATATATAACAGGATAGATTTCATAAACATTAACACGGACAATCTAATTTAAGAATTAATTTTTATTTCACTCAAAAAAGATAATCATTCGATCCATAGGCATACAGCCGGGCAGAGGGGTGGCAGCCCCCCAGTTGTCCGAAAAATTAACTCTATTCGGGCAGAAATGGTCTTGCCATCCTGTATTAAATTATTCTAATATTTGAATGCAACTTAATGACATTATAATGGCTTCTCATTGAGGAAAATCTGCCCGGATTTCATTGTTGTTCATCGTTTAGCAATGGTTAATGGCATGGCCAGGCCTCAACTTGAATATACCTAATAAATTTGGTTTTATGGCTAATTGCTTTTCCTTCCTTCTCTTCTGCCATCACGCAATGCATTCCCTATGCGTGGGAGAAATATCCACACAGTCTAAATTTTGAAAATCTTTGTTACTTCTACTGGTAATTAAACACTTCGAATCCTGCACACTGCAATGGCTGAAAAACGAAAAAGGGCCCTCAAATTGCAGGAAATACATTTTCAGGGAATCAATGCTCAGCCCCCCTACAAAATTTTGCCCGTACGCCTATGATTAGGTCACTGAAACGATATCTTCACATGTAAAAATATCGTATTTTTACGTGTGTTGAAATACGATTTTTCTCAGTGGCCAAAAACTCTGTACATATCACACTAATGTTTATGAAATATAATAAAACCCAATACATTACAATACAACACAACGCAATGCAATGCAATACAATATAATAGAATACAACACAATACAATACAATGTATATATCGTA
Organism: Chrysogorgia sp. JL179-B06; assembly: GCA_035772405.1. Taxonomy (NCBI): domain Eukaryota; kingdom Metazoa; phylum Cnidaria; class Anthozoa; order Scleralcyonacea; family Chrysogorgiidae; genus Chrysogorgia; species Chrysogorgia sp. JL179-B06. The sequence continues at coordinate 6,110,326 of JAYKKM010000375.1, forward strand.
CAAAAAGTATATATGGTACACTATAAAGATGTCATATTAATTTCAGTTTCTTTAGTAATTTCTTAAATTTTGGCTGGGAGTCAGTGTTTCTTGTTTTATCGTCCAGCTTGTTGAAATCATTAAGGCTTGATATCCATATTGATTTAGTTGTACATAATATTATGCAGTTGCACATTTTATTCACACTTCAGTCACCATGCAAAGGAATTAATCAACATTCAAGGAATTAATCAACATTTTTCTATTTCTTAAACAGTCAGTGCAAGTGCATCTTCAAAGATAGTAGTTACCTCGTTGAACTGAGAGACGTCATAAAAATATTGATTGATGTGGTACTGGAATGCATAACAAAGTTGGCCAGCAGAGTTCAACGCCAAGCCAAGTTGGCAAAAACAGAAGAACAGCCAGAAGGGGATGAAGAGGAAGAGGAAGAAGAAGAATGGACTGATGAAGAAGTTATCAAGATATTTATGTCCCTTGTCAAGATATTACAGATTAACTTTCCTTTGTACAAAGTCCATAAAATATATTCCACAGTGAGTATTGCTTATCTTAGGCTGCACCCCTTGAACAACCTTAGGCCAAATAAAAGTAATGTATGGTTCCAGTTTCCCGACTGACCCTATTTTTCCACCCAAACCTATTCAACCATTAGATGTGCATAACCATTTCACTAAAGAAAAAAATAAGAAAAGTTAAATATTAGGAAAGGCAAAGCATCAACTAACACTTTGCTGTTTTCCATCTGGCAAAGTTCAACATTAACTCTTGCCCAGTTCTTAAAATAGCATGTTCTGCCTTAATGGCTAACATAAATAGCTACCTGGTCACATGCCAACTTTACAACTGTCCATGGACATCAATCCTGGGGGATGGGGGGACTCATCCCCCACATTTTGGACAGGGTGGGATAACTAATAATTATCCTCCACTTTTTTGTCTCACGGTTGACCATATTGATCATATTAATGATGCCATAGCGTTTATCAGTACATCACTAGGTCTGTCAGAGACTAATAAACTATATAGTGTAAGTGTACTCTCCTAAGGTTCAGGGTCCGAATTAGCGCTCCAAAACGGCTCCGCAATTTTCTTTAGTGTCACAATGTAGAGTAACATCTCCCAACGTTGCGTAGCGTCTTACAACGTAGCGTAACGCCTTCTAACGTAGTGTAACGTCTTACAACGTAGCGTAACGTCTTTCCACGTAGCGTAACGCCTTACAACGTAGCGTAGCGTCTTACAACGTAGCGTAACGCCTTCTAACGTAGTGTAACGTCTTACAACGTAGCGTAACGTCTTTCCGCGTAGCGTAACGCCTTACAACGTAGCGTAACGTCTTACAACGTAGCGTAACGCCTTCTAACGTAGTGTAACGTCTTACAACGTAGCATAACGTCTTTCCACGTAGCGTAACGCCTTCTAACGTAGTGTAACGTCTTACAACGTAGCGTAACGTCTTTCCACGTAGCGTAACGCCTTCTAACGTAGTGTAACGTCTTCTAACGTAGTGTAACGTCTTACAACGTTACCTAAACGTTTTCTTACAATGTAACGTAACGTCTTACAACGTTACCTAAATACCTTTGGGCCACGCCCTTGACGTTTCCCCACTTTCCGCGGTACCGACTTACACCCTTTCCACGTAGCGTAACGTCTTTCCACGTAGTGTAACGTCTTACAACGTAGCTTAACGCCTTCTAACGTAGCGTAACGTCTTACAGCGTAACGTAACGTCTTACAACGTAGCATAGCGTCTTACAACATAGCATAACGTCTTTCCACGTAGCGTAGCGTAACGTATTACAGTTTTACGTTACGTAATTACGTAGCGTCGTACAACGTTGCGTAGCGTCTTACAACTCTATATAGCGTCGTACAACGTTGCGTAGTGTCTTACAACGTTGCGTAGTGTCTTACAACTTAGCGTAACGTTTTACAACGTAGCGTAATCTCTTAAAGTAGCGTACGTAACGCCTTAAAACGTAGCGTAACGTCTTTCCACGCAGTTTTACGTCTTTTCACGTAGCGTAGCGTCTTACAACGTAGCGTAACGTCTTACAACGTAGTGTATTAAGTTCTATTATTTCAATTCGGACCTTGATGTTATGTTATTTTTTATGTTGTGTTTAACAGTTTATATAATCAGTCAAAAATTGATTTCAAATATATGTAAAATCAACCCCGAATATCAGTGTTGTTAAATACCTTTGGGCAACGCCCTTGACGTCTTTCCGCGGTACCGATTTACACCCTTGCAACTCACCATTTCTGCTCAATTTCTGTAGCTACTTTATTAATGACTGCAGCTCATTTGCAACAATGTGGAAAAAACAAAATGTTGGCTCTTTGACAGCTATTGTACCTACCCTAAATTATTTCAAAATATAACTGGAACACACTATTTTTGTTATTTGGCCTAATATTGACAAGATTGTTTACAGGCTATTGCTTTGCTGCACAACTTAACTCACAGTTGGCAACACAATATTGTTCACATCTTAAAAAAATCGGAGCATATCTCCCCTGTGCTACGTAATCTTCACTGGTTGCCGGTGAGATCAAGGATTGTTTTTAAGATACTAATAATAACTTTCAAGGCTTTGCATGGCGAGGCGCCTGTTTATATTACTGATTTGCTAACTAAATATAAACCTACTCGTGCTTTGAGATCATCTGACCGAAATCTGCTACTTGAGCCAAAATCCAAAACGGTGACTCATGGAGACAGAGCGTTCTCGGTTGCAGCACCAAAACTGTGGAATTCATTACCACAAGAAATTAGAAGCTTTGAAATGAAGTAGTTTTAAGTCAGCACTTAAGACTTTTCTTTTTTAAAATTAATAGTTTTTTGTTCATAGTGGTAATATATATACACTGTAGTATAGGCTTTATCTTATAATGAAACTGCAATTAATTTTATAAGTAACTTTAAGAATATATTGTTGTAAGAGCATTGAGACTATTGTATAATGCTCCTAATACATCTTTTATTATTATTATTATTATTATTATCTTCACACCAACTTCCAACAGGTTGTGCATTTCAAATTTCAATACATGTACAACACTGTGTAAAATAATGTTTCTCAATTATTTGCTTTTTCTAGTCACAAATCCGAGTTGACAAAAAATTAACAAGCAAGTACTGTGATATAAATGTAAGTATTGAATGCACACCATACATGTATGTGCTAAATATTTATAAAATAGAAAACATTAAACACTTAATGACGGGTGCTGGAATTCCCAAGGATCTGTGTTTCAATGCAGTTATAAGAAACACTGCTTTTAGCCAATCAGATCACACCTTTTCAAAATGTTATTTTACATAAATAGCAAAAGGAAGCTTCAGGGAAGTTTTGTAATGAAAATTATTGCACATCAAATAACTTTTAAGATAGCCATAATCAAACATCAAGAAAAAATATGAAAGCTGCTAAGTTCTCAAAAGAACTGGATATATACACGACAGTAATGTGAAAAAGAGAAATAAGAGAACTTCAATATGTTAAAAAAACTTAAAGTGCACCTAACCCCCCAAATGATAATGCTATGTTTGAAAGGGCACTTAAAGTGATGAAGATTGGCATTAACAGTTCTTCGATATCTATTTTCGTTCTTGAGGTATTCAGTTATATGTGATATGTTAATGAGGCACAGGATGACGTTATAGCAGGCAAACAGCGTTGTTGCAATTCTAGAATTTGTGTATATCTTCAAAGTTATCCAACAAGATTACTTGAAACTTTGCACGTGGATACATACCACCAAACTAAAGAACATGGTTCAAGTTATGTTGTCACCATAGTAACAGATTAGCTTCCAAACCTCTCCATTCCCATACAGAAATCTTCATATTCTGTCGTCGCAAGCAACGTTTTCGATTTCAAACTTGGGTGATGCATTGGAAAAGTTATTGCAAAAGTTATTGAGAACTGCCAATCACAACATGTTCTGCATTTGAGAGAAAACAAATTATTTTGTTTTAGAGACTAGGAGGTCTGGAAGCTAATCTGTTACTATGGTGACAACATGTTCTTTAGTTTGGTTGTATGTATCCACGTGCAAAGTTTCAAGTAATTTCGTTGGATAACTTTGAAGATACACACAAATTTTAGAATTGCAACAACGTTGTTTGCCTGCTATGACGTCATCCTTTTCCTCATTAACATATCACATATAACTGAATACCTCAAGAACGAAAATAGATATCGAAGAACTGTTAGTGCCAATCTTCATCATTTTAAGTGCCCTTTCAAACATAACATCATTTTTGGGGTTAGGTGCACTTTAAGTAAGACTACTTACATATCCTCATGGACGATGTTTTGGATAATGTGTCCTTCATGTCTGAAGAAGGACACATATCGTCCAAAACGTTGTCCATGAAGATATGTGAATACTCGTACTAGGCTTGGGCGGTTTTTAAAAAAAACGGAAACCGAAAACCTGCGCGAAAAAAACGATAAAAAACCGGTTTTTTATTTGCCATCTTGAAAACCCATTTAATCGCGTCATTATATAACTTTTTCCAAAAATGGACTGCGAAAAATGGAATATTTGCAAGCAAATAGAAAAATCCTATATCTTCCATCTTTCGAATTTATATTTTATTAAAGTGTCAATGTGAATGGTGTAATAGCTAATATAGAGACTCTGATGACCCTTGATGTCACATTACCTTAACCGGAAGGGTCTGTCGTGGTACGTGCGATTTCAGGTGTCATGTGATAACTCAGTCACATGCCCAGTCTCAGTTGCCCTGTTTTTCAAGAGGTGAAGATGAATACATATCACTTTGCCCACCACCTTCCCCACGGCTGGCCACCTTTTTGGCTATATTGTATATTACTGTAGATTGTTCTTCTCCTATCTGGCGTTTTATGGCCCTCACCTTTACTGGGCTCAATCATTTAGTAAATTATAAAAAATAATTAAATTATTAAATTATTAATTTTGAATAAAATCGGCTTTGGTCCAACAGGACCATAGCCAATTTATCCCATCTGGAGTGTGCTAATTTCCTTCATTGATTCCCAGTAAACAGAGCTCAGTTAATGCAGTGCGCATAATTCATCTGAGACATGGTGGAGACATAATATCAAGGTCTATTTCACCTTTGTTTCTTGTTTCTCCAAAAGAACTGAATAAAATACTTCGTAACTCTAACGAGGAAACCGGCGAATACAAAGATAAGAAAGTGATGTTACTGCACCACTGAGAAGAAGCCAATATCGCTTACATCGTTCACCACCTATTCTCTTGTTGCATTGTAAAGTTTGATTACTTTATTTTCCGAAAATGTGGTCGTACTTGGGATCTCAGTATCGTGGTTCCAGCACATATAGCTGAAAACCTGGTTTAGACACTGCACAGCGTCAAATACGACGTTGTCTTTGCACAAGAAATTCGTTATATATGGTGTCAGTTGCTTTCGCTGGGCCAAACCATTCGAGTCAGACCTTTTTAATTTAACTTATTTTTAGGCCTGTCTTTGCTGCAGAGTCAAGCTTTGTTGCATTTCGCTACAGTCAAGCTTCGTGTGTAGGCCTTGTGGCTCGTATATATTACAGGAATCGACGGCGATATACGATTCTTCAGTCGAGTTTTTTTGGTTTTCCGGTTTTTCGGTTTTCTTATAAAATAGTAATAATTTAGTCCTGGGGTTTCCCCCGTTGACTCCGCAGCGTCATTGTCAGTGTCCTTCTCTTTGGTTCCGGCATCTCGCTCTTTCTCATTTCTTCCCTCCACCTCTCTCTGTCTCTTGCTTTCTCTTTCACAGCATTGTAACATCCAAACATCCCTGTACCTCCGTTCGCCTTCGCCCCCTTTTCACTTCTCGGTGTCCATCTCTTATCTCCCACACTTTCTTTAGTAACCGATCATCATTCATTCATGATATGTGTCCCACAAACGTCGCCTTTCTTCGGATCACTTTCTTCAGCAAATCACCCTGTTCCATTCCTACTTCCTCAAAAACTGACGTATTCGTTCGCATGTCTGTCCATTTTACGTTTCCTTTCATCCTTGCATAGCATGACTCTCCACCGCATCTTATAAAAGCAAAACCGTAAAACCGGTTTTGACAAAAAAACGATTTTTTCCGGTTTACCGTAAAAGCGCCCAAGCCTTAACTCATACTAAAGTATTTTTCAACACATTGAAGTTCTCTTATTTCTCTTTTTCATATCAAACATCAAGAGATATAGATAACAACCATATTAAGACAATGTAATATCATGTTTCGTTACTAAATCTGTAACATCATCAGAGTGTTAAGGTGATTCCTCAGTTTTGCATTGCGCACATTTACTGCGCACATCCAACAAGTGTTTTTATGGCCATTATGCAACACTTTCAAAAAATTCTGACCATTTTATGACAATTTAGTGGTAGGAACTAAATCTAGGGACTAAATCAATTTTTCGGAGAACGGTTACACAAGTCTAGCTAGGCCCTGTGCAAGTAGGTTTGTAAACTACTTGATATGGTCGGTGACCATAATTTTTTCCTTAATAATTCTTTTCTTCTACCACTTTTACGTGTTATAACAGAAACTTAGAGAAAAATCATTTCTACAACTTACAATATTTTACATTTTTGATGAATGTTTCTTCAAATAACATGTCAAAGAATACTGTAATACCCTGTTAGCTGTTTCTTTTGCCTTAAAATACCATATTTTCTTGTATAAAATTACTATTTGCGAAAAATAAAAAATTAGCTGTGTCAAAAGTTTCAAGAAAAAGTTGTGCAATGCGGTTTTTACTCAACTTGTAAATTGGTCACAATGACGTCACCATGCTTAGTAAGAGGTGATCTGCAATATGCCATATCTTCTAAACAAGGTCGGTGACCCCAACTTTTTTTTTTGGTTTTAATATAAGTATGTCAATAACTTTAAGACTGGGAAGTTTCAGCAAATTTTCATTTCGGAAAGAATTACTGAGGAATTACCTTAAGTTTTAGCCAGGTGGTAATCGGACATAGTTTGATGCTAATCTGGCTTAAAGTATTTTTGAACGTAACTTTAGAAGTGAAGTTTTAACTTGACACAAATAATTTGTCATTCTTTGCAGGATGGTGAACTATCGGAAATTCTCTTGTATTATATTGTATACTTTTGTGAAAATAGTGGCCTGAAGTATATTTATGCCTGCTTTCGAGAAACAGATCCCTCAACCTTCCCATTACCTTTGGCACATAGCCTCATAAACATTGTCCAACAGGTAATGTAACCTTTGCCACACAGTATTGAAGCACTGGGTTCATTCAAAATGATGCTTTATTGCATATTATACAGGGTTCGAATTAGTTGAGTAAAAACGATGTGCATTTTCCCCCGAAAACATGACATCCAGGCAGGCACTCTCGATATAAGCAAAATAATGATGTGCAAGAAATTGAATGCCTAAAGGAATTCTAGGCTAGGCGTGCAATACTTAGATTGGAAAGTTTATAAATTCACTAAAATGCGCGACAGAGATCAAATTTCGGCCACCATTTTGTGCGGGCAGCTCCTGGAAATTGCACGGGCTTGTGCGGGAAAATGATTCATTCCCAGGGCACTTTACAGCAGACACGCAAAAAATGGCGTCGAAGACAATCGTCAATCGATTATGGCTTTTCTTTACAATTTTAATGGCAAATTTTGCGTGGCTGCGAGAAATACACACAATGTTTCCACCTTTGGGAAGTAGGACTGTTAACTTAACTTATAGTTTGTCAGAACTATTTGTTTGTGTTCAATACTGAGACTATTTTTTCTGCACATCGTTTTGAAAAGTGATGTGCAACTTTTACTATTTGGGTCAAAACGATGTGCAAATTGCACATTTCACACCGTTAATTCGAACCCTGATTATACAAATGACAGGGTTCAAATTAGTGGCTAGCTATTCGCAATTTGCAAAAGCTAATTTACTTTTTGCAAATGCAAAATTAACGGCATTTTACGAATGGATTTTTTCCTTTTATTGTTTATCAGTTGAGTATGCATGACTCCTAAGTAATTTATTCATAAATTAAGACTATTTTATAGCAATGCTACCAATAGTAATGTGGTATATAGTCACAGATAAACTAAACCCATATTCATTATCAGGCCTGCACAGAGACTTAAAAGTGGGCCAGGGGAAAAATAAATAATTGGGGCCCACTTGCAAAAGATTTCACATGCCATTTTACGGATGAATCGGATATAAGAGTATTTCAAGTGAAAATGTTTCAGTTTTACACGTGAAATGACAACGCAAATTTTCGTAAGGATGTAAAAGATGTATTACTAATTACGCAGAGAAGCAGAAAATACTATTTGATAATGTCATAATTTCAACTACGTCTCTTGGCTACCATCTACCGATTCTCTACAAAGTAAACTAGCAATATAATTAGGGGCCCCTCTCGAGCTGGGGGCCCTGGGAAATTGTCCCAGTTGCCCCTCCCCCTCTGGGTGAGTCTGTTCATTATGTCTAAACTAAACCCATGTTAAGTATACCCAGCAACAAGCAGCATTTTGTGCAGTTAATCATGATTGGTTGCTTTGAAAAATGCTTCTTCTGAATCTTTTCATTGACTGTATTAGCAAAGGAAAAGAAAACCAGATGTTATTACAACAAGTTACTTATAAAATATTAATAAAAATATCAGACAAAAACCAAGTAAAATTCTTTTTTATTTTGACAACATTTTGGGGCACAGCCCCTCCTTCAGGTCTTATAGGTTCACGTCTTATACAGGGTCGTAGCAAGAGAAAGTCAATTGCGGGGGGGGGGGGGGGGGGGGTAATGGGACTGCACTGCTGGGGTCCGGGGGCATGCCCCTCAGGAAATGTTTGAAATTAGAATCTCTGAAATAGGATTTCCTGACTTCTGAGAGTAATTTCCAGTTAGTTTAAACGAATCTAAACTGGCAAGAAATCGCTAGAGCAAATAATGGGGGGGGGGCGTCACTCAAAACGCAGACCTCTCACACACCATACACACCATCTAGAGTATTCAATTTGTGTTTCATAATTCATATACATGTTGCACTATACTGAAATTTTTCAATTTTCTTCAACAGCTACGTATATGGTTCCACGTAAAAGCTATTGTGCAGCATATAATGCCTCTTAGATGTTCTGTGATAAGGTACAATATAGTTTTTGAAGTTTCTCTAATCTTGAACTGGGAGAGTTTTTGTTTTGTTTTTGTGACGTTTCAGAAGAACCTTCTTCCATCATCAGGCGCGCCATCCTTTAATTCTATCTCTTCTCTTTATTCCCTTGATTCCCATGATTTACATCATTGCCAGAAATTAGCAACAAAATGGCCGCCGCTTGACGATTAATTTACGTAATATTATCCTTATGGCGTCCCATTTTACATTGAGTTACGTAGAGCGAAAATATTAAAATGAAGATTCTGCTTATTGAGTAGATCGTCTACAGTTTGCTGACCTATTAAAGTGCCTATCTCACGTTTCTGTATTTCGTAATATTTGGGTCTTCCTGCACAAAATTGCATAAAGACGAACAAAAAGATAGAACAAAGACTTTAGCTGAGTTTCCAGACCATATCTCGATTGACTATGATTGTATTTGGGGTCATAGCCACTTTAACTTCCACTTGTATGCAAACTCGAATGTTTGTTTTGGTTGATGATAATAGTCTTGATGATAATAGTCTTTTATTGGGAAAGCTTTCTCACAGTTATGTGATTTTCAGAAAGGTGCTAAATATTAAGATTAAAAACGAATTACAAAGTAAATAAAAGTAAACAAAACTAAAACAGAATCAAGACTAAAAATAATAACTACTAACAGTCAAATTGGTTAAAAAATCTTCTAAATATATTTCGTTTAAATAATCCTATACTAGATGTATTTCTGGTGTCTTTATCCAATGTGTTCCAATCCTTTTAGTGAGTGATAACACACTCTTTGCTTGCCCTAATTTCTTGTAACACGTGGTAGTCTTAGCTTATCATTGTTCCTTGTATTATAATTATGAGTGTCCCTATTTGTTAATAACTTCATAGAGTGATCCGTAAGTCCATTGATACATTTGAAGACATACATACAGCGATGATAAAATCCACGTTGTTCTAGGTTAAGTCACTTCAGAGTTTCTAGGGCATCAGTGGCTGAACTATGGAGTGGTTTGTCCAGAATAATCTCTGCGGCCTTGTTCTGCAAAACCTTTAGGTCATTCATAAGAGTCGTATTGTTCTTGTCGCCCCACACAAGGTCAGAATAGTCGAAAATTGGTAGTACAAGGTTGTTATAGAAAAGCAATCGTGCAGTGAAAGGTAGCAATTTCTTGATCCTACGTAACAGACTCAGACGTTGATTAACTTTGGTATAATTACATGTTGAGATTGCAATAAAGACTTATATTCTCTCCACTCGTTGTCTACTCTCCGTTCCCTTTCTTCATTCCATTACCTCATTCCATTACCTCCTCTCCTCCTCTTTCATTCACATGATTTCTTTTAAAATGAAAGTCCTTGTATTATTCTTATTGTAGATACCTTTGTAAACTAACTGATAAAGAACTACGTTTAGCAGATAGAAGGTCCATGGCTGACCTAATGTGGAGTACGGTCAAAGGGCCAGCACAATATGGCTTAATCTTTGACAGGTACAGTATGACTGAGAATGGTGACGATAATAATGATGAAGATGTTGATGATAATGATTATCATTGATGATGTCATTGATATGATCATTGATAATGTTGTGACATGATCGTTGATGATGATGCGACATGATCATTGATGATGATGTGACGTGTCATTGATGATGATCTGACGTCTTCGTTGATGATGATGTGACATGATCATGATGATGATGTGACGTGATCATTGATGATGATGTGACGTGATCGTTGATGATGATGTGACATGATCGTTGATGATCTAATGATGGTAATGATAATTATAATGATAAGTTTTTTCCAACTTCCTGGGTCCGCTTTTTCCAAAAGCGATTACCTTTACCTGGGATTAGTGAAAACACTGTGAACAAAAATACAAAATTGTGAAGATGCAGGATTTAGAAAGGTTTTGTCTTATGTAGTTAGAGCTTACTTTGAGGCAAGTTGTCAAACAAAACAAGCCTACCACTCTCCTTTTTTCATATAGATTACAGTTGTTTGACCAGCAGCAAGCACCTTTTCCTATAAAAAAAATAAGAACCTACTCAACCTATTCAAAGAAGCTGGTCAATTAAAGAACCTATTCACATTCGAAAAAAGTCTCACTCAGTTATATTTCACTTTACGTTTCACTCTCTGACGAAGGGCCTTTGCTCGAAACGTTAGACTACTTACACACTATTTCGGCAGTACACCAACCTTTTTAGATATTTGATTTGTATTTCTACACTGCCTACGCAGCACAACACGTTTTATCAAATATATAAGAACCTTTTTAGGCGAACTTGGAAAAATCTAGGTTCTTATGTACGTGGGTGTTTACTGTAAACCAGTACTTTACTCAGTTTGATTTGTTTTGCAAATTGAATACTTAAGATACGTTTACACACTACGATTTGTCGGGCCGATTTTCCAAATATGGGCATCCGATTGATGGCGTTAGCGTTGATGTCAGCAAGTCCCGACACTGAAAATCGGGAGAAAAATCTGTAGTAAAGTCACAGATTTTTCCAGAGTCGTAGCGATTTTTTTACTGTAACTATGACTACCGAATAAACGCGCGTATATTAAAAAAATTAAAACAAAAAAAGAAATGTCGACCGTAAACTACGAGTGTATAGCAGACGAAGCTGTTTTATTAAATACTGAACTAGTTATAGTTTCTTCACCCAAATTGCCCTTTTCTTTTTTTCCTTGTTTTTATTGCCGCCATAATCAAAACCATCGAAGCCGAAGCTGCGATAGCCACTGAGACGCGTTTTCACTTTCCGACATTTTTTTTGTTCACGACATTTACATGCAATTTTATGTTGCCTATAGTGATTTTATAATATTTAGTAAAAATCGGGAGGTACGTTTACACACTGCGATTTGTCGGGGATGACGAATTAGCGAAATTTACCGCGAATCGCGTAAATATTCGTCAGTGTCGGCCCGACAAATCGTAGTGTGTAAACGTACCTTTAACCGGTCAAATATGGCAAATTAAAATGTTAACCCAGGATTATTGGTAATCTCCCATTGAACAACTGGGCCCTAGTCTCTTTGTCTACAGACTGAGTGTGTGCTTTAAACTGCTGAGCTGTAGTGTGCCAATGCTTGTGCTGTCATCATTAACCATGTTTTGTTTGAAAACCCTAGGGACAGCATGGATTTAGCGTTTCGCTACTTCACCTCATCAACCTTAACTGTGAGACTAGCAGGTCTTAATCAAATAACTGTAAGTTTTCAGACACTTCCTAAATTTTCTTCATTGGGCCAGAACTTGAGATCGAGGTTGGATGTGGAAGATAACAATAAATGATTTATTATATAGCCAGTGCTACTTCCGGTGTAATTACGCAATATGATTGGTCAACGTAATGACCTGGTTGATGCCATAGGAATTCAAAGGCACAAAAAGTCCGCGACAAGCTCTTCCAAATATCAGAAAATCAAAATTTATAGCTTCATTTAATAGCAGCTTGTTCACTCATTGTTATTTTTTCCTCAGTTTATAACTTTTTCCTGTCCGGCTGATAAACATCCAAAATTGAACCACCTCTTTGTTCTATTGATATCTCTGGAAATAACCATAACTGTTGCGAAAGCTATACCTTTTCTGAAAGCCCAATAAACCGGCTTTTACTAGTGCTTTTAAATTTCCCAAACAAGACACATTATGTTAATATAAATTAGCATTAATTAACGGAAATCAGGTTGAAAAACTTCTAGAAAAGGCCATCTTGCACGCCCGCGTAGCATCATGAAAACTCAAAATGGCACCAATCGCAGAGTTGTTTATGAAATCAAGTCAAACTTGGATGTGCCTGGCACTTGTCGATTTTCAATTTTTAATCTTGCGTTACCGTGTGCCGTGTTTTTCGATTGACGACTTCATGGGTCTTCTAGGGCCCATTTTGACTGGGCCGGACAGGAAAGAGTTAAAACCTTGTGTGACATAAAAACATTCAGAAAGCGTATTGTTGTTAAGACTTTGAAGAATTCGAAGGTCACGATGATGGGAGAGAATGCTAGTGAGCTGATCGAGGAGGGGTTACAACGAAACGTTCGAACGTTGGAGAGGAGGGTTACACGGAATCGCTAGAACATTATTAAAATGCCTTATGCAACGAAATTTTCAAGTTGGATAAAATGGCATTAAAGTAAAGTTTGACATTACTGCTTTCGATTGTGAAATTTCAGGGCGAGTAGTTTGGCTCAAAAAGTCAGTAAATACGTACCTAAAATGAACAGGTTTTGTGATTGGCTACATGGAACAAAAGTGGTTAGGGTTAGAACATTGGTTTCTTTGTGGTTGATTCTATTGTTTTATTGTTTTAATCAACTAATCACAAAACTTGATAGTATAGGTAGGTGATGACCCCCAAAAGTTGAGACATATTTTATTCCACAACTTATGACATCACTAGGATCTACATGAATTCTTATTGTTATCGAACAGACTGTTCAAAACAGCCTTTAGAAAACTAAACTCTCGTGGGAAAGTGTGCACAAGGGTGTGTAAAATTTATTCATAACGAGTTATTTGTTTTAAAATATACATGGTCGAAGCCGTATCCAACTTAGTCGTCTTATGAGTAATTAAGAATGTACTGTCGATTTTCGACAACTAAAACATATTCGTGAATAGTTTCTAACCACAAAATGAACGACAAAATCCCTTTATTTTCTCTTAATATACACGCCATTGCGGTAAGAGCTTAGAAAGCAATCAAAATTTGGGGTCTGGGTCGAGTGATGTCATTAGTTGTGCAAGTATGCCAACTATTTTAATGATGTCTCAATTTTTAGGGGGAAAAGCACAGTCTTCAAACGCTAAATAAACATACTTCCATTTAATTGTTCGTACTAAAATTTTCACAGTCGAAAGAAGCGATACCCAATATTACTTCAATGTTAGGCACTTTAAAGATGATTTTACTCTTGTGTCTGCTCGGTAAATTTCATCAAGATAATGTGTTGAGTTTGATATTCACTGTAAATAATCAGGTCATTATCTCTTTTTATTCCAATTATTTTTTTCTTTTAGTAATGATATTGTCTTCTATATTTTATTAATAGTTATTATTAATTACTGCCTTGTGCATAACTGCCACAATCAGTAGACTCGCGTACGCATTGCGTACCTATTTTTTTGTTTTATTTAGAACCAAGTTCATATGTTTATCGAAATGTTTCACAATGATGGTCAGGTGTCCGTCGATGTTGACGAGTAAGTGTTCTCTTACGTACTGTACTAAATATATATATATATATATAAATAATAATATTAATAATATTAATAATAATAATATTTATTCTGGAATACCCACATTCAGCGGGGTCCTGTAATACCATACAAAATAACATGTAATACTATATGCATTATAGTTGTACATAATATGTAGTTGCGTATTTTATTCACACTTCAGTCGATGTTAAATAAGTTGGTTTTTCGTCGTTCCAGAATGTGCGCCGAGCTGGCCTCCTGGTTGGTGGAAATCACCATCGTGGAACATCTGTTTGGCCCGAACTTACACGTTGAGGTAAAATATTACGCACTGCCTGTGGTTGCATTAGGGGTACGATTTGGAGCGTCGTTCTGGTTATAGTCGGACCTCCTTCTCGTGCGGTTATAGGTCCGTCATTGACAGAACACGCGCGCATTGACTTTAGTGTCCAGGAGGTGAAAACAAATCGCAACAAAACTTCTCAGTGAATCAAATACATCAAACTGACAATCGACATACATATCATACATTATATGGCACAAGTTACTTCCGGTGAAATCGCGCGCTCTGATTCGCTGAGACGCTCTGACTGTCGGTCGTTACATTCCCGTAATCGATCGGTCCGGATTACCGGTTGTGCCGATAAACGTTTTCCTCAACAAAAAGCAATAATTTTAAAAAGCCGAAAAAGTATACCAATTTGTTTCAGTGTGAATTCGCCTACTCCGCTGTAGTTGTCTCAGTAGCTCAGTGGTTAGGAGGAGGATGATTCATCATCATCATCATCATCATCATCATCATCATCATCATCATCATCATCATCACATAATATATTTTTTCTTGTTTTTATTGCAGTTATTGAAACAGTCCCAAGTGATCCTGAATTTCTTGGCCCAGGAAGGAAAGCTAACAAATCATCATCTCGACTGCATTTGGGCTGCTGCACAGGTACGATGGTGGTGCATGAATTTATCATATCTCAAAATATAATTTGCCTTTTCGTTTATTGTAAAATGTTCATGAGCTCGAATATCTCATCATCAAATTCATAGTCAACTCAAAATGAGTACGTATTCAAAATGAACTCATTCAAAATATCTGGGTATTAATTTTGACCACATCAAGCGCCATAGTTCAATGGGCAAGCCTGTCTTTTCAAGTATGAACCCAGACATGCGGAACACTGATCTCTAAATAAAGACTGGATCGAGCAACTATTGTTCAGAAAATGAAGCCCGGAGTACGCTCGTGGCGGCGGCCATCTTGATGGGACCACGTTATATAGTTTTACTGTAGGCGACAGAGTCTATCTGTCTCTGATCTTTTAGGATGCTAAAATGAATTAGTTGTCCAAAGTTTTCCCAATTTAGAACACGAACTACGGCTCCATATAATAGTAACTATGAAACCGGAATTAGCGCGTGACGGCCATATTGCAGTGACCACGGTGGTCACTCCAATATGGCCGTCACGCGCTACATTGTGTTCTAGATTACTTCGACAACTGATTCATTTTAGTATCTTGAAAGATTAGAGACAGATAGTCTCTGACCCTAACAGTAAAAACTATATAGTGTGGTCCATTCAAGATCACCGCCGCGAAATATTCCTGGCTTCATTTTTTCGCGGCATCTAAACAACAGTTGCACGATCTGAGTCTTTGTTTAGAGATCAGTGGTGCAGAACGAGTTGAGGTACGTGCAGAAAACAGGTTGAGGTCCGATATTTCACTAGTACAGACCGAACAAGATTATTATATTGCCTACATTTCATCTTACTTTACAGCTGAAACACGCCAGTCGTTACGTCCACGACTTATTAACCACCCTGGCCAAACATCTGGAGATCGAGCTAATACAATATCTGTTGGGACTGGTGTCTAGTCTACAGGTGGCGTCGCACAACAAGCAGACGCTGTGCCTGGCACTAGTCTTAACCAGGGTCGTGTGGAATGCCGCGCTTTCTTCACAACATCAGACGGAGGTCGAGCTGGCAAGGCGGAACAGTCCTACGTCTTCAACGGCTGTTGTTGGAGGTAGGTTGATGCTGTTTTCCTTGCAGTTGATGTGAATGAAAATAAAAGAGAACTGGGCATACCGAGTAATAAAATGTGCTGGAACATTATTGCTTTTCTTTAAAGTTTTCAATCATCTAAAAGCACAGAAAATAAATGCTGAACTTTGTAAAATGATGCGAAACATACCACTGTAGTGAAGAGGTAAAGTATAAATTATAAACGTCAGCTTTTGAAGAAGTTGAAGACGAACGAAAGCAGCGTTAAAACAGAGAAGAAAATCAACCAACAACTAAGTTTAATACCAGCTGTTGTGGTCTAGTGGTTACCATACATGTCTATGAGCTGGGAGACACAGGTTCAAATCCTGCGTCGGACCTCCACTCAGGGTCTTAAAAATAATTGAGGAGAAAGTGCTGCCTTTGCAATAATACCAGCAAAAGGTAAGACTTTCGGGTCTTCTCGGATAACGATCTTAAATCGTAGGCCCTCGGAACCCCCATCAATTGGGCTTCTAGCCTGTTGTGGTATTCCGTTCGCCTAAGAGTGATCAATCTAATAAACTAGACTAAACCATAGATTAAACTAACGGAGCTTTCCAATTACACGGTCAGACCGGTCTGTCCGGCAATATTTTGCTAAATGGAACACAATACGTCATTATTTCGTTGCTAAAAATCTTGGCAGTTTACCACCTTAAATACAATATAACTATTATTTATAAAAATTAAACTAAAACATTTAAAAAGAAGGAAGGATATGGCCATGGGATGTTAATTTTGTGTAAAAAGAAACCAGCTAAAGTCTTAAACTCGGTAAGTAGGTCTTGACATGGTTTGCTGTTTTCTTTTGTAGCGAACACGGCTGCGGCAGTCGCAGCATCCCTTCACAACAACCTCATTCAACCAAACAACAGCTCTGTCGGCAGTCCAAGCAGTGCCACAAGTACCATCAGCGATGGTAGCTTTCCCGGCCAAAGGTATGTCCCGTATGAAGTAGTCGCGAGTTGGCGGCAATGGCGTAAGGCCAAGAAAGAACGCATCTAGTGATCACTTTAATTTTAGCCATCTTAAGAGCCAACTCTTCAGTGGAAACATGAATGGTTTTTCTCATATTTAGCGATTCGCAAGACCAGATCACAAACCCGGTGAAGCGCGAGTACACTGGGTCTACGATCGTTTATACTCAAGATCAGAGTGTAGAAGAGGTAGCGGCTAGCAGCAGTAGCGACAGTAACACCCGTGCGAGCTACATGTCAGATCGTCCTGCCTTGGAGGACTTCGATGAAGAAGAGATGGAAGATAAACAAGAAGACGATCGTACCAGGAGCGTGACGATGAAGTCGGATGCTGACGAAAGCAAGAAAATCAACTTTCGTTTGGAAGATGTTTGCGTCGAAGGCAATACCATGCTATGGGATATTGTTCAAGAAAAGAACGCTGTAGGTTTGGTCGTTTGTTTGTTTGCTTGTCTGTCGGTTGTTTGTGTGTGTTGTTTGTTTGTGTGTCGTTTGTTTGTTGTGGTGGTTGTTGTTGTTGTTGTTGTTGTTGTTGTTGTTGTTGTGGTTGTTTGTCGGTGTTTGTTTGTCTGTCGGTTGTTTGTTTGTGTGTCGTTTGTTGTTGTTTGTTTGTTGTTTGTTTGTTTATTTGTTGTCTGTCTGTTTGTTTGTTTCTTTGCTTGTTTGTTTATCTATTTGTTAGCTTTTCTGTTTATTTGGTTGGGTGGGTGTTTGTTTGTTTGTTTGTTTGTTTGTTTGTTTTTTTGTATGTTTGTATGTTTGTTTGTGTGTTTGTTTGTTTGTTTGTTTGTTTGTTTGTTTGTTTGTCTGTTTGTTTGTATGTCATTTGTTTGTTGTTGTTGTTTCTTTGTTTGTTTGCTTGCTTGTTTGTTGTTGTTGTTTCTTTGTTTGCTTGCTTGTTTGTTGTTTATTTGTTGTTTGTTTATTTGTTATCTGTCTGTCTGTCTGTCTGTCTGTCTGTCTGTCTGTCTGTCTGTCTGTTTGTTTGTTTGTTTGTTTGTTTGTTTATCTGTTTGTTTCTTTTTGATCTTCTTTTCTCCCATCTCCTTTTAGTGTCAGCTGGAAGAAGGCTTGCCTCAAGAAGCTGAAAAGTTGCTTTGTCAACTCATCTGCTACGCCGGCGAAAGAAAGCTCCGTTTACAATTTGTGAAAGGATGTCTCGATAATCTGGCACAAAACAAGTAAGGTTCATGAAAGAGGTTATAGGGTTCGGCCGAAAGACCTCTCTAGTGAAGCACTGCTTGAGCTTTAAACGTGTGTCCCTAACGGGTGGTCGAACCGGAAACATTACGATTGCTAATGAAGATGCCCCCAAACCGTGAAAATTACAAATGGCTTGCGGTAGATTTGTCTCTCTAGGCGAAGTTATTAGCAGACAAAGACAATAAAAGTGCTAAAAAGGACACCAAGTATTTTGAATAAGTATTTTGAATATATAATAAACAATTATTGGATTCGGCTTACGCATGATATCAAGAGTTATCCAAACCTCGGTCAATGTTATTCGCCTTCACTTTCGGCTTGGGCTTTCAAGGTCACCGAGTATCCACATGGCTTAATGTTCATTGTTTGCTTGCATTTCCAGGTCTGTTGTGTTATCTCTTGGTCTGCTTCCGAAGCTGTTTTGCTCCTTTCAACAATTCAATGGTTCCAGCACTTACGGTGTGGTGGAGTGGGCAAATAAGAAGCTTAACATGATGAAGTTGTATTTTGACAATCTCGCGCAGTATTGCCAGAGTCGAAGGGGAATTGAAAAACCCAAGAAGTCGTTTGTAAACCACTACGAGGAAGTGCAAGCCAGACTTCAATTTCTCACGTCTGTTTATTCCAACGAATTATCGCCGGCAAAATTCAGTAAGAGGGTTTGATACTCGATAGAAACACAAGCAACAATGAAGAAGGCCGACAGAAAGACGTGCGGATGGACGGACAGACGATCAGACAGACGGTCGGACATACAGACGGTCGGACAGAAGGTCGGACAGACGGTCGGACAGAAGGTCAGACAGACGGTCGGACAGAAGGTCAGACAGATGGTCGGTCAGATAGACGGACGAACGAACGGATAGACAGACATAAACAGAC
Organism: Chrysogorgia sp. JL179-B06; assembly: GCA_035772405.1. Lineage (NCBI taxonomy): Eukaryota > Metazoa > Cnidaria > Anthozoa > Scleralcyonacea > Chrysogorgiidae > Chrysogorgia > Chrysogorgia sp. JL179-B06. The sequence continues at coordinate 6,129,796 of JAYKKM010000375.1, forward strand.
AGACGGACGATCAAACAGACGGTCTGCAGACAGACGGTCGGACAGACAGACGGTCGGACAGACAGACAGACGGTCAGACGGACAGACGGTCGTACAGACGATCAGACAGACAGACGATCGGACAGACAGACAGATGGTCGGATGGTCAGACGGACGGTCAGGCAGACGAACAGACCGACGGTCGGACAGACGATCAGACCGTCGGTCAGACCGACAGATCGGTCGGTCGGTCAGACAGACGGTCAGACAGACAGGCGTTCGGTCGGTCAGGCGGTCGGTCGGTCGGTCAGGCGGACGGGCGGACGGACGGTCGGTCAGACAGACAGACAGACCGTCAGACAGACGGACGGTCGTGACCATGTGAACTAACATGATGGGGAGAAATGATATGATACAAGAGAGGCTATGATTGTGCTAGGGTGGGGTAACACAAGGAGAATTACCACAAACGAACAGCCCTTCTGCGTTGTCCTAAAAATTTTATTCTATTCCCTTTCATAGAACTGACGTCGGGGCAAGTAGACTTGATGTGGTCGTGTCTTGTTGAAGATAACGAATGTTCAGACGACACTTTGGAGTGGTTTGTAAATCAAGCGAGAAATAAAGACTTTCATGCTTTGGATGCTTCTACTTTTAAGTACATCTTCGAAGACAAGGTATAATCATCATCATCATCCCGTTTCTCCCCTCAAGGGGGTAGGGTCATCTCGATACCGCTCTCTGGCACTGTTTTCGGTCACCAACTCTACTCAGATCCACCACTTTACCAACATCTCGAACACAATCCATCCATCGCTTTCTCGGGCACCCCTCTTGTTCCCGTCTCCCTGCGCTCCGCTGACCATCTAACAAACTTATCCTCTTCTTTTCTCTTTACTCTGCTTTCTCTTAACTCCTCTCTCAGTTCCGCCACCTTCACTTCCTGCCTTATGTCTTCATTTCTCATTCTCTCCCATCTTGTCACTCCTCTAATCGCTCGCAGGCATCTCATCTCCACTACTTCCAGCTTCTTCGCGTGTTCTTCCTTCACCGCCCAAGTCTCTGCACCATATAGAACCACCGGACTAACCATGGTGTTGTACACCTGCGCCTTCTGTCTCATCGGCGTCCGTCTGTCATATAGATTACTCCACTCGCATTCCTCCATGCGTGAATTAAATATGGTGTATTGTTACAGTGCGCACTTGTCGATCAAAACGTCAAACCTATTTCTCTTGTTTTCAGATGTCGGCTCTAAAGCCACAGGCTGTCACGATGACGGGATTGAATCTATTCCAGCAATTATTTTCTCTGTTTTTGAACGAGGAACGGTGCGGAGACGCTAAGGTAAATTATCTCCACTGGACCCGTACCACTTGGCGCAAGAGAGAATTTGGAAAATAACCATTTCTAAGGTCTACAGCCGGAAAACCTAATCCCACCAATAGGATTGGTGTGCTGTTCAGTCTCTACTTATATACTGTAAGTATTTTATTTTTCTTGGATTCTGTATAGATTCCGGGAATGGAGCAGCTGTGGAGTATAGCGCTGTTCGCTCAGTCTGGTGAAGTGAGCCAAGCAGCGATCACGTATTTGAACTCGTTTTACATAAATGGTGAGTCTATCTTAGCTTCCCAGGCTATTTATTTAGCACAACATTGTTCACAGTTGGCAGTACAATATTGTTCACAGTTGACAGCACAACATTGTTCACAGTTGACAGCACAACATTGTTCACAGTTGGCAGCACAACATTGATCACACAGTTGGCAGCACAACATTGTTCACAGTTAACAGCACAATATTGTTCACAGTTAACAGCACAACATTGTTCACAGTTAACAGCACAATATTGTTCACAGTTGGCAGCACAATATTGTTCACAGTTGGCAGTACAACATTGTTCACAGTTAACAGCACAATATTGTTCACAGTTAACAGCACAACATTGTTCACAGTTAACAGCACAATATTGTTCACAGTTGACAGCACAATATTGTTCACAGTTAACAGCACAACATTGTTCACAGTTAACAGCACAATATTGTTCACAGTTGGCAGTACAACATTGTTCACAGTTGGCAGTACAACATTGTTCACAGTTGGCAGCACAACATTGTTCACAGTTCGCAGCACAACATTGTTCACAGTTCGCAGCACAACATTGTTCACAGTTGGCAGTACAACATTGTTCACAGTTGACAACTTGCAACACGTTGCGCGCGTGTAGCAGAGCAGCCCATCAACTTGACTGTTCTGACGTTGTTCTGACGTTCTGTGCATTTCATGAATAACTCTTCTGATGTGCCCTTGTTTTCTTCACCTAGACGAAAGAGGGAATTTAAGGAGAGAACGAGAATTCGTAAAGAAATGCATGGCGAGTTTGAAGAATGCTGCTGCTACGTTCACCGAGGTTGGTGTCTTTGTTGCAGGGAATACCAATGAAGTGATCACTGGACAATGATTTCATCTTATCTTTTTCTTCAGAACCAAGAGGTTAGCTTACAGGTCATGGAAAGAGCTTTGATACTATTAAAAGAACATTTAAAACTTTTTAAACAAAGGTTTGTGTTGCAAAATGTTTATGCATACCCACCACACTATATACTATACCATACCATACCATACCATACCATACCATACCATACCATACCATACCATACCATACCATACTATACTATACTATACTATACTATACTATACTATACCATACAATACCATCTTGCACCATACCATACATGCTACAGCATGCCATGTCATACCATGCTACAGCATATACCGTACACCATGTTATGCAATGCATTACCATAGCATATCTACATCAGTATGTCTTTCTTTTACCTGTGTATAATTAAACGTCTGCATATTCAGATTTGCTTACCACCTCAAATTATGGGCATTGGAGGGCCAAGGAATTCACCCACACCAATTCAAGAATCTTAGTTCAGAGAAAATCTATCCCATCCGAGTTATGTGCCAACCTGCTGGACTCACAGAGAAAGTAAGCTTGTGCTGTTGTTATTTTGTAGATTTACGCGTTTATTGAAGGGAGGGAGGGAGGAAGGAAGGAAGGGAGGGAGGGAGGGAGGGAGGGAGGGAGGGAGGAAGGGAGGAAGGAAGGAAGGAAGGAAGGAAGGAAGGAAGGAAGGAAGGAAGGAAGGAAGGAAGGAAGGAAGGAAGGAAGGAAGGAAGGAAGGACCGACGGATGGACGGACGGATGGACGGACGGACGGACGGGAGACGTATGTTTAAGGAGGTAGGGAGGGATGATGGTTTGACGAAAGAGAGAGGGGGAGATTTAAAGAGAGATAGGGTGGAAATTTGGAACAAATGGAGGGAAGGAATCAAAGAAAGAAGGGATTCTTTTAACTCGAAATGAATTTCGATTTCTTTGTTTCAGGGAACGTTTGAAATGTATTCCACGGACCTTGTTGCGGAGTTACGAGCGGAAGTGACGTGCTGGTGTAAGAAACTGCAAGAGAAACGAGACCAGGTGAAACAAGCTGACGAAGAAACCAAAATCTCTGGTCCTTCACTCTCTTCTCCTTTCTCATCATTTACGCCATTTTCTGCTCCGTTAACTCCACCGTTCCGTCTGATCTCGCAAGGACATGAACTAACCCCCGACCTAGATGAGAAATCCCTTGGTGAGGTTGGCTTTAAAGACCTACAGGTATACATTCCGCACTTTCAAGAGGGCACTGTGATGGGTTGCATCTCAACTCGGCAACGTGTTTTTAGCCTTCACAGCAATAAGACAAAATCTGCTAATCCGTGCTTCTTATTAAACTGTTTGTATCTTAACTTATTGTATCTTAACTTATTGTATACTTTTTTGTATAAAGATAAGCATTAAGTAAGAATGGTGATAGACAGTGGAAGTTAACTTTATTGATCCTTGTACTACTACTGGCCCTATACTACTTGCCCTATACTACTTGCCCTATACTACGGGCCCTATACTATTGCCCCCATTACTACTGCCCCCATTACTACTGCCCCCATTACTACTGCCCCCCATACTACTGCCCCCCATACTACTGCCCCCCATACTACTGCCCCCCATACTACTGCCCCCCATACTACTGCCCCCCATACTACTGCCCCCATACCACTGCCCCCCATACCACTGCCCCCCATACCACTGCCCCCCCCATACCACTGCCCCCCCCCATACTACTGCCCCCCCCCCCATACTACTGCCCCCCCCATACTACTGCCCCCCCCCATACTGCTGCCCCCCATACCGCTGCCCCCATACCGCTGCCCCCCATACTGCTGCCCCCCATGCCGCTGCCCCCCATACCGCTGCCCCCCATACCGCTGCCCCCCATACCGCTGCCCATCTTCCGATGAAACACTGCTTCTTTTTCTTCAAATAGTACTAAATAAATATATACAATAAATATATAATTGGGAATTTAAAATATGTAAAGAAATGTACATATAAAGAAAGGTACAACAACAAACTACTAGATTTTTTCTCATTTTCTTTTCAAGTTGGTGTTTGTGTCCGTTGGTGCGAGTAGAAGAGACAGTGAGTCGAGTCTACGTGGTTCGTCGCTGCTACCAACGCCGAATCAGGAGTCGATTCCGATGTTCATATTACTCGAGGAACCCAACTTCGCTCGGTTGTTCGACCTGCTGCAGATTTTGAGGAACATCATCAGCAAAGAGAGAAAATTGTCCGAGGTTACGCAAATCACGTCCTTTAGCAAACTCGGTAATTAATATCAAAAGTTTAATGTCAAATGGTTTTCACTGGCGTCGGAAGCAGTTGCTAAACGCGTCGACGTTGCGATTTGGTGAAAATCTTAGAAAATTAGAAAATTAGAAATATTTACAAGCTCTCCCTGTAACGGATGATTTATGTCTCTCAGTTCTCGAGAAAAGAGATACGCTGCGCGTCTGATGAATATTTGTAAGATATAGTGGTGATTAACTAGTTCTGGTAATAGACTATGTTAGGGATGATTTGGATTATTTCTAAACCTTGCTACTTCCCGACTAATGCTTCTCTAAACCACGAATTTGTAAGTTCCCAGTTTGTAAGTTCCTAGTGGGGCGCGTACTCAAGAATTGGTCTTTTATTTGTATCTGGTAATACCAACTTCTAGGGCAGATGGTGGTGGTGGTGGTGATGATTGTAGTGGTGATGGTTAATGGTGGTGGTGATGGTGGTGGTGATAGTTGTGGTGGTGATGATGGGTGGTGGTGGTGGTGATGGGTGGTGGTGGTGATGATGGTGGTGGTGGTGATGGTGATAGTTGTGGTGGTGATAGTTGTGGTGCTGCTGATGGTGGTGATGATGGTAATGGTGGTGATGGTGATGGTAATGGTGGTGGTGGTCATGATGATAAATTATATATTTCTCCTATGAATTATATAAAAATATTGTGCTGCGTTGGCAGATTTGGTGAAAATCAATACGATAGTTATAAACCATAGAAGCAAAAGTTTACCAAGCTTTCACAAATCCTAAGGAATCTCTACCTGATTTTCCGTCAAGCTGTGTTATATATGAATTTAAATGAGAGTGCGGTTCTCGCTATGTAGGTAGAACAACCCAAAGGCTAGCCAATCAATCCTAGAATCAGCAACATGTGCCTAGCGTCATTCGTAACAAAAGTATCCCATTAGAAATATTTTCAAGCTCTCCCTGTAACGGATGATTTATGTCTCCCAGTTCTCGAGAAGAGAGATACGCTGCGCGTCCTATGAATATTTCTAAGATTATATTGGTGATTAACTAGTTCTGGTAATAGACTATGGTAGGGATGATTTGGATTATTTCTAAACCTTGCTACTTCACGACTAGTGGCCTCCTGTCGGCTAACGGCGCTAGATAATCCTTCTCTAAACCACGAATTTGTAAGTTCCTAGTTTGTAAGTTCCTAGAGGGGTGCGTACTCGAGAATTGGTCTTTTATTCGTTAGTAATACTAACTTCTATGGCAGATGGTGGTGGTGGTGATGATGGTGATGATGATGATGGTGATGATTGTAAGTGTGGTGGTAGTGATAGTTGTGGTGATAGTGATAGTTGTGGTGATAGTGGTGATGGTGGTGGTGGTAATGATGGGGGTGGTGATGGTGATAGTTGTGGTGATAGTTGTGGTGGTGATGGTTGTCGTGATAGTGGTGGTGATGGTTGTGGTGATAGTGGTGGTGATAGTGGTGGTGATGATGATTGTGGTGGTATGGTAGTGGTGGTGATGGTGGTGGTGATAGTTGTAGTGGTGGTGGTGATGATGGTGGTGGTGATGGTGATAGTTGTGGTGATAGTGGTGGTGGTGATGATGGTGGTGATGGTTGTGGTGGTGATGGTTGTGGTGATAGTGGTGGTAATGGTAATGGTGGTAATGGTGGTGGTGGTGATGGTGGTGGTGATAGTTGTGGTGAGTGGTGGTGATGATGATGGTGGTGGTGATGGTTGTGGTGATAGTGGTGATGATGGTGGTGGTGGTGATGATGATAAATTATATATTTCTCCTATAAAAATAGTGTGCAGCGTTGGAAGTGTAAAATAGGAATAAAAAATATAAAAGGTTTGATGACTAAATTACGCGTTGTTTGCTGTTTTTTTCAGACTCGGAAGAAATGAACATAGAGGATTACGAAAAAGAAAGCATGCATCCACACGTGATCTATGATGATCCTGGTTCGCTTGTGCAAGTCCAACACTTGTCCCAGATGGTCTGGGATCTACTCATGTTCTTGCCCACAAATTCCTCAATTCGGAGAGATCTGGAAACGTTTGGAAAGTCCGAGGTAAACAGATTATATACATGACAAAATTGCTGCATTCTGATTGGTCGAGAGGAGTGCAATTATTTCGTTAATAAGCAATTTATAGTGTGCAATTAATGTTACCGTGGTAACAAAACTCAAAATGGATGCTATTTGTATTGAATTTGTTTTGAATCATTTCCTAGGGCTTTGTTTTCGTTAGTAATTGAAAATTCTATCAAAACATTTTAACATTAATGCGGAGAATATTCGTTGTGAACTTTCACATTGTTTTTAACGGGAAAATACGTTTGTAAAGGCGTGATTATATACGAAGCCTAGGACTCGTATAATTCGCTCAGTAAGTACACTTATCTGAACTAAATTATTATTATTATTATTATTATTATTATTATTATTATTATTATTATTATTATTATTATTATTATTATTAACCTTTCAAGATGGGGTATATCATCAAGTTCTGACTGTTCCTTTTGCTTACGCCCAGAAACTCTCCTACACGTGGTTGCAGGATGTCAATCATACCTTGAACGTTTTACGTGGAGACACGACTCTATTCTAAACTTTCTTGTCAAGACCCTACAAACTGCCAATTGCTCCAACCTTTTTGTTGATCTTCCGGAATTCAAAAGCCCCTCAATAATAACTGGTGACAGATACCGTCCAGATTTACTCCTATCTACTTCAAAGGGATGTCTATATATAGTCGAACTTACCGTGGGATTTGAATCCAACCTTCAAAACAACGTAGAGCGCAAAAAATCCAAATATACAGAACTAGTTAGACAACAAAGTGAACAGTTTAGCACTGTTAAATTTGTCAATCTCTCGATTAGTTCACTCGGTATTTTCGCAAATGAAATGTTAAACTATGAAATGTTAAACGATGTAGGAGTTGATGTGAAGCACCAAAATTATTGTGTGAGAAAAATGATATCTATTGCCATCAGAACAACTTATATCTTTTGCTACAGAAATAAGGAATGGACGAATCCTGACTTACTGAACTTTTAATTTTCTTTAAGTGACTTAGTTGTGATTCAAGTAGCCAATTGTAAATTACCTCTATGAGTGAGATTCACAATTGTTTGTTTAGAAAAAAATTCATTTAATAAAGTTTCCATTGTTATTGAACGTTAATATAATGTTAGTATGAAGATAAAAGTTAGTATGGAGGTTGGCGTTAGGATAAGGCTTCGATTTTGGGTTATGGGGTTACGCTTATGCTTGTGTTCACTGTTCATGGCCTTGCTCATTGCTTGTATATTGTCACCCAGTCATGTACTTCGTAATTTCTGTAGGAATCTCTAGAATCAGAAAAGGTAAACTGGCCCATGTTGTTAGACTCGTCTTGTCCGAACAAGCTTCTCTACTCTTTGGAAATCGTCCACTCGATCGCGAAAAGGTCCTTCGAGGAAGAACTGACAAAAGACACGGATAAAAGTGATTTCAGCAGCGACTCGGATGCGTCCGATATGGAGGAGGATGGCGGCGTCGTCGTCAGCGAGGCAAAGCCGTCAGCGCAGCCGCCGAAGAAAAGTAAGATCGAACTAGAGATCGAGAAGTCGCACTTGTGGAGCAGAAGGTTCGTAGAGTCCGGGGGCTTGGAACATCTTCTGAATATTTTCCTCAGCGGTTGCCTGCATATCGAGAACAACCCAGCATGGACGCAGTCGCACCAGGAGTGTCTGGCGTCCTTGCTGAAACTCGTGAAGAAGTTCGGAACGTTGAAGTTAGTGACCGACGGAGCAGAAGGGCAGGAGGAGGTGTTTCTGGTGTCGATCGGCGACAACAGTGCTGGACACACGAGGACTATCTCGACCGCGTATAAAGAGTTCAGGATTCGCAATAAAAGCACGGATAAGGACGAAGTGGTGGAAGTCGACTGCCTTTCACAGGTTTGGTTTTTCATTATGAATTGTTGTTTTGCATTCAATCTGAATACTCCTGTAGTGTAAACAACCTATGAATATGAATATCCTTGTTGTGTAAACAACCTACGAATCTGAATACTCGTGTAGAGTAAGCAGCCTACGAATCTGAATACACCTGTGATCTAAAACACCAGAAAAACATGTTCTCATTTCGTTGTCTTTTCTTCCCAATCAAATCGCGAGTTTCTCATCATTTCAAACAGTTTATTTGTAATACTTTCTAGAACACCATAAACATAGTAGACAAGAAGAGATGTTTAGAGGCCCTGATGACCACACTCTACGAATCGACTGTGGCCTCCCATAGAGGTCCCTCGAAGCCAAACCAAGCTCGAGCCGAGGGTAAGGCTTTTGAATTAAGAAGTTTTAATTGGCTACAAGACAATAGCACTAATTTCGACGAAAGACAATCCTATCATCTTGAATGTATTTGGATATGCGTGGGACGTCACAAGCAGGGTGAAGCGAAATTTTTATCTAGCCATCCTCATGTCTGAAACTCGATTTTAATGAATGTCTAATTCTTTTCAATTGAACCACAACATTTTAAAAAGCATTCCGCGGAAACTCGGCTACCCACAGAGTAGTTTCATCAGGTTTACCCTGCTTGGGACGTCTGCAACTTCCAGTTAAATCTTATACTCATTAATAATTCATGAGCCGAAAACAAAGGAAATTAGTACCGAGACGGACAACTGGATACCTGGTCTTAATTGGCATAGGATTTTGACAATTTCCACCTCAAATTTCTCTTAAAATACTGATTCGTTCGAGATGTAATATCAAACACTCGAAAGAGTGTTCCATGCTCTATCCAGTTACCTCAAATTCGGTTAAAAAACTCGGCTATCGCCTCGTTTTTCAACCTACTTCTCGGGGACTGGATATCGGATGAAACACTTTTTCTTGTGTTTGATCTATTACTTAAAGTATTACAACAAGATGGCGGATGAAAGGATTGTATTTGGTCAAAATTAGTGTTGTTGTTTTGTACAAGAGTAGTTTTGTTTACTTGGATCACCTTCGTTTAACGAAGGGAATTGTAGTCAAAAAATGAATTACTTTTAAATTTATTTTTTTTTACGTTTTCCTCTTCATTCTCAAAAAAGGTTTAATTGGTGCATATTTTTTCACCTTAATATTACATTGCGTTTTTACTTTCAGTTCTGTACCACGCCATGTTGCTTCTGGTTTCATGGACACACACGGATAACTCGGTGTTCAATAGTTTGGTGAACCACCCCAAGCTAAAACCTTGGTTACAGCGACTTGTACTCTTGGCACCTGAGGTAGGAGCTATTTTCTTTTGTTATGGCCGCAATAATTATGGGTAAATGCGGACAAACATGGGTACTGACGTCATCTCGAAAAAGTGCAATTCGACAGTCTCAATTACATTCGTCCCACTCAAATTCAAAACTTCATTACGTCCGACCCAAACGCATAATGCGATGGAACACAATTAAATTCAACGTATAACGCAGAATTCTGTAAATTCTTCACCCAAAATGCAGGAAATGGCATTTCAGAGATTCTAGATTTCAACATTTTCCTGGGGGACATGCCACCGAACCCCCTAGACATTTCTCGCGCTTGCGGCGCTCGCCCCCCAATATGTCATCAAGTGTCCGCCACTGACCGGAATCCCGAAGGTGTGATTTCGAATCCAGCTCGACTCGACAATTTTCTGTCGACTCGGTAGACGGTAGTGTAGTTTAATCATCGATTTAAAAGTTCTCCTTTAATATACGAACTTTCTCTTTTATTAGCACATGGTTCGCTATGAGGCCAGTCGAGGCTTGTTCAACTTGTGTTTGATCAAAGAGAACTCGAACGTGAACATGTTGCTCGAAGCACTTCTCAATTTCTTGCCTCTCGCGAGGAAAATGAAGTGTGTCAAAGTGCCGGGGTCACGAGTCCTGGGTCCGAGCTGCCCAGAGTACTTTATTCTGCTGTTGAGGCTGGTCGATACATTGCCTTCGAAAAGAACGGAGAAAGAGGTGAGTGATTCTCGTTAAAGTAGAATGATCTCAGAGACGTCGATGTTGTTGTTGTTGTTGTTGTTGTTGTTGTTGTTGTTGTTGTTGTTGTTGTTGTTTTTAAAACCGCATATCTAAACTACGTATCTGCCGAGCTCGATGTATATAACCTATATACATACATATATACCAGTACCTATAATATACGTATATACCTATAAACACGCTAATTACTTGACTCTGAAGTCATTTCATCATTGTTGTCATTATCCTTTCTTCTATCATTATTGTAATAATAATTATTATCATCGCTGTTACCAACATCACGCCATGTTTGAAGCAAAGATCGAATACTGTGACCAAACTCACCACTTCCAGGTATTACATATCTCGTCTATTTTTAGGTTTTACAAACCAGCCTGGATTCGCTTGCTTCATACTTAGCTGAATCAATTATTAGGTAATGTACCCAGCTAAAAATCGCACAAGTAACGGGCTATCATGGCTGTCATGAAAAATATTATTGAACGAACAATGTTGTTGAGAATTGTTTCAACAATGTTGTTCAGTATTGTTTCAACAATGTTGTTAAGCATTGTTTCAACAATGTTGTTCAGCATTGTTTCAACAATGTTGTTCAGCATTGTTTCAACAATGTTATTCAGTATTGTTTCAACAATGTTGTTCAGTATTGTTTCAACAATGTTGTTCAGCATTGTTTCAACAATGTTGTTCAGCATTGTTTCAACAATGTTGTTCAGCATTGTTTCAACAATGTTGTTCAGCATTGTTTCAACAATGTTGTTCAGCATTGTTTCAACAATGTTGTTCAGCATTGTTTCAACAATGTTGTTCAGCATTGTTTCAACAATGTTGCTCAGCATTGTTTCAACAATGTTGCTCAGCATTGTTTCAACAATGTTATTCAGTATTGTTTCAACAATGTTGTTCAGTATTGTTTCAACAATGTTGTTCAGCATTGTTTCAACAATGTTGTTCAGCATTGTTTCAACAATGTTGTTCAGCATTGTTTCAACAATGTTGTTCAGCATTGTTTCAACAATGTTGCTCAGCATTGTTTCAACAATGTTATTCAGTATTGTTTCAACAATGTTGTTCAGTATTGTTTCAACAATGTTGTTCAGCATTGTTTCAACAATGTTGTTCAGCATTGTTTCAACAATGTTCAGCATTGTTTCAACAATGTTGTTCAGCATTGTTTCAATAATGTTGTCTAGTATTGTTTCAACAATGTTGTTCAGCATTGTTTCAATAATGTTGTCTAGTATTGTTTCAACAATGTTGTTCAGTATTGTTTCAACAATGTTGTTCAGCATTGTTTCAACAATGTTATTCAGTATTGTTTCAACAATGTTGTTCAGCATTGTTTCAACAATGTTGTTCAGCATTGTTTCAACAATGCTGAACTACTAATAAGTAAAAGTACTTAGTATACTTATTTCCACATTGAAATACGTTTACTTAAGTATTTTTCGACATATATTGAAGTTCTCTTATTTTTCTTGCATGTCGGAGTTTGCCACGACGATAACACAAACCCTCAACACGTCAAGAATGATTTTTCTCGTTATTTTAGTCACGATAGTTTGGAAAAAGGCCGAAGCTTGCACGAAGACGAGAGTTTGAGCGGCATGTTGAAGCTTTGCGCAGCGGTCGTTCGTCAGAACCCATCATTTAAAGACTCCGAGAAAAGCCTGGTAGGTTGATCTGATCTGATCGTGATCTGTGAATGGTTGACTTTCCTTGTTTGCTTTTCTGCGACCGCTTTTCCTTTTGTTTAACATTTCTTGTAGGAATTCATGAAGGATCTCTTTGAGCAATGTCTTTTTGATCTGCCTAAAGACTCTGGCAACTTGCAAGTTGTTCCGAAATGCCGTTCCAAGGTATTCCTATCTGTCCATCCATTCATCCGCATACCCACCCACCCATCCCATCCTAGCTTCTTTCCTTTCCTTCCCCTTCGTTTCTTTCTCTCTCTTTCTTTCTTTCTTTCTCTCTTTCTTTCTTTCTTTCTTTCACTCTTTCTTTCTCTCTTTCTTTCTCTCTCTCTCTCTTTCTTTCTCTCTTTCTTTCTTTCTCTCTTTCTTTCTCTCTTTCTTTCTTTCTCTCTTTCTTTCTTTCTCTCTTTCTTCCTCTCTTTCTTTCTCTCTTTCTCTCTTTCTCTCTCTTTCTCTCTTCCTTCCTTCCTTCCGTATTCCTTCGTTCATTCATTCCTTCGTTCCTTCCCTCCTTCATTCCTTCCTTCCTTTCTACCATCAAATTTGCTTTAATTTCCCAGTGGACCTCGTTCGCTGCGTGACCGACGTTCCTCTGAACACATCTTTCGTTTTTCATTGTCCCGACCACGATCCAACCTGTAAGAGGAACCTGTACAAGGAACCTGTACAGGGATATTATGCTGCTAAAGTAGAATAAAAATACCGAATAGTCTGTTATAAGGTCTATTAATTTTAACGTTTTGATTATTTTGCCTCGTCAGGCGTCGAGAGTCGCTGCGTTTGATCTTCTGTTGGAACTGAGTCGTGAATCTGAAAGAAACTTTGTGGAGCTGCAAAATCTACTCACCAAACATCATTCGTCTGGTAAGGAAAGCGTGAAATGTGATGTAAACCCGTGAAAGGTTTTGCTGTATAGTCAGTGTTGAAATACAAATAGAAAACTCTGCCGAAATAGTGTGATGTTGAAATTAACCATAACGTAGTCTTAGATCGGGTCATAAACTGCTGTTAAAGTGCCACTACGATGAAAATTCACCCTCGTCTTTTAGATTTTCTTTAGCATAGAATAGTATTTCAGGGTCGAAAGTGATCATCGATGTAAAAAAAACCTTAAAAATGGTATTTTGAAGTAAGTATTTTGAGCTCTGAAATCACTATTATTTCGGCCACCATTACTAAAAACGTGTTCCAAGTGAGCCCGCAATTTCAAAAGGTAATATTGTTTGTGACGTCAGATTCTCAATGCTACGCCTGAATTTCGGTAGAGGTTATTTGTTTTCTTGTTTTTTTCGAGAAGTAGATGAAATGTCCAGCCTTTCAGACGAAGAATTTGAAAAATGACCTTGATTTACTTGAAGAATTAGCCACGTGGAGTCTTCGCGTTGAGAATTTGACGTCACTTCGTTACGCTGGTCAAGAACATGAACGATTAATGGCGGACATAACAACTCCAGATTCGGAGTAAGAAAAATAATACTTGCCATCGCCGAATCGCAAAACGGTTTCGACCAAGTAATATTTAGCAGCTCTGCTTTATAAATACGTAAAAATATCGATAGGTAAAAATTTGATCGTTATGGCACTTTAAAGACTCAACTGTACAACTTGAAGTCGTATGGTTACTGGGCTTTTTCTGTATGCGCACCACAACTTTGGAACGAGCTCCCACTAGAACTGAAGTGTAGTCAATCAGTGGATGCCTTCAAAATAACTCTAAAAACATTTCTTTTTAGGAAGGCTTATGGTAGTTAAACCACTGTTCTTATTGCTTATATTTATAAATATTATTATTATAAATATTATAATCATTCAATTGTAAAGCGCTTTTCGACTTTTTAGGAATTAGCGCTATATAAATTATAATTATAATTATAATGTTAACTGCTAAAGTGTTGTAACTACTCTACAGTAAACTACTCCGGATTACTCCGTACATTGAGAATTAACTAGAGTATGTTGACCAATAGGATGTTGAGTATGTTGACCAGTAAGGAACGAGAATGAAGTTTGAACATATAATATTTATTACAACTGTCAGAAACCAAAACATTAAGGCAACCATCCGCACCAACAAACCCACAAAACATCCTTCCAACCATCGTAAGTATGCGTCGAGTAGGTTGATGTGGTGGCTGTGTTTAGATTTCTGTTTGTTAAGGGCTAAAAGCTCCTCAAATGCTTTATGTGTGTTTATTGGTTGTGTGATGGAGTTGGATGAGGTGCTGGTATTTGTGATTAGTGTGGTGGGTTGGTTGGTGGTAGGAATGGATGGGCAAGCAGTGGATGCAATTGACCAATAGGATGTTGAGTATGTTGACCAGTAAGGAACGAGAATGAAGTTTGAACATATAATAATGTATATTTACTGCAACTGTTGTTTGATTCCAGAGTCCGTGAGTGGTCAGCACATCTCATACGGTTGGAATTACTGGCCGTATGACAACTGTCGATCTTCGTGTGGCTTGGCTGGTATGATCAACCTTGGAGCCACTTGCTATATGGCCTCGTGTATGCAACAACTCTACATGATGCCTGAAGCCCGCGCATCCATCCTCAGAGTCCAGGTACGCGCACAATTTGTCCTCTTACCACAAATAGTATAATAATTTATTTCTCGTATATCACAATATTCTCAATGCCCTTACAACTACAAAATTCAAGGAATTACAAAAAATTAAAAGTAGAATAAACCCAACAACTTTCATCCGTCTGAAATCCTACTTTTTCCCTTTTTTTTGGCCTTCGCGTCGTTAATGTTCCGTTGTTTCTTTCCACAGCCGACTGGAGACAAGAAACTCGACACGACTTTAAAAGAAATGCAAAAAATGTTTTGTTTTCTGATGGTAAGTTATGCCGTCGATGTTAATTTGTGACTCTGACTCCCCGTATAAGTCTTATAATAACCGCTTATAACCATTGCTTGTAACCACTGCTTATAACCACTGCTTATAACCACTGCGTGTAACCACTGCTTTTAACAACTGCTTATAACCACTGCTTGTAACCATTGCTTGTAAGCACTGCTTATTATAACCACTACTTATAACCACTGCTTATGACAACGGTTTATAACCACTGCCTGTAACCACTGCTTGTAACCACTGCTTGTAACCACTGCTTATAACCACTGCTTGCAACCATTGCTTGTAACCACTTCTTATTATAACCACTTCTTATTATAACCACTGCTTATGACAACTGTTTATAACCACTGCTTATAAGTATAACCATTGCTTGTAACCACTGCCTGTAACCACGATTGCATACCCACGTGAACGGGGCGTCAGACTCTCCACATCGGCGCAGCGATTCTTCACAAAACAACTTGTGTTATCTAGGAAAGTGAGAGAAAGGCGTATAATCCTAGATCGTTTTGCAAGACTTACATTATGGACAAGAAGCCTTTGAACACTGGCGAACAAAAAGACATGAACGAGTTCTTCACCGATTTGATCACCAAACTGGAAGACATGTCTCCTGACATGGTAAGTACAAGAAACACCATCTAATAACAACCTTCCAAGTTCCACCTATGTGCCTTTCAACCAATCTCTTACCTGATTGGTCAGTTCACTTCCTGCCTAGCAACGACGTAGCAACCGAGTAATTCAAATGAATAAAATAATCTCCATGATTGAACTTCATGCTTGTTTTCTTACAAGTTTCCACGAGTTTATTTATTTAGCTTCGCCTCTTAAAAATACATAGAAGAAGCAGGGTCACCACAACAGTTAAACACCAATTACAGTGGGTGGGCCCTTACAAAAATAAAATAATAACTAATAACAGCAAGTTATGGGTTCAGTGAGGCTTCGCGATGTGTTGCACTTTAGGCAGACAGTTTTCCAAGTTCGAGGATCGTCAACATTGTAACAGGATAATAGAGCATAATTATAATAGTCTAATAGTGATTTCTTAAATTGTTTAAAGTTTAAATGATCTAGCCTTAAGGTGGCTCCCTACTGTTCCTTGAAAGGTGGCAAAAATGCAATTTTCAATCTCGAAAAGTGCTCATGGATATTTCGGAAAATATTGAAACTAAAGCTATGCATAGAATAACTTTCAGGGCATCAAATACTATTAATGGCTAAAGTATTTCATCTGTTGCTATGACAACAGTGACGTTTCAAAATGGCCGAAAATGAACATTTAATCTAATTTATTTCGAAAACGAGTCGGTGACCCCCGATTTTTTTTACATTTAAACATTTCTTTTAGTTTAATTAATGAATAAGCAAATTTAAAAAAAATTCTGTGGATCCAATTTTTGTAAAATTATTGGATCCACAGAATTTTTTTTAAATTTGCTTATTCATTAATTAAACTAAAAGAAATGTTTAAATGCAAAAAAAATCGGGGGTCACCGACTCGTTTGCGAAATAAATTAGATTAAATGTTCATTTTCGGCCATTTTGAAACGTCACTGTTGTCATAGCAACAGATGAAACACTTTAGCCATTAATAGTATTTGATGCCCTGGAAGTTTTTCTATGCATAGCTTTAGTTTCAATCTTTTCCGAAATATCCATGGGCACTTTTCGAGATTGAAATTTGCATTTTTTGCCACCTTTCAAGAAACAGTAGGGAGCCACCTTAAGTGTTCAGGGAGAGAGTTCCAAGTCCTAGTTGTTCTAATGAGAAATGAGCGATTGAAAGTAGTTGTTTTACATTTACGTTGACGGAATGAGATTGTATTGACATTTGCGGAGGATCTAGTAAGCCTTAAGGGAACAAGACGTTCGGGTAAGATATCGCTTGATATAGGTACAATGCCATTGATGGCCTTAAAGAAGAACAGTAAGTCAAGATACTCGTGTCAGTAGTAGGAAAGTGGTTGTAGTTTTGTAGAAACGAGTCTGTTTTCGTAGGATTCTTCGCACATAAATGGTAGCTTCAAGATAAATTTTGATGCTCGAGTTTTGGTATCCAGTATTAATCAAATTACAACAACAATTAAAGTGCCTATAACGTCAAAAAAAATTCATTTGTCTTATTTGGAAAAACTTTAAAAATGGTAAAGTAACTTATTTTAAAGATTTTTGCTTCTTCACTTTGTTTTCAAAATATTTCAGTTTGTTTGATATGCAAATATCTGGAATTTCGTCACACATACATGCATAATGACTTACCGGAGAAGTTTGTGTATCACTTTCGTTCTCAAACGAAATCCTTTAAAATCAAGAAGTTTGGTGTTGTGCATGTTGACGAAATTCCAGACATTTGTATATCAAACAAACTGAAATATATCAAAAACAAAGCGAAGAAACGAAAATCTTCAAAAGAAATTACTTTATCATTTTAAAAGTTCTTCAAAATAAAACAATAAAATGTTTTCACGTTATAGGCATTACCGGTAAACATTGAACCTATCTGTGCGGTATTCATGACAACAATTATCTATTATTGTTGCAATTCAAATATATTGTCTTTAATTATTCTAAATTATACTAATATTTGCAACAAATTTCACTGCCCCTTCGCTCATGCTAAATAATCTTTTGGTTTTAGAGAGAACTCGTGAGGGATTTATTTTGTGGTGAAATAAGCAACAACGTCGTGTCACTGGTAAGAGAATTACCTCGTTATTTGACAACATAAAAAGTGGTTCTCCGATGGAAAAATTTCTGCTAATTTTTTTACATAATTTCAAAGATATAATGGTAATTAGTAATCGTGCAGAGTTTCACTTCAAAATTCGTTGAAAGAAAGGTTTTACTTTACGTGTGAAGTTTGTATTTTGGAGCGCCGCCATTAAAGTGGCCGAGTACGAGAAGAATGAGTCGAGGAGAGCTTATGATGTCATAGACTCAACAAATACAAAAGGGTCATTGTTGTTATTGTCAACAAAAGGGTCATTGTTGTTGTTGAGGCTATGGCGTCATAAGCTCTCCTCGACTCATTCTTCTCGCACTCGGCCACTTTAATGGCGGCGCTCCAAAATACAAACTTCACACGCAAAGTATAACCTTTCTTTCAACGAATTTTGAAGTGAAACTCTGCACGATTACTAATTATCATTATATCTTTGAGATTATGTAAAAAAATTAGCAGACGATGAAAAAAATTTTTCATCGGAGAACCACTTAAACAACAGCTTACTATGGGAGCTCAGCGACATCACAATGCTGTTATTCCATCGTATTCGTAGCCTCATGAGAAATCTCAGGGGTGATGAACTTTTTAATCAAAACATTAATGGGAGCGATCGCATTCGCCCGCAATCAGAACAAAAATTGCGGCCTCCAATTTACCAAAAATACGATAAACAAAACGAAATTTCTCAATTTAAAAATTAATACCAATTCTCATGTAAAGAACTTCATTTGAGCAACACTTGTTTTGGAGGTGAAGTTTCCCTGTAAGTATCCATAACTGTTTTAGCCTTCATTATTTCACCTCAATGTACATGTTCCGTTAAAGCAGTTGACTCGAGTAATCATCAGTCTTATAAGCTTCGTCTTTTCTCTTTCTCAGGATTGCTCTCATGTGAGCCAAACAAAAGAAGAATTTTTCTCTGTTAGATGTACGGTCGCCGACATGAAAGATCTTTACGTAAGTAAACGTTTTAAATATGACAGTGCCGTGGGTGAAAAATGGTGGCGGAAATATTCTTGCTTTTACAATGCTATGTCTAAGGGTATATGCTAGGGATAGCGATGTTTTTACAGAAATTGATATTGCATGAAGTTGAAGGTGATAATGTTTAGAAATATTAATATAGTTTTACGGCATCTGCTCTTGTGCTCGAGAAATAACGTTTTCATTCTCGTATTTTATGCTTATGTATGCCGCCATTTTGTGTCATTCTGGAGTTTGCTTGACGGCTCAGACTAGATGTCCAGCGGGGAATTTATTTTCAATGAACAAAAGACAAGAATCAATGACGTCAAAATTGAAAAGAAAACCACCGCTGTACATCAACATTGAGCCTTGGAGCAATCTCTAAAATGGCGGCGTCCAGAAGCATAAAATACGAGAATGAAAACGTTATTTCTCTGGTATAAGAGCAAATACAGTAAAATTATTAATAAGCAATTTCTTCAGTTGCTAAAGATCGTGTTTGCCTTCATTGCTTTTACTTATCAATATAAAATAATTGGAGTCGTTATCTTTTTCATTATCCCAGGAATCACTGGATGAAGTGACCATAAAAGACACGTTGGAAGGGGATAACATGTACACTTGTTCACAATGTGGAAAGAAAGTGAGAGCTGAAAAAAGGTAAGGAATGGTTTGCTTCTCCGAGCTGACTTTAAAAAAAGTTGTTACATGCATACCATAGTATAGTAAGGAGTTTCGACTGGAAGTTGACTGTAGTATACTTTACTTAGACAATAACTATAGTTATACTATAATATAATATATACTATACTATACTATACTATACTATACTATACTATACTATACTATACTATACTATACTATACTATACGATACTATACGATACTTTACCATACTTTACCATACTTTACGATACGATACGGTACTGTACTGTACTGTACTGTACTGTACTGTACTGTACTGTACTGTACTGTACTGTACTGTACTGTACTGTACTATGGCTAGGTTAGCCTTCGAAACACGTGTGGTTATCGCACGCGTGATTCCACCATGTAAACAAATGCGAATTGCGGACATTGGGCGGTATTGCAAATTTCTGAGAAATACCGCGGTACCACGGTAATATCGTTTATTGATTGAAACAAAAAGATGGGCTTAAAGTTAGTAACGATGCTGAACATATTATCCCCTATAGATAGATGACCGCAGGGTCATTACCTCCGATTGTTACGGTTATGATGGCAACCAGGCTCCACAATACACGAACCATCTCTTTTTAGTTCTAATCTTCTTTCTACGTATTCTTCCAGGGCATGTTTCAAGGTGCTTCCCAGAATTCTCTGCTTCAACACGATGCGATACACGTTCAACATGGTGACGATGATGAAGGAGAAAGTAAACACCCATTTCTCGTTTCCAAGGCAACTGAATATGGCGCCCTATATCGAAGAATACCTGATGGGAGAAAAGAAGGATCAAGGTGAAAAGCTTTGAAGTTGTTACATCGTTTACACAATTAATTAACACATAGCGATGTTCCTGCTTATCGCAGGACTAGATCGAGCAATTATTGTTCAGAAAATGAAGCCGTTTCACTATAGACAACAAAGACAGATAGTCTCTGTCGCCTATAGTGAAACTATATAACGTGGTCCTATCAAGATGGCCGCCACGATAGCTCGTGGCGGCCATCTTGATGGAACCACGTTATATAGTTTCACTATAGGCGACAGAGACTTCTTTAAAGTGCCACTATACTCAAAAAATGTTATTGTCTTATTTGGAAGAACTTTTAAAATGATAAAGTAACTTCTTTTGAAGATTTTCGTTTCTTCGCTTTCTTTTTGAGATATATCAGTTTGTTTGATATGAAAAATGCCGGAATGTACGTACGTCACACATGCATAATGAGTTATCAGAGAATGTTATATATCTTTATGTTCATCAAATAAAAACTCTGAAGTGTGAATAATACGTGTGCGTGTTTCTCCCAAACCTCTCGATTTTATAGGATTTCGTTCGAGAATGAAGAGATACACACATTTCTCCAATAAGTCATTCCGGCATTTTTCATATCAAACAAACTGATATATCTCAAAAAGAAAGCGAAGAAACGAAAATCTTCAAAATAAGTTACTTTATCATTTTAAAAGTTCTTCCAAATCAGACAATAAAATGTTTTATTGAGAAAAGAGTTTAGTGGCACTTTAAGATGTTAAAACGAATCAGTTATCCAAGATTTCCCATAACATAGAACACAAACTACGGCTCCATAACAGTAACTATGCAGCCGGAATTAGCGCGTGACGGCCATATTGGAGTGACCACTTCGTTCCCGACTTTATAGTTACTGTGATGGAGCCGTAATCTGTGTTCTAAATTACGGAAAATCTTCGACGTGATTCATTTTAGTGATTCATTTTAGTATCTTAAAAGAACAGAGACAGATAGTCTCTGTTGCCTACAGTAAAACTATATAACGTGGTCCCTTTAAGATGGCCGCCGAGAAATATTCCTGGCTTCATTTTTTCGCAGCATCCAAACAATAGTTGCTCGATCCAGTCTTTATTTAGAGATCAGTGATTGTGGGTCTTTATTCTCATGCGTCTTGTTTTTTTAGACCCTGAAGAGGACAAGAACTACGTTTACAATTTAATAGGCGTCGTTGTCCATACTGGAACGGCGGAAGGTGGACATTATTACAGTTTCATCAAGGATCGAATGTCTGGGCAAAGTGACCGGTGGTTTTTGTTCAACGACGCTGAAGTCAAACCGTTCGATCCTCAACAGATAGCTGCGGAATGTTTTGGTGGCGAGATGATGGTGAGTTGTTTAAATACTGTAGTTGCTGTTGGTCGTTCACTGTTAGAGCGCGGTTATTACAGGAAAATATCAGACCTCGGTCTTGACAGTACGGACCGAGCCCGTACGGCGAGGTCCGTACTGTCATGACCGAGGTCTGATATTTTCCTTTTGACCAAGTGGACGAGATTAATTAGAGGTTTATTATATGGCACTTTTTTGTTGTATTTACACTTTGTTGGCCCGGTTTTGCGACGGGAAGACTTCACCGGCATTTTCGTCGTCGTAATTGCATGTTTCAGGATAGTAAAACTCACTTTCTGGGTGTTCATCCAGCTCGGATAGTGTTTCATTCATCATGACTTAGCCTTTCAAAAACAATTTTTTGTTACAAAAAGTTTATCGTCAAAACCCGTAATCCGAACCGGTCCATTACGGGAAAGTAACGACCGGCTGTCTGAGCGTCTCAGCCAATCAGACCTCGCGATTTAACCAGAAGTAACTTGTGCCATATAATAATTACCCGTAATCGAACGGTCCGGATTACGGATTTGTCATGACTATAAACTTTCTCCTACAACAAATAACAACAAAAAATAATTTTAAAAAGCCGAAAAAATATACAAATTTGTTTCAGTGTTTTAACTAAGTCATGAATGAGCGCCACAATCAGAGGATGAACCCTCAGAAAGTGAGGTGTTCTATTCAAAAGCGTGTATTCAAGTTGCACGAAACGTTGCCTGAGGTAACACCCCCTTTCATGCAACTGCAACGTAGCAGATTAAGCCGTTGTGAGACAAGTTGCATGAAAAATTGCACATTGGCAATACATGGTGTGGAAGCCAGGCAAACTTTAAAGGGGCTATAGCAATCGAATTTCGATTCATGTTGATGGGGACCTGAAGGTGCACAAATCCTTTGTTTTAGGTTTATTAATATTTAAACAACATTAAATCAAAACGTTGCTATTGGATAACTGCTTCATTATACAGAAAATATACAATTTGTTAAAGTGCCTATGCAACGAAATTTTCAAGTTGGAGAAAATTGCATTAAAGTAAAGTTTAAGATTACTGCTTTCGATTGTGAAAGTTTCAGGGCGAATAATTAAGGAAAGTATATGTTTGTTTAGCGTTTGAAAAACTAGCTTTTGGCCCAAAAAGTTGAGACATATTTTATTCCACAACTTATGACATCACTAGGATCTACATGAATTCTTATTGTTATCGAACAGACTGTTCAAAACACCCTTTAGAAAACTAAACTCTCATGGGAAAGTGTGCACAAGGGTGTGTAAAATTTATTCATAACGAGTTATTTGTTTTAAAATATACATGGTCGAAGCCGTATCCAACTTAGTCGTCTTATGAGTAATTAAGAATGTACTGTCGATTTTCGACAACTAAAACATGTTCGTGAATAGTTCATTTATGAAGTACGAAGTTTCTAACCACAAAATGAACGACAAAATCCCTTTATTTTCTCTTTATATACACATCATTGCGGTAAGTGTTTAGAAAGCAATCAAAATTTGGGGGTCTGGGTTGAGTGATGTCATTAGTTGTATTAACTATTTTAATGATGTCTCAATTTTTAGGGGGAAAAGTACAGTCTTCAAACGCTAAATAAACATACTTCCATTTAATTGTTCGTACTAAAACTTTCACAGTCGAAAGAAGCGATACCAAACATTACTTCAATGTTATTATTTCCAACTTGGAAATTTCGTTGCATAGGCACTTTAAGTAACCGTGAAAGTGCACAAACTGAACAAAACTTAGAACAATGACTTTTGCCAGGCATCCAGACCATTGACTATGGTTAGCCACAGACTTCCTTTGATTATTACTCTTGTTCATTTTTAAAGTGTTTATGCAGTGAAAAATTCTCACTATAAAATATAGAAAGAACGACATGAGATACGAAAGAGCTCTAAATTACCATTCCTCGTTATTTTATGAGTTCGCTTAAATACCTAAAACTTAATTTTCGTTTCATAAACACTTTTAATTTATCCCTACATTTGACTTCGTTTTTGAACTACTCATGTGTTAACATTACCGACGTTTTTCTTCAATTTTAAGACTAAAACCTACGACGCAGTGACGGAGAAGTTCATGGACTTTTCATTCGAAAAGACCCACAGCGCCTATATGCTTTTCTACGAGCGCGACGAGAAATCCAGAAACACTGTGGCCGTACCAGTGGTCGAGGAAATGGATCCTGATCTGGCGTCGTGGATATGGAAGGACAACATCCAGTTCATTCGCGATAAACAGATCTTCGACTTGACATACTTTAACTTCATCTCGCTGTTGTGCAGTAAAATTGCTCTTACGTTCTCCGACTCGTCGCAAACATCCCATTCGAACGTGAAACTCGCCACTTCGTTCCTCCTCGAGACATTCATTCACTCGAAAGAGAAGCCTGGATTGAAGGCGTGGAGTGATCTACTGTTGGAACACTTCGAGCACAGCATGGACGCTTGTCAGTGGTTTTTGGATCACATGGCTGAAGACAATTGGTGGTTGCACCAGATACTTCTCCGGTGCCCCGTGCAAGCTACCAGACAGGTGCGTGTCACGCGCTCGGTTTTTCCCCGTGTCGCTTTTAAAGAGATGCTACAGCCAAAATACAAACGAAGTTTATAATATGAAAGATATGACTGACTTTAGGTTATTCTCAAAGTTTCAGCATTCCTATCAATTTAGTTAAGACGATATGGCTAGTTGAAGTTGGAGAGCATTTTGACGCCATATTTATTTTGAAAATATGACGACATTGAGTGTTTCTTTATCGGCAGTGGAGTTGTTTTGTTGGCGATCACATAGTTATAGCTGTTGTGAGTGCTCTTTGGAGGAGAATCAGTTGAAATAAACTATTTAGTTCCTTAGATCCATTTATTCACTTATTCATTTTTCCACATAGGTGTTCGCCCGTTTGTGTCTTCATGTCATTCAAATCCTTCGACCTTCTCAAGTCGCCTTGTACTGTACATCGCAGAAAGAGTAAGTACAATACGTACATAATAAGGACAATTATACAATACTCGTACTTAATACTCATACTTGATGTCTTGCCACCTACAAAATATCAAAAATTGTCTGTAGGTGACGTAATTGTCTTTGCGTATTTCCTAAACTCCCTAAAGGCTTCTACATTTATAATTGTATAAGACAATTATTGGATTCGGTTTACACATGATATTTAACAATTATACCATGAGCTCGAGTCGTATATGAGCTCATTAGTTCATATACGACGAGAGCGAATGGTATAATTGTTTTATTATATATAACCAAAGTTCGGGGTTTCTTTATAAATTGTACCAAAATTGCACGAGGCGTTAGGCGAGTGGAACTTGGCACCATTTTCAAATATCACGAGTAGTGTAAATCCTTAATAGCACAAGTAGTGTAAATCCTTGGTTGTACGACCAATATCATATGAGTACTTGTTTATTATATGCATGACAGAATTTGATCTGCCATTTTGTTTGTTTTGGGCAAATCATTAATTGTACTGTAGTATAATTAAGGAAATAATTGAACTCATCTCCACCAATCAGAATGCAGTAATTTTGTGATGCATATAATAATATACAATTATTGGACGAGGTTGAGCAAAATATCGTGATTTATCAGTGGCGAGCTGATCAATTATTTGCCGATGCCGAAGGCAGAGGCAAATAATTGATCTGCGAGCCACTGATAAATCACGATATTTTGCGATAGCCGAGTTCAATAATTGTTTTATCATTCACCGTCAGAAGTTTAACTTTAGACGTCAATAGCTCAGCTTCACTCAATCCTTTTTCTTGTAAATACCCTCGAAATAGGTTTAAAGCAACTTTGGTTGCCTTTTTTGTGTTTTCGGCGTCCTTTTCCTCAAGTAAAGACGACAAATCGCATGTGCGCATGCTCAATAAAGTATTTGCACCAGTTATTTGCAGCTGAATCGATATTTGCACGCAGTTATCTGCAGGTAAATCAACCAATCAAAACAGTAGAAATATTAAAGTGAATGATAATTCTTGATATCATTCTCAGCCTCATCCAATAATTGTTTACTAACAGTGGTAATAACCCTCGGGACCTGGAGAATTTGTTTGACCTGACTACGTTGGATTCTGGGCATGAACTACACGTGGGTGGTTTTCTATTATATCTATTATGTTACTCCTACTACTCACAGATTGAACTTTAATTGCTTATTGAATTGCTTGTTTATTTGTGTAGACATGAAGGAGGAAGTCAAAAACCTGCGACGTCATGCTCTGTAACAAATTTCGTTCAATCTGTCCTTAAACTTGTAAGTTGAGTTGTAAAATTCATTAATAATTTATGAGAAAATTCAAAATAAATTAATATTTAATCAGTATCTTTAACACAGGATAAAACATTGATTAATAAAACAATGTTTTATCAAAGTTAACTTGCTCAAATTGAGCTTTTTCGGAGTTAAAATAATTTTTCTGTACCGTTTCTACAACTTCCAAATAAAGTATGCATCATATATTCATTTTACAAGTCGCTTGTGGCTCGCCATTGTAACTGCCCATAAACATCGGCCGCTCATGTTTTAACTATACTACTTTGAGGTCGATGTAACAAGAACTTCACTTTTAAACAAAATACTAGGGTGCCCCTGGGGCGCGTTCTATTGAACCAATTCTAACTATTCTAATTCCTAAATGGGAATAAACATTTACACAGAATACCAAAATAACATGATAACATATATCCGTCATATCCCGATAGCAGAGCTTGCTTGATAGCGATGTGGGTCCTAATTTAGTTTATTCTGCTACTGAAACAAAATAACTAAAGTACTAATTAAGAAATAAAAAACGTGTCGCGTGTGATTATCGAGTTATAATGGCACGAGAGATGCGTGTAAAACACGAGGCGATAGCCGAGTGTTTTACTAGCTTCTCGAGTGCCATTATAACTCGATAATCACACAAGACAAGGTTTTTTATTTCTTATATAAAAGAACACCATTAAATTAACAATAAAGCCATGAAAAAATGTAGATTTACCTGTTATAAGAGACGTTGCTAGCACATAGCAACGCACGTTGCTAGTAAGCCTTTGATGAAAACACGTTGGCGATTTTAGCGATGAAAATGCACTCAACGTTGCAGTTAAAACGTTCTGTTGTGTTAGTACCTTGATTAGCTTTGTATCCAGGTATTCTTTGACTTTCTTTTGTGATTTAAACTACTTAAAATCCGTCAAAAACGACAAAATCTACGCGAGGAATCACGTCAGCTTATGCTTTATTGAGTTATAATGCACGGTTTTTGAGCTCAGTAACCAATCAGATAGCGTGTACTCACTAATTTACTTCCGGTTATTTTATAAACCAGAATAGGCCCTGCAAAAAAACACTTTATTCTGCGTGTTCTTATTCTGGAATAGTTATAAATACAGTTAATCTTAGTGTGTAAATATATAAGTTTATTCGTATTTCCATGGCTTATGTATAATTAGTGGTCTCTCTTCATTCTTCCATCCAACCTAAAGAAGGAAATACTGTCCTAAGCCTTTTTGACGAAAATAATCTTGTTCTCCCTAATATCAATCGCAGCCTTTTTGAAAACTAAACGGCATCTTTCAAATGCAAGTCATTGACGAGTTTCCCTCTGAGGAAATTTAACATTTGCAATGTGTCTCTCTTTAACAGCTCTCAGGGAACGTTAAAAATCACATGAAAAATATGACCGAACTATTTTCATTCCTCCACCAATTTTGTCAGCTGGAAGCGAAGAGGTACGTTCTGATTTGTCTCTTTTATTCGGTTCACCCATTTCAGCAAAGCTTAAAACGGCATAAAATCACTATAGTGACTTTATCACTGTAGTGATTTTATCGTGTACGCTACGTGTAATATTCGTATTTCGCGCGTGTGTGCTAGGCCCATTCCCCTCAGAGTTGCAAAAAGTGTTCATCCCTTCCTCCGGGGAAGATTTCAAATTTTCACAACCTTCGTCAAAATATAGCTTCATCAAAATTTTGGCTTTCGTGACATTCATAAATAACGTGATTTTTACCTTTACCACACTGCTATAACAGTACTATTGACTGCAGCTGACTGCTCCTTACTGCGTTTTTTTTCTCAACACTTTTTTCTCAACACAGTTTTTTCACTCGATGTTTTCACTTCAAAACCTTCCTTATTAGTAAACCTTCCTCACGGGTAGTACCCGCATCTTTTTTGCAACTCTGATTCCCCTAACTCGTAAAACTATTAAAGGGATATGGCAATATAAATTAACTTTGTCTCATTTGAAAGAACTCGTAAAATGGTATAAGAAGACCTTTTACAATTTTTCTGTATCTTTCTTGGTTTTTGAAATATTTCAGATAATTATGACAAAAGACAGTCTACAATCCGCCATCTTGTTGTAATATTTGACCTAATTAACTAGGAAATTGGTGACGTCACAAGCAGGGTAAACCTGATGAAACTACTCCATAGGTGACCGAATTTCCGCGGAAGGCTTTTTAAAATGTTGTGGGCGAATTGAAAATGGAAATAGTGCAACATAATCGAGTTTCTGGTTCATAATGTCGTAAGGTTGGCAAGATAAAAATTTCACTTTACCCTACTTATGACGTCACATGCATATCGAAAATAATTCCAAGATGGCGGACAGCACGCTGTCTTTCGTCAAATTATTTCGAAAACCAAAAAAGATAAGGGAATATTGTAAAAGGTTTTGTTATACCATTTCACGAGTTCTTTCAAATGAGACAAAGTTAATTTATATTGCCATATCCCTTTAAGTTGAAAATTTAAACTCGTTAAGTTGAAAATTTGTGGATTTCATTATAGAGGAGATATTTGTTATCAGTGAACACCATAACAAGCCTGGTCAACTTTTTCTTCCGATTAAAGTCAAATGATCCGGTAAGTTCTATGTAGACCTATGTTCCATATAGACTTATCGTATTTATTCCATATAAGGTCATATCGGACGGGACTGGGAAGAGCAAATACGTTGCCCTAACGAGCATATACGTTGGCCTGACGAGCAAATACATTGCCCTCGTACCAGCCCACTGGATGTGGGATTGTTACCACGTTACGATATGTTCGATTATCCGCTCTTTTTAAGAAAACTACTTTCGCTAGCCCGATAAATGGCCTTTTTGGGGAGGGTTAGGACCTTTGTTGTTTTGGGGTCGGTTATAATCCAATTAACTAGGAGGCTGGTACGAGGGCAATGTATTTGCTCGTCAGGGCAACGTATATGCTCTTCCCAGTCCCTTCCGATATGACCTTATATGGAATACGTACTATTATAAGTCCCTATCCTATGTTCGTCTATACCCCTTTATGCCGCAGGAGTGATCAGCACCTAACTTCTCCTAACAATATCAATGGTTAACCAAGCATGGACGTAATGAGAATAAAGGAAATGATCACCAAAGTTAAACTGACATGTTTTAAAAAGTCTCCCAACTAGTACTATAAGAAATGTTAGGAGACCAATAAGGAGAATTTGTATGTTGATACTGGGGAGTAAAGGGTTCAGGCGAAGTCAAGATTTAAACAATCAAGTTTAAGTCGTTTCAAGGGTTCACTTCCAAGAAAAAATGTCGCTCAAATTTTAATTCTTTTTTTGTCGATGTTAGGTGGACAGCGGTGAAGATGATGACGTCGACGATGACGATGACGATGTTATTCCGATATTTCCTGAGGAAAAATTCCGACCGTTTGCTTTGGAAAAGATGATCACCGTCATTGCGATCTTGGTTGAAGAAGCCAGGGGACAATCGTAAGTTGTTGTTCTTTTGATATGCGGGCACTCTTTCCATTTCTGTTCCTTCCTATTCATTCCTGCCTGCCTTCATTCCCTTTCTCCCCTTTCTTCCTTCCCTCATTCCCTTCATTCGATTCATCCCATTCCTTCCTGTCTGCCTTCCCTTCATTCCTTCCTTTCCTTCCTTCCCATCCTTTTCTTCCCTTCCTTTTCTCCCTCCCTTTCCTTTCTTTCCTTTTCTTGCTTCCCTTCCTTCCTTTCTTTCCTTCCCTTCTTTTCCTTCCTTTTTTCCTTTCCTTCCTTCCTTCATTCCTTCCTTTCCTTCCTTCATTCCTTCCTTTCCTTCCTTCCCATCCTTTTCTTCCCTTCCTTTTCTTCCTCCCTTTCCTTTCTTTCCTTTTCTTCCCTTCCTTTCTTTCCTTCCCTTCCTTCCCTTCTTTTCCTTCCTTCCCTTCTTTTCCTTCCTTCCCTTCTTTTCCTTCCTTCCTTCCCTTTTTTCCTTTCCTTCCTTCCTTTTGCTTCCTTTCCTTCCTTTCTTTCCTTCCTTTCCTTCCTTCCCTTCCTTTTCTTCCTTTCCTTTCCTTCCCCTTCCTTCCCTTTCATTCCTTTTCTTCCTACCCTTCCTTTTCTTCCCTCCCTTTCTTTCCTTCCCTTCATTCCCTTCCTTCCTCCCTTTCCTTCCTTTCTTTCCCTTCCTTTCTTTCCCTTCCTTCCTTTCCTTCCCTTCATTCCTTCATTCCTTCCGTTCCTTCACTTCCTTTCTTTCCTTCATTTCCTTCCTTTTCTTCCCTCCCCTTTCTTTCCCTTCCTTCCCTTCATTCCTCCTTCATACACATCCTCTTTCCCTCCCTTCCCCTCTCTCCCTGCCTCCCTGCCTTACTGCCTTGTTTCATTTCCCACCTACCTTTCCTACCCTTCCTACCCTTCCCTTTCTTTCTTTCGTTTTCAACAATCATCTTGATAATTTGTTCTTATTGTAGGAAAGAACTTCAACTGTCAAAGAGCGATACCGATGCTCTTCTTGGTGGGCAGGTACGATATAATATAGTTATTTCATTTCACACCACACCATACCACAGATAACACTGAGCAACCAATTACACATCCTCGCATCGAACGTCCCAGAACTCATTTTTTCTGCCACTTTTAGGGTTTCCCATTCATATTTGAAATAGTCAAAGACTCCGTGAACTTGAAGCACACGAGCAATCTTATTTTTACTCTTTGTCTGCATAACCAGCAACTCGCGGAAGATGTGAGTAGAAATACGTTTAACCTTTTACCTCCTCTTCCTTCATCGCTTCATTTATGAACTTGTGCTAGTTCCAAGCAACATTTGTTGCTTGAGCATCGACGATTTACATTCTCTTACCTTTTATAGATTATTTATACACTGATGTCCTCTGTGAAGAAACTCCCGTCGGAAGTAAGTATTTTGTTAAAGGTGTTCGGACGTATTAGCTAGATATATACAAGATATGAGCTTGACGATCGCCCATGTATCGTCTGTGTACTCCAAGCTCTCCCACATTCACAACAGCTTCCAAGCATTACTTAACAATTATTCACCGAAGTGGAGGTGAATATCCACACTATTCACCGACACTGTGATGAATAATTGTTTTAGTATAAATACGACAGCCCCTGTCTGGTGGTGACTTATTCCATACTGTTTATCCTTATCTCTTCACAGCAAACCCAGCCTTTCTTCAAACTGCTGAATATTCTCTCGGAACTCAGTTTGGGTTCTCCTGGTGTTTTCTCATTCACTAAGCTTATTTTGGCGAGAATCTGGGAGGTAAGAATCGTAACATACGAGACTTATATTATGCAGACTTTATCAAAATATTCATTTTTTGTTGTGTTTGTTCCCAATAATCATAGGGCATTAGATTGTGAAATGTTATCCATAGACATAGTTGCCATAGTACTACAGCAGTGTTTTTATTAACACATCCTAGCATTACTTAACAATTATTCACCGAAGTGGAGGTGAATATCCACACTATTCACCGACACTGAGATGAATCACACTAATCTTGACTTGGGTTGATGTGTCTCATACCTCTCAGACCTCTTCGCGGAACTATGTGTAGTCGATCTGCATTAAAATCACGCTCGATTTTTTCATGGATGTCCACAGATTTATGACGTTTTATGACGTAACTCGTAGATGTTCGTATAATCACCGGATGCGGAAACTATCCGAATCAAATGTTCGGATAGAACTCGCCAACGGCATGCATGCAAACAAAATAAAATCTCTTTAGCTATATACTAGCGCCACGATATTTTGTGAAGAGCCTCGTTCGTCAATCAACATATAACGTGTTCTGCTTTACTGATGAACTTCTGGCAGTTGTTAGTTTATCGACTGTTATAATGTCAACTTTTTGTGTTCATATTTAACTGCATTTTTATGCAAGCCTTGTACAGAGAACTATGTTATACAACTAGTTTATCTTATACTGTATGTTCAACTGCATTTTTATGCAACTGTTGAACTTACATCTGTTGACTTCAATATTAACTGTTCAACTTACATCTGATTCTCGCCACTTATTTGTGCTATTTTGCACAATATCACAACTGCCTTGAATTTTGAGGCAGCACGTTCCTTGCGATAGTAACTTCTAGTTTTAATATAAATACACAGGTGATCTTTTTGGAATAGCATTTTCTTTAAAATAGGTTATATCCTCACCTGTCACACTGACAAATCGGCTGGCAGCCATTTTGCCTAAACGCTGTAGGTGATTATATCGTATATATATAAGAATCTGGGAGGAAATAATCGTAACATACGAGACTTATATTATGCAGACTTTATCAAAATATTCATTTTTTGAATCATAGACATAGTTGCCATAATGTTCTGTCCAACTTATCACCTTTATCAACCTTGTGATTAAAATAATAAAGATCAATAATTGTTTTTCTAACTGACAATACATTACTATTAGTAATACTGCAGCTTTATAAGCAAGCAATCTAAAATCCTGCACAGCATTAAATCATTGTCATGCGTTAGCTACTAGTGATTTATTTAATATGATACATAATTCTATAAAACTTTGCACTGTCCTTGGGACCTTAGTTAATCTACTTGTTTCTATTCAAGATTATTATCGCTTGATAAATTCTTGAATAAAACGCTTGTCTGTCCTCGAATTATTTTACTCATTCAGTTCTGTTATCGAACTGTAAATATTAATATTTTCATATTTTACTCCAACCTAGAATAGCTTAGCCTCCTTCGCAGAGGTTCTAATGGCTCACTTAATACCTCCCCATGTACTAACGTCTGCTCACCCGAGAGCTACATTCCATTCCCTTTGTGTACATGGACCAATGAAATTACACCATTGTCGTTCTCAATAAAGCCGTCCTGGCTGCATGGTGTTGCTAAATATTAATAAAGCTAATATTTTGAAAAGTTTAGCCTAGAACTTCACGAAGTTTACGAAGAATATTGTTTTGACTATGTTCTTGCTGCGGCCTATACAAACAAATAAGCGTGAATGTCAGAGAGCGTTAAGAGAAATTTAAAATTGTAAACAAGAGGTATTTAGTGTCTTAATCGACTGCCTTAATTGAAAGCTAATATTTCGCTTACTATAGCTCAGAGCTTTACAAAGTTTACGAAGAATTGTATTATGAATATGTTCTTGCTGGTCGTGTAAATAAATCTGTGTGAAAAGCTTTACAAAAGCTACAAGCGTCGGCGATATGTATCTAGCGGATAATAAATCTTTAATACGGGGATGTCTGGCTAGCAACCTCGATGTTATTCAGTTTCATATTCCAGGTTGTAATTCACAGATAATACAACATAATCTTTACATTGATTCTATTAATACGCAAAATGTTTACTGTACTACTAGTTTTCAAACGGTCAGCTCAAGGTCGAAGGTCAGGTTTTCAGATATTGGAAGTCTGACATTGATATTGGTCAACAATTGGAAAGGAATTTGCTGCTCGGGTAAGCAGCCGGTAGTTGAGGGGAGTGAAAATGATCTCGAACTGACGGCTGCGAAGGAGACTAAGAATAGCTAGGCTAAATGTGGAATGGTGAAGGGAAATTTTGAGTGTTGTTATATATACATTTTAAGACCAAACCGGGATGTATATATTCCAACACTCGAAATTTTCCTTCAACATAAATCCTTAGAACATGCCGTTTAATCGAGTGAAATGCCAAATGTTACTTGTAATATACCCAATTCTTCTCCCGGCATTACCACATTATACATACAGAACTCGTGACTAGGCTCTCAGCAAGGGCCTCCGTAGCTCAGTTAGAGCACTGCACTAGCATCGCAGGGTCGCGGGTTCAATATTAGCCGGAAGGCCTTGATGTTGCATTTTTCGCAACTGGTCCCTGTTTGGTCTTATATGTGGATGGGTTATTTATTTGTATTTATTAATGAAGTGAATATTAAAATTGCATTGTATTGTATTGTATTGTATTGTATTGTATTGTATTGCATTGTATTGCATTGTTTTCTTTTATACATTGCTTGTTTTTTTTTAATGGACATCTCACGCGTATTTTTGTTTATTTTATTTAGGCTGCAGAATACAATGCCTGTATTTGCCTGGAGTGGCTTCAGAATGTTGTCGCGAAAAATAAGACGGCAAGTTTTGAAACTGCATTAAACATTGCTTCATTATGCAAATGCCCCTAAACTATTCACTTGTAGTAAATATCAATAATCACTTATCGCCAATCCGCGATTCTTATTGGTTAATCAATCATCATCTATCGGGAGATAGTTGATGGTTGGAAAGAACCTGTGGTCAAACGTCAACGATGGCGTCTTTAGAT
Organism: Chrysogorgia sp. JL179-B06; assembly: GCA_035772405.1. Classification (NCBI taxonomy): domain Eukaryota; kingdom Metazoa; phylum Cnidaria; class Anthozoa; order Scleralcyonacea; family Chrysogorgiidae; genus Chrysogorgia; species Chrysogorgia sp. JL179-B06. Next base: position 6,164,141 of record JAYKKM010000375.1, read on the forward strand.
TTTCCGTGATAGAGTAAATGATAAAGATTTAAGGAAAATTGCTGTCCTAGAGAGAATAAAAACAGCAAACAAATGAATGGGATGAAAATGTTTAAAGAGTGATTGTCAACCGTGACGCATTGCACGCTCGGTCGGCCATTTTTCGAAGCACGAAATTCACTTGGTGAACTCGTCCGTAAAATGAAGCATATTCCGAAAAATAAAGACATGCTGAGAACTCAAGATATGAGTCAATAACAAGACGAGATTATTGATATTTCGATTTTATTACAAAATCATCATCAGACTAAGTGATTACAAAAACGTAGCCTAGGTCTGTAATCACTTAGTCTGATGATGATTTTGTAATAAAATCGAAATATCACTTTTTCAATAATCTCGTCTTGTTATTGACTCATATCTTGAGTTCTCAGGATGTCTTTATTTTTCGGAATATACTTCATTTTATATTATTTGAAATTGTCAGCTGGGTTTTTCGTCCGTAAATATCTTGTCAATCCTTAGAAAGTAATTATTTCTGCATTTTTCACAAAATTCAACGTTTTCTTGACTTTCGTTTCGAATTATGTCAGCCTTGACTGACGCGAAGCGTAGAAGACAAAGTGACGAGATTCAAACAAAAAAATCAAGTTCCGAGTAGACGTATTTGGATTGTGGATAAAAAAGAAAGCCTCTGTAGGGTTTTCTGAGAGTTTAGATTAGTTTAGATCGGGTCATAAATTGCTATTAAAGATTCAACTTATAACTTGACAGAGGCGTAGGAAGATGTTTTTGTTTAGGGGGGCTTAAGGTCGTCGCGCCAAATCCGTGACGAACCGCAAGGGGGTTTCCAGGGGCTTGCTCCTCCGGAAAATTTTGAATTTTAGAGTCTCTGAAATGGCATTTCCTGCATTTTGAGGGGAGATTTAAGAGATTTCTGAAGGCTATAAAATACCAATTCATGATACATCTTTGGTCTAAAAAGGGCTCTCTATCGCCAATATCAAACCAAAAAATGCGAGGCCTCCTGGCCATAAGTGCTAAGCCCCTGCGCCTAACAAAGCGCGCAAATTGTAGGGGTATGGTGCATTATTTCCCGAGAAATCTTTGAATAGATAGAAAAGATAATTGCCAGCGGCTGTTCGCAGTCGCCTATTCTTTGGCAACAGACACAAGATCAAAGGCTTCTGTACGTGGTGTATGAACATACATCAAGAATAAGTCGTTGAGACGTTAATGAACAGTAAACGAATCTGAATCGTCCGCGGATCCGTACTATTTTAGCGGTAATTAAACACAGAGTACCACTCAACAGAAAAGAAAGATTGGATCTTTCTTTGAGCCATCACACGTGTATAATAATTATTAGGGGTCTCTATTTCTTACGCCGGTGCTTGAGGTCGTATGGTTACTGGGCTTTTTCTTTATGCGCTGATGCGCACCAAAACTTTGGAACGAGCTCCCACTAGAACTGAAGTATAGTTAATCAGTAGATGTCTTCAAAAGAACTCTAAAAACATTTATTTTTAGGAAGGCTTATGCTAGTTAAACCATTGTTCTTATTGCTTATATTTGTAAATTTTTAAATTTGTAATTTTTAGATTTGTTTTTATTATTATATTATAATCATTCAATTGTAAAGCGCTTTTTTGGACTTAATAATAATAATAATAATAATAATTTATTATTATTATTATTATTATTATTATTATTATTATTATTATTATTAACGTAATTCAGTCCCTGTCTCTTGTGTTTTCTTCGTGAAGTATTCATGAGTATTTTAATCCTCATTCATGCCCTTCTATTCTGTTATCAGGCTCGACAATTTGTCTTAACCCACATGCAGACCTGGGTTAAAACGTTTTTAGTCGCCGACAACAGCATACGAATTCGTAATGGTGAGTTTATTATATCCCAAATTTTTATATTTATAAACATTCTATGTGAAGGAAATAGTTGAACATTGAAAGATTTCTTTGATTTGATTTTTCCTACACAGGTTTATGTTTTTAAAATACTAATGACTGTGTGACACATCATCCCAGTAATTCGTTATTTCTCCAAAAGGAATTCGTTATTTATTCAAAATTATTTTAAAAAACGAGACAAGCATTCTACTCGCGATATCTATCAACAATTATATAGTATCAACCAAGTAGCGGTCTATTACAAATTCGGCATTCTGATTTGCTATAGACCACTAGTAGCGTTATCCAATCACAAACCTTCTTATAACTGGAATATTCCTATCCTGACCAATCAGAAGCCGAGACATTCGCACTGCAAGCAAAACCTGAAATCTAGGCCAAACATGGCGTCCGCTAAAATTTATATACGAGTGATGAAATCATGAAAAGATTGGCCCGAAAGTAATGGAAAATTGTTCAGTTTGGACATTTTCGAATAAGAAAATGATTTCGCTTATGTCTACACCAAATTTAAAGCAAAGTAATTACAATCTCGTTTTTTGTGAGCGATTGTTTGTCATGTGCCATCGAGCAACTCTACATTTTGAATGGGGAGACTTCTACAACTTTTTTTACGTTAATGAAATGATAAATTTCTGGCCCCCTAATTGATATACGGTCATGATTTCCTTTGCGTTTTCGTCATGAATTATTAATGCTTTTTAATATAACTTTTAACATATGTTATCTGATTTAGACTCTGCCTATTTGCTGGTGGCCCTCGTCCCAAACAACTCTTTCAAACAAGGATTTAGGTAAGTAGTCTTTTGTGTTTTTTGAAAGAGCAGGGCCGGAATTCGGTCTGTGGAGGCAGCTATAGGCAATGAGGTTATCCATCACATTGTATGACAATTTGTCCATACCACTAATCAATTTCATATGGCAGTTTCATGAAACTTTTTTATGAAATTGTAACATTTTAAAATTTTTATGGAATTGTAACATTTGCACATATGAGATATACCTAATTCGTAAGAGCGCTTATTTGGCGCAATGCTAATTCTGAGGAATACGGTATGCCTGTTGTATCTTTCCTGTCAAAAGGAAGACGCAAAAACAAATCGATGTTATTGTGATGAGAAATGTAACTATCACATCGATACTCTTTCAGGACCAAGACATTTACTCCACAAAAAGATGTGCAGGTATTCGTCACTTGTAGTATAAACATTCATTAAAAATCCCCAATCTCGCTTCTCTCTTTTTAATTCATTTATTATTTTCACAACTTGTTGGTTTTCTTTTGTGTATTTTATTTTGTTCATGTATTCGCATTTCTTTCTTCCCTCTTCTAATTTCTATTTCGTTCATCCTCAGCTGTCGCCAGATGCTGAAGCAGTTCTACATGAGGTATGATTAATGATAGAGACCCAATTGTGTTGAATTCTGCGAGTGTTGAAATCCTATTCTTGAGAACCAAGACTAGTGGTTTCCATGTGATAGACTGGTTGAGGATTTTAGTTAAAAAGTTGATAAAATCTCTAGTATATAGCGTTCAAGTATATCATTAACGTTTGAAGTATGTCAACTCGCTCTAACACGAGTTAGCGTTCTTCCTCTGATTTCTAAATACGGACAAGCCGGTTGTTTTTTAACCGGTTTGTCCGAGTTTTTTTAACCTGTTTATCCGAGTTTTTTTAACCGGTTTATCTGTATTTAGACATCAGAGGATGAACAATTACGAGTGTTAGAACTTGCTTCTCAAACGAATCCACATTTTGTGAGAAAATCGATGTTAAAGTTAGCGAAATTTGGCCGTAATCTTCCTCTTATTTCTAAATACTGATTAAATATTGATTTCTTTTGAATTTTCATCATGAATTATTGATGAGTTTGAGATTATTGTATCCGAAATGATCACTGGTTTGACGTCAGTCATCAGGATTTCGGACAACAAATCTTTAACTACATTAGGGACCGGTCATTATTCATTATATCAGAGAAAATGGTTGGGTAAACAAAATGTTGAGTAAGTCAAAGGCTGGGTAAATAAAAAACAAACCAACTCAAAGGTTGGGTAGAAAAAAAATGCAATGTATATGTCCAAAGCATGACTCACTCAAATATTAAAGACTATGTAAGAAAGAAATATCATATGCCAATACAATAATTATGTCAATCAGTCAGAGTCATTATCTTGATCTTCTTCAGATTCTTCATGTAACATCATCATCAACATCATCATCATCAACATCATCATCATCAACATCATCATCCTCTAACATCATCTTCCCTCATCTCTATGATGTGGATAAAGTTAAAGTTTTGGGGTGGGTATTTATTGTTTTAATTGATATCTGAGGTTGGGCAAAGAAAATTAGTGACCTTTTAATGGTTGGGTCAGCAAAAGTTTTGCCAAGAAAAACATTTCTCTTCGGTGCCACCCCCCCATTTTTAACAATGACCGGTCCCTTACTGTCACTATAGGCTGATTTGGACGCATATAATGATGGATAAGTGCTGAAAACGAACCGTATTTGCTCTATAATGTCTCTTCGAAATGTCTTTTTCTAGGTATATCGTACCTTGTTGAGCCTCTTGCCGAAGCTGAAAACGTACTGTGGTAAGTCACGATACGTTCATGATTCGTTCCTAACGATTCTGAATTCTAAATTTCCCCCTGCATGTATCCTGTAATGTTCGTTTCCCTGCACATATGCCGCCTGCAATTTGTAGTTCGTAGCCCGTTCAACGACACTGTTGTTATTTTAATCCTGTCGTGGAACTTCACGATCTGCGCGTTATACTTGGTGCCTGGCCATGTAAAGCTTTGAAAGTAAGCAACAGTATGTGTTGTATATCTATGCACTATTGTAGAGAATGAGGGAGTTTCGAGTAGACAGACGATACATGGAAGATCGCTCCCATATTCACTACATCAGTGCATTTATACAACACTCCCAAACATTGCTGATATATAGTGACTGCCGCATAGGCAGTACATAATGGTGTCACCCCGGTGGAATTCAAACGGCACATGCTGCTTTACTACATGGCAGCAGTGGAGGGGCCCTATGACGCGGACGACCCCAGGACATGGAGAACAGTTTGCCCAAAGTAGTCTGGCTGGTGCTCTCTGCTGCTGTGGTTGACCTCCGTAAGATCTTTTAGTCTCAGGAAGATCTTTAATTTTTTAATTTTTACTTTATTTTTATTAAAGTAAATGGTTTGAACCTAGGACAACTACAACAACCTGGACGATCAACTTCACACATTAATTTTTATTCTTACCGATGACGTTGTTTTTTTTTTATTATCGTTCTTGTAATTTACCAGTTTCGCTGTCCATCTGAATCTCGGTAGCTCCATGGTTAGAGTCTCTCACCGGCAATCAGAAGGTTGCAGGTTATATGCCTGTTTGGGAATCAAGACAATCAATTTACCGACCCGATTTGACAAAGATAATGTGATCACAGTCTTCTTAAAACCACTGTTTGATTTTCTTTCTAGATCGAACCGTACATGGCAGTAACAAGTTGACAAGTTACTTTGCAGTTTTGAATTACTGTCTTGTGTCAAAGAAAGAAAAACAACTGGTAAGGGCCTTGTATAAAATAAAATAATAATAATAATAATAATAATAATAATAATAATAATAATAATGAGTGTAAGATTATAGACATCGCAGTTCCAGGAGATTGCAGAATATATCAAAAAGAAACAGAAAAGTATGATGAGTTAAAAAGGGAAATCCGAAAATTGTGGACAATGAAGAAAGTAGAAGTGATTCCAATAGTAGTAGGTGCCGTAGGAGCAGTTAGTAAGAAACTGGATAAGTGAATTGCGACATTGGGAATACACATAAGAATAGAACTTCTTCAAAAGATAGCATTATTAGGGACAGCAAGAATACTGAGACAAAAGGGGACAAATACGGTTGTCTTGAAAGCAAACTTCACATTCTCGTTATTATAAATATTATTATATTATTATCAACTTTATTTAAGAAAGGAGCTAGGGTGACGACATGGCAGTAAAAAGTGATAAACTAGCGACCCTCAACATATTTACAATTGTAATAATTTCTTATTAACCGAGAGCGCGGTAAAAACAGATAGTTTGATAGGTAAAAATCCAGTTTGATACAACCAGTTTGATAGGTAATATAGTTAGATAAAATCAAAATTGGATAGACGATTTTTCCATCGCAGCAACACTTACTACATCACGATAGTATTTTTCGACATATTGTAGTTCTCTTTTTCATATTATATCCAGTTCTTTTGAGAACTTTGCAGCTTTCATATATTTGTTCTTATTATAAAACATTCCTATTACTATTAGACTACTAGTAAATTCGCAGCTTATCACCAATATTGTTTTTTCTTCTTCATATCAACAGTTTACTCCTTTTTCGGCTGATTTGTGGAGACTATTCCATCCTCTCATGTCGGAACCTAGTGTCTCGGTATTTCCCAACAAGCAGGTAAGCATGTCATCATCATCATCTTGCGACCTTGGTTGAAATGAAGGATATAACATCTTACCAGACTTTACGGTCAGTCATTACTTGAATAGAAATTCCTGTGTCCCTGGATATGATATCGGCGTATGTTAGTTTTCGTCCCTTTGACGGTTTCCATAGGAGAAGGTCAGATATAACTTCCCCATTAGCTCTTTGTGAATGGCCAGCAAATTGTGCTCTTCGTTTGCCAAATTGCTGCGAAATAGGGGATAGCTCAACATATATATGTTGAAGAGTCTAATGCTGTTTCCATGAGATATATGAGGTATATCTTAGATATATCTATTTTCTATTATCTATTTGATATTATCTATGGCAATTGCAATTTGATATTATATATGATATTTTCTATAATTATCTATTAATTGATATTTCTATTTTCCATGAGATATATCTTCTTTACTATAACACTAGAGAATCTGAAATAAAATCAAAAGTTTGCGGTTATACACCATGTTTATTTTGAAGATAAAATTCGCTGAGCTTTCGTCCCGTAAACTCAGGACTTCGTCAGAGCGTGACTAAACGTGAACATTGATTTTATTTCATTTGATTTGATTTGATTTCATTAAACATCGCCACGCCAAGCTTCAAAACTTTGATAATAGAGAACCTGCTTTACTTTATTACCAAACTACATGAAATTTTAAAAATTGAGAATATTGTTAAAGGGAAATGGCAATAAAAAATGTCTTTGTCTCATTTGAAAGAACATTTAAAATAATATATGAAGACCTTTTAAAATTTCCCCGTAACTTCCTTAATTTTTGAAATATCTGTGAACAAAAATATCTGCAATCCGCCATCTTGTTTTATAATTAGATCTAATTAAGTGACGTCAAAACCAGGGTAAACATTCTAAAAGTTGTAAATAATTGCCCAAATATCAGTGGAATGCGTTCAAATAGATTGCTAGTTCACTTAAAAGTATACAACACTCAAAACAACTACGATTTAGCATCTATAATGACTCGATAATTGCTGATATAAAAAACATTTCTACCCTGGTTGTGACGTCACGCATATCCAAGATGGTTATGCATATCCAAGATGGCGGAATGTTCAATGCTCTTTGTTAAAAAGAAGTGAAATATTTACAGAACCAAGAACGATATGGAAAATCTGTAAAAGGTCTTTATATATCATTTTAAAAGTTCTTTCAAATAAGATAAACTTAATTTTTATTGCCATTTCCCTTTAAATAAAAAACTGGTATAATAATAATGCATAAATTGTTTATCAATGCTACAAGTGTTCCCTCAATATTTCACAATTTTTTATTTCCTGTGACAAATGTCCAGAACTATAATACTAGGCTTATGCCGCAAGATACAACTTTTATCGACCAAAAATCACAACTAACTTTGGAAAATTTACTTTCAAGTACTCTGCTTCAGTGTTATGGGAAAGCATTCCAATTTGTTTGAAAAAAATTAACAAATAGTTTTAATGGTACAAGTAGCTCAGTTATTTAGCTGATTTATTCAAATGTTGACGGTGGTCAACTCGAAAGCTTATGCTACTTTGGCCACCTTGCACATTCTCAAAAAATATTTTAAAATTTTCCTTGTATAATATATACTACTTTTATTTATAACTAATTCTCACGATGTAGTGGATAAGAATTGTGTGCAATAAATTGAACTTGAACTTAAGCATATAGGTTCTTATTATAGTGCGTGTTTGCTGTATATGCTCCCATGTTATAACATATCGTAAATCAAAAACGTATTCACATTTCACCAACAGTTGAGTGAATAAGTGTTTTGTTTCGTCAACAGGCCCTCCTTACCTTTTGGTACCACGTGACGAACGGATGCGATGAGAACGCCGCGTTCATATCGGATACACCACAAGTAGCATCGAATATACCATTCAATTATATTCTGTAAGTATAGACATGATTCGTTTGCTAATATTTTCCCGTACAGACCGAGGCTCCGAGCAAATGAGACTAATAAGTAGTTTATTATATGGCTTTTAGTTCATTTTCTTGTTTGTTTTTAGCGCTGTTTTCATTGCCCCTACCTTGCCTTTTAATCATTTAAAGTACCCATGACCCCGAATGCGATATTACTGATATAGATGCTACATGTAGTGAAAAGTTGAATACCAAAATATTTTATGATTTGAGCTTTGCGTTGATGTGCTATAAAGATTAGTTTGTCAGAAATGCTAATGAGTGTGACGTTTCATCATTTCGGATACAATATTCTACTGTTAAAGCAAATTAATCTAACTCAAACGTTGATGATGTACTTGACCGCTATAGTAAAGATTTTATCAACTTTTCACTCAAATCCTCAACCAGTCCATCACACGGAAAGCAGAAAAGAAAGCCAAATGCCGTAAATGACGTCACACTCATTACCATTTCTGACAAACAAATCTTTCTAGCACATCAACGCAAAGCTCAAATCATCAAATATTTTGGCATTCAACTTTTCACTTCATGTAGCATCTATATCCGTAATATCGTATTTGGGGTCATGGGCACTTATTGGTATTCGTTCCGAATGAAACATTCCTCGTGCTTTTGCGTAAACAGTATTAAAGGGGAACTGTACCCAAAAAAAAACTTTTAAATAAAAGGGTTTCAAGTATAATGTTTAGAAATGTTAAAGGTCAACTATACCTTTTGAGGTTATTCTATTTTTCGTTAGAATTCGAAAAGTTCAATTCAAAACCGAAGAAATACTTGAAATTGGTTACTCGGTTCTGCTTTTATGATCTGTTAAAGATCGAGTTTTCGGCCCTTTTGCTAAACTTAGCTGAACAACGACCGCGTCGGAAGAAAGCCTGGTACTACCGGTATGTGATGTCATAATGATGTCATACGGCGAGAAAATACTGTATATTTTGGTTTTATTTTTGTGACGTTTGGAATACTGTTTACTCTTGGGTGAGTGATAAGTGACAAACCAAATATCAAGCACTGGAAGTCGGGAATATTATTTTGTTCAATAAACCTATTACCAGTGTGATCATACCGGTAATAGTGCCATTCTTCTCAAAACGCGGTCGTACAAGAAGAGATCCGAAGAAATACTCCTCAATAAATCCTGCGCTATATCATGAGATTCATTTCTTTCTTCACTTTTTATTATTACAGATGATAGAAACACCATGAAAAGAAATCCTTTAAGATTGGGACACATGAGGCGACAAATCGCGGGGACATGTTGTAGGGACAAATCGGAGACAAAATTTTAATAAACCAATCAAAGAACGTTATTTTATTTTCCTTTTCCTTCTCTGATATGTCCCTTCGTGTGTCCTCAACAGGGGAAATTTCCCGGCGACACGCCCCTGCGATTTGTAGCCTCGTATGTACCCTTTACAATATACGCATCGCGATTCCCGCAAAACGCAAGATTTTACCGCACCTTCTTGCAACAATGCGCGTGGTTCGCGCGGGATTTTTGATAGGAGTATTATCCCTACCAAAAATCCCACGAGAACCACGCGCATTCGCGCGGGAAGGTACGGTAAAATCTTGCGTTTTGCGGGAATCGCGATACCGTATGTGTATAGACTAAAACCAAGCTATTGATTAAAGTGCCCCTAACCTCAACATTTTTTATTGTCTTATTTGGAAGAACTTTTAAAATGATATAGTAATTTCTTTTGAAGATTTTCACTTCTTCGCTTTCTTTTTGAGATATATCAGTTTGTTTGATATGCAAATATCTGGAATTTCGTCACACATGCACAATGAGTTAACAGTTATCAGAGAATGTTATATATCTTTGCGTTCATCAAATAAAAACACCAAAGTGTGAATAACACGTGTGTGCGTTTCTCCCACAACACCAAACTTCTTGATTCTAAAGGATTTCGTTCGAGAATGAAAGAGATTTTCACATTTCTCCAATAAGTCATGCATGTGTGACGAAATTCCGTACATTTGCATATCAAACAAACTGATATATCTCAAAAAGAAAGCGAAGAAACGAAAATCTTCAAAAGAAGTTACTTTATCATTTTGAAAGTTCTTCCAAACAAGACAATAAAACATTTTGAGGTTAGGGGCACCTGATCATGCATGGAACCCCCCGTTGAAGAACCACGTGTTTCTTGTTGATGTTTAGGTCGAATGATGACCCTGATGTGATAACATTCAATCGTAATGTTTTGCCAGTCTACTACGGTCTTCTCAGACTAGCCTGTCAATACTCTCCAAAGTTTACCAGACAGTTGGCTGTACATTCGAATATGACGTGGGCATTCGAGCATTTGACTTCTAGGATTAATCAATACCCCAAGGTAAACGGTGTGCAAATCATCCCTTTCCCCTTTTGATACTTAATATTGGTTAAGCCACAATCGTTCTGTGGTGTGAAATGTGTGGTGTGGTGTGAAATTGTGTGGTGTGATACGAAATGGTATGGTGTGGTATGAAATGGTATGGTGTTATATGAAATGGTGTTGGTGTGATGTAATATGAAATGGTATGGTGTAATATGAAATGGTATGGTGTGGTATGAAATGGTGTGGTGTAATATGAAATGGTATGGTGTGGTATGAAATGGTGTGGTGTGGTATGAAATGGTGTGGTGTAATATGAAATGGTATGGTGTAATATGAAATGGTATGGTGTAATATGAAATGGTATGGTGTGGTGTAATATGAAATGGTATGGTGTGGTGTGGTATGAAATGGTGTGGTGTAATATGAAATGATATGGTGTATGAAATGGTGTGGTGTAATATGAAATGGTATGGTGTGGTGTGGTATGAAATGGTGTGGTGTAATATGAAATGGTGTGGTGTAATATGAAATGGTGTGGTGTGGTATGAAATGGTCTGGTCTGATGTGCTATGAAATTATGTGGTAAGTGTGGTTTCGTGTTGTATAGTGTGGTTGTTGAGGAATGGTGACTAGTGGTATGGTAAAAAGGGTGAGATGTGATATAATATGATTGGTAAACAATTTATGCAATGGTGTAACATGCATTGATGCCGGGGCATTTATACTATGTTATGAGTTAACCTATAGAGTGTATTTTAATTGATAATACAGTGCTAATAAAATAATATATCAAATGTTTGTCCCCAATGTATTTTCAGGCTGTGGAGGAACTGTTTCATTTAATGACGCTATTTTCGGGAAACAATCAGACGTTAACCAAGCCGTCAGACATAACTGATGCGGCTGTGTTCCGTGAAAGCACGATAAAGATGTATCTGACCTCCTTGGACAGCGGTTCCCACTGGACCACTCTCATCTAGTAAGTAGGGCCACACTCATCTAGTAAGTAGGGGCACACTTATCTAGTAAGTAGGGCCACACTCATCTAGTAAATAGGGCCACACTCATCTAGTAATTAGGGCCACACTCATCTAGTAAGTAGGGTCACATTCATCTAGTAAGTAGGGCTACATTCATCTAGTAAGTAGGGCCACACTCATCTAGTAAGTAGGGCCACACTCATCTAGTAATTAGGGCCACACTCATCTAGTAAGTAGGGCCACACTCATCTATAGTAAGTAGGGCCACACTCATCTAGTAAGTAGGGCCACACTCATCTAGTAAGTAGGGCCACACTCATCTAGTAAGTAGGGCCACACTCATCTAGTAATTAGGGCCACACTCATCTAGTAAGTAGGGCCACACTCATCTAGTAAGTAGGGCCACACTCATCTAGTAAGTAGGGCCACACTCATCTAGTAAGTAGGGCCACACTCATTTAGTAAGTAGGGCCACACTCATCTAGTAAGTAGGGCCACATTCATCTAGTAAGTAGGGCCACACTCATCTAGTCCACACTCATCTAGTAAGTAGGGCCACACTCATCTAGTAAGTAGGGCCACATTCATCTAGTAAGTAGGGCCACACTCATCTAGTAAGTAGGGCCACATTCATCTAGTAAGTAGGGCCACATTCATCTAGTAAGTAGGGCCACATTCATCTAGTAAGTAGGGCCACATTCATCTAGTAAGTAGGGCCACACTCATCTAGTTACTAGATGTTGGCTGCAGCACAACATTGTTCACAGTTTGCAGCATAACATTGTTCACAGTTGGCAGCATAACATTGTTCACCGTTGGCAGCACAACATTGTTCACCGTTGGCAGCACAACATTGTTCACCGTTGGCAGCACAACATTGTTCACAGTTGGCAGCACAACATTGTTCACCGTTGGCAGCACAACATTGTTCACAGTTGGCAGCACAACATTGTTCACAGTTGGCAGTACAACATTGTTCAATGCAGTTGGCAGCACAACATTGTTCACAGTTGGCAGTACAACATTGTTCACAGTTGGCAGTACAACATTGTTCACATTTGGCAGCACAACATTGTTCACAGTTGGCAGCACAACATTGTTCACAGTTGGCAACACAACATTGTTCACAGTTGGCAGCACAAAATTGTTCACAGTTGGCAGCACAACATTGTTCACAGTTGGCAGTACAACATTGTTCACAGTTGGCAACGCAACATTGTTCACAGTTGGCAGTACAACATTGTTCACAGTTGGCAACACAACATTGTTCACATTTGGCAGCACAACATTGTTCACATTTGGCAACAGAACATTGTTCACATTTGGCAACACAACATTGTTCACAGTTGGCAACACAACATTGTTCACAGTTGGCAGCACAACATTGTTCACATTTGGCAGCACAGCATTGTTCACAGCTGGCAGCACAGCATTGTTCACATATGGCAGCAAAACATTGTTCACAGTTGGCAGCACAACATTGTTCACAGTTGGCAGCACAACATTGTTCACAGTTGGCAGCACAACATTGTGCACAGTTGGCAGCACAACATTGTTCACATTTGGCAGCACAGCATTGTTCATAGCTGGCAGCAAAACATTGTTCACATATGGCAGCACAACATTGTTCACATATGGCAGCACAGCACAACATTGTTCACGCATGTCGAGAACTTGCCACGGGTTGTGCGTGTGAATAATGCGAGGCTTTCACTCCTATGCAATACAATTGTTAATGAACACAACATGATTGGTATTAACTGATTGTAATTGGTAAAAGTGACTTCTAATAGAACGAAAACGATGACAGCTTTACCGCAAAGTGGTCACACCAATATGGCGCTGATTGACTTCATTGTTTGCCACACGCAAAGCCTCGATGTCTGCACCAGACAGTTTCCCTGCATGAGCCATAGGTCAGAGAGGGTAAACCTGGCATACAATAACAAGATCAGCGTGTCAAAACAGGCGTGTGCCTCACGCGCGCAGTAATCGCGTTAACATATCCACTCTGTTTCAAGGTCATTCAAATTCCGGAATGACTTTTTTATCGGCTTTAAGCATGAATGTGTTATCCTTCATTTTTTAGATTGTCGGCTGGTTTTTGAACCGGAATTATAGTGATTAATTACATTAATCACCTCGTAATAACGAGGAAATATTCAGATTTCAAAGATATGCAAACAACATTTTGATTTACTGTGTAATCCAGTTTATCTTCAAAATTATTTTACCAAATCATGTGAAACTTGGCACACAGTTAGAAACCACCAAATCAAACATTGCTAGCCTAATACGATTTTTTTTTATTTAAGTTTCCAGACCCTCTCAAACATAAAAACAGAGTTTATTTATTTCGTGGCGTAAACTGGATTACACAGTAAATCAAAATGTTGTGTCGAGGTTTTTACGTCATTGGTTATCTCATTTGCATTATCTTTCCAATCTGAATATCTCCAGAATGGAGATATAGAGATAGAAGTGTGTTGTCCCTTACTTTAAGGGGGCAAGCTACCTTAAATTTTATGTTCGCGACCCATGATGTAATAATGGCTCTATCTTATTATGGTTAAATGTATATGCAACATGCTATATATCATTTTAAAGCTTATAACATGCTCTAAACAAATAGCATTACAGATGCCCTCCCAAGTCAAAAATATAAATGTAAAAAAAACCCTGCAAAGCTAAAAACTTTGGATCTTTGGATGCCATCTAGTCAAAAACGAAGCATCAAGAATTGGTCATTTTAACTTGTAAAATAGATTACATCCTAGTCAACAAATCAATGGATGCTTTTTACCCTGTGATAAAAATTGAGTGTTCTATACCGAATTTGGTAAAGATCCTTACTTAATATTTGTTGCTAAGGAAACAAAATACAGTGTAACCAAAAGCTTCCATTAATTTGTTGACTGGGATGTAATCTATTTTACAAGTTAAAATGACCAATTCTTGATGCTTAGTTTTTGACTAGATAGCATCCAAAGATGGTTTTCAGCTTTGCAGGGTGTTTTTACATTTATATTTTTGACTTGGGAGGGCATCTGTAATGCTATTTGTTTAGAGCATGTTATAAGCTTTAAAATGATATATAGCATGTTGCATATACATTTAACCATAATAAGATAGAGCCATTATTACATCATGGGTCGCGAACATAACATTTAATGTAGCTTGCCCCCTCAAAGAGTTCATTTCAATAAGACAAACTTTCATTCCAATATGACAAATTTGTAAGACACTTCAAGTAGATGCGCCGATGACATCTGCACCAGAATTCTTCATGAAAAACAAAGATAATTCATAATTCAGAAAAATGCAAACTCAGAAAAAAATTTCTGAGCCCCAGACGGGAATCGAACCCGCAACCTTCTGATCTCTTGTTAGACGCTCTAACCATTGAGTTACCAGAACTCAGATGGCAGAGTGAAAGCTACGTTGTGTACTAGTTTGTACGTGTGACATATACGTACTGTTAGGTCAGCAGTCTCGATATGTCTATATATTTTATCAAGTATATATTAAATGTGACTTGCAGCTTTGGTTACTACAGGTAGCCAGAGTAATAACACTTGATCGCGAAGAGATTGCACTGGTCTTATAAAACAGAGAAACTTCATTTACATAAGCTATATATTTTTTCTCCTTTTAGTGCTTTAAAAATCTTGCTGCAAACCGAAGAAGACAAACTGACTGTGGCACTTAATAACGGATTAATGTCTTTGGCAGATGTAAGCAAATATATACCGTGTGTCAAAAAAATTAATTGCTTTTAAATTAAAGGCATTTTAGTATAATGTATGGAAATGTTAATAGTTTTACGATATCTGCTCTTGTACTAGAGAAATAACGTTTTGATTCTCATATTTTATGCTTCTATTATACAAAAACTAAAGTATTTTTGGCTTTTTTCCTTTACTTAATCGAATAATGTAGTTTAACTGAATTCAAGTAACTCTGCTAGTGAAATATCGGACCGATATTTCGGGAGTAAAATTCAAAATTAAAATCAGCTGTTATTTCTAAAATAAAGCATTATCGTAAGAGTTAGGATTCCGTTAGTATTAGGTGTAGGGTTAGGTTTAGGATTAGGGTTATGTTTGGGGTTAGGACTATGTTTTAAATTCGGGATATTTATATGAAACGTCAGTCGATATTTCACTAGTACAGACCTCACGCTCGGTCAATAAGTAGTAAATATAATTTTTTCGAGTGTTGATATATATGTTATAATATACATAACATATATATATATATATATATCTTATCACCACCATGTAATTAATAAGTTATTTATTAATCATACGTTCTTCCTTGCAAGGCGTTTACTACTCTACATTTGATGTACCACGAGGCAACTGCTTGTCACGTGACTGGTGACCTAACCGAAGTGCTGTCAGTCATGTTGAACATCTTAAACTGTTCCCGAGCTCACATGAACAGACAAGGTAAGAATTAACTGGAGTATGTTTACCAATAAGAACGAGAATGAAGTTTGAATGTATGATAATAGAAGTTTGCCTACACAACAAAGGAATTTCCCAGGGTATTCCAGTTCAACCGTTTGTTACGTTGCTAGAACCTCTTCTTACCACAAAAGGACCTCCTACTGTTTTATGTTACTTGCATTCGCCCAGTTGTTGAATATGCGTGCGAAGTGTTTCATGATTCTCTTCCAAAATACCTTTCCGATGACCTCGAAAAACTGCAAAAAAGGGCCTGTAGAATAATTCTTCCTGGTCATTGTTATCAAAATGCACTTAATGAACTAAATCTCATGTCGCTGGTCGACCGAAGACAAAACTTGACGAATAAACTTTTTAAAAATATTGTTAATGATTCACAGAACAAATTACATCATTTATTACCCGCATTAAACCACTCTGAGGTATCTCTAAGAAGAAGAAGAAGAAAATTTCAGGTTCCTAATTTCAAGACAATTAGATTTAAAAACGATTTTATCAACTGTAATTCCAGTAAATATATAGAATATATATAATACATTTAAAGTGTTCTTAATCCATGTAAATATCTAGCTAAATAGCTTCTATTATCTTTTTAATCTATCGTTGTAAAACTTAACGTTATTCAGCCGAATGTGATTACTAAGGCTGCGAGTTTCATGTATTAAATCATCAATCAATCAATCTTCCGACTTATTTTGCAGACGTGAAAAGCAGCATCTATGGATGGAGCGAACGGATAGACATGGCCCAGAAACTCTTGTCTCTCTTGAATTTCTACACTCCTAAAGAAATCCGAAAATGCTGTCTAGGTATTACATGCCCTATGACGCCTTCAAGTGCATGATATTCTTTATGTTCTCTGTGCTTAAAGGACATTGACACCAAAAAAACATAATTTCAAATGTTCTGATTAGCAAACAGGCTGACGAAGGTACTATAATCTTGTACAAAACAATAGCACTAATTTTAACCAAAAACAATCCTGTCATCCGCCATCTTTCCTCATGTCTTTATAAGTCTGAAACTTGATTTTTATGAATGTCTTCCTTTTCCAATCGAACGACAACATTTTAAAAAGCATTTCGCGTAAGCTCGACCCCCCACAAAGTAGTTTCATCATGTTTACCCCGGGTGTGACGTCACCAACTTCCCAGTTAATTAGGCAAAGTATTACAACAAGATGGCGGATGACGAGATTGTCTTTGGTCAAAATTAGTGCTGTTGTTTTGTACAAGAGTAGTTTTGTTTATTTAGATTACCTTCGTAAGCCTGTTTGTTAATCAAAAAGTAAAACATTTAAATTAGGATTTCTGTTACCGATGTCCTTTAAAGTGTCTATGAAGTGAAAATTTCGCTAGCATTTTTTTGCTTTAGCGGACAAAGTAGCACGGCAGGAGCGTTTACTGAAAATTACAAGTGAATCTGCTGCATAGTCTTCGAGCTATCAACTCTCAAAGTTTGTCCATTGGCATAGTTTCACGTTACAAAATAGGGAAAGACTGGGATTGAATATATGTGGTAATATGACGTATGCAGGTGGATCATTAATGTTCAAATCAATTGTTCTTATATGCATAGTTCACCTGCATACGTCACAAGACAATGAACCGCGCGTTTCAGATTTCACCAAAAACATTTAGCCATGCCAAACTTTGAGAGTTGATAACTCGAAGACTATGAGGCAGATTCACTTGAAATTTTCAGTGTACGCTCCTGCTGTGCTACTTTGTCCGTTAAAGAAAAAACAATGCTAGCGAATTTTTCACTTCATAGACACTTTAACATGAAAATCGAATTGCTTTTTACGCTATGAGGGTTTCCAACTAACAAACAGCTTGCCTCGTTTAGATGTTCTGCACGCTATAATTTCAATATATCAAGATGATTGCGTCAACGCACTCATCCCCATCATCTACCAGTCGCACAAAAGTCACCGGCAAAACCCAGACCATGGTAAGCTTGTTTCGTTATCTTGACTGATCAGATTAGAACCTGTGTACATGATTGTACCTGTTTACCCTCTGTTCTCTCTACAGTTCCTCTAGGACCGCATTTTCCTCGTCGTCATGGCAAAGTGTCGATATCCAGTAAGTCCTCTCGGCAAATGGCAGTTCCCGAGCTAAACATGGCCCTCCATCGTAGTTTTATCGACTGTGCAAAGGTACGCGAGCTGTAAATGTATTTATTTATTTATGTATTTATTTATTTATTTATTTATTTATTTTATTTATTTATTTATTTATTTA
>JAYKKM010000375.1:6187500-6215000 GCA_035772405.1 Chrysogorgia sp. JL179-B06
ATAGTAAATGATCAATTTTACGAAATATATCACAATAATTGATCACTCAGGTATATTTACTTCTTAGAAAACTTGAAAATGGATAATTTATAAGAAGGATTGATCAAATATCGACGGATTCGTTTGTGAATTGAAATAGGCGTCCCATAAAATGGCCGCCATGAAGAAAACAACCTCGCAAAGCACTACCCTGACACTCACTCTTTAAGGTTAGGATCAAGGTTAGGGTTAGGATTAGGGTTGGACTAGTTATTGAAAATCGAAAGGTCTTTTTGAGTCATCGCTTTTACCCATGTCCGTGCGACTCGAAGCACCATGTTTTTTTTTATGGTGACCCATATTTTCATGTTCTAACCAACTTGATTTTGGGGAGATGGCCAATTAGAGTAGTGAACCCATTTCATTACCTTGAGTTATCTAAATCCATGCGGTCGGTAGCTCCATTTACTTCTTATTTTAATAGTGTTCGGATGTATTTAGATTTGCAGACCTTATACTGTCGCTAAGGAAGCTTAGAATTAACAACCACAGAATTTCACAGACTTAAGTGGTCTTTTAGATTTTCTTTTACATGGAATAGTATTCAGGGTCGAAAGTGATCATCAATGTAAAAAAAAATAAAAATTGGTCTTTTGAAGTAAGTATTTTGAGCTCTGAAATCACTATTATTTAGGCCACCATTACTAAAAATGTGTTCCAAGTGAGCCCGCAATTTCAAAAGGTAACATTGTTTGTGACGTCAGATTCTCAATGCTACGCCTGAATTTCAGTCGAGGTTACTTGTTTTCTTGTTTTCTTCGAGAAGTAGATGAAATGTTCAGCCTTTCAGACGAAGGATTTGAAAAAACGACTTTGATTTACTTGAAGAATTGGCCACGTGGAGTCTTCGCGTTGAGAATCTGACGTCACTTCGTTACGCTGGTTAGGAACATGAACGATTAATGGCGGACATAACAACTCCAGATTCGGAGTCAGAAAAATAATACTTGCCATCGTCGAATCGCAAAACGGTTTCGACCAAGTAATATTTAGAAGCTCTGCTTTATAAATACGTAAAAATATCGATAGGTAAAAATTTGATCGTAGTTGCCGCGTCGAAGATCTTAAAGAGTGAGTTTCAGGGTAATGCATTGCGCGCTTGTGTTTTTCTCGCCGGCCATTTTGTGGGACGCCTAATTCAAATCGTGATCCGAATCCGTCGATATCTTTGCAATCCTTTCATTAAACATGTTAGTTTGTCAATTTCCAAAGTGAAAATATACTAAACTGAATATTTTTATTGCTATTTGTTGTAAACTTCCATATTGATCTATATGAAAACAACAAACACCCGCCATGCGTGACCCTGACACTCACTCTTTAAGATCCCTATTGTCCACTCACGACACGCCAAAGAAAGAGCCCCCTCCACCTTCCTTGTTTCGTCAGTGATTTGTTCTACGATAACTGAGCTTGTGTCCGTCTCGTGTTTTTTTAGGATCTCCGTGTATTGTCCTTGCTGTTTTCAGCATCGCCTCCTCAAAAGTCCGACGTCAGTGAAATGCTTTTGCCAAGCCTGAAAAAGCTCTTGGTCGTGTGTCGAAAACGCCAGAAGGCGAAACAGGACATGTTGAAGGAACAAGCTGAGCTGGAAAGGGCCGAGGAAGCCTTGGAAAACGACGAGGAGACTAGTGACGAGGAAGCGGATAATGACGACGATGATGATGACGATGACGACGCCAACGGCGGCGGTTCACAGGCACCTCCGAATAAACGACGACGGGGCGAGAGCGGAGAAACGGTCGCCTCCGAAATTCCAGACACGAATCGAGCTGCATGTCAGAGTACGAAAAGAGACAGCGATGAAAAAGAGAACGAAGGGTCGACCTCGGGAGAGCAGTCTAGCAAACTTGACGTTCGGAAAGGCAATGGCGGCGCTGCTAAAGCTGCACAGACGAGTCGACAACTCATTCAGAAATCTCACTCCGGCTGGATTGACACCCTCGCCAAAGTTATCGAGTCGACCATCTCGAAAGTGCCGAAATAAGTTCGAAAATATCCAAGGCGGTTATTCCGCGTTAAAAAACCTCCTCCTTAGCTAGCCGATCCCTTCTAAAATCATGGCGATCTATCATGGCGATCTATCATGGCGATCTATCTGAATTCTAAAATCATGGCGATATATATATATATATATATATATATATATATATATATATATATATATATATATATATATATATATATATATATATATATATATATATATATATATATATATATATATATGACGTGGAGACAAAGGCGACACCGAATTTTGAACGTTTTTAAAGTGAACTGAAGAACTGCGCAGCGTTGTTTGTTTGTGTGTGGTCAAAACTCGTGACTTATTTTGTTGACGGTTTCATAAACCGAACGTTACGATGGTACGCAATGCTTCTGCTTCAACAACGTGTTTTTTTTAGTGTTCGAGAGTTTTTGAAGAAATTCATATCGAAAAATGGCGTTTGGTGGTGCTCTTTTTTCGGCATCTACTTCCTAATACAAGACCGCTGTTAAGGTGGTTGCTCAGTTTTGCATCGCGTAGCTTTTCTGCGCATAATTGCAGAATTATTCTGCAAGATGTAACCAAGTGTTACGGAGGTAATAATATTCGAGTGCAGTTAATCCCAGGTAAACAATAATGTCCAAAATATGTAATCACAGTGCAAAAATCGCGTACTCCTCAGGCTCTGACACTCTAAGACAAGCCACTTGGTATGTACTTCATCTTGCAGGATATAGCGAACCCATACCACTCAGGGTCTTAAAAATAAATGAGGAGAAAGTGCTGCCTTTGCAATAATATCAGCAAATGGTAAGACTTTCTCGGATAACGACCTTAAATCGTAGGCCCTCCGCCGAACCCCTATAATTGGGCTTCTAGCCTGTTGGGGTATTCCGTTCACCTAAGAGTGATCAATCTAATGAACTAAACTGAACTAAACAAGAGATTAAGGGAATTTTGTCACTTAAAATAACCGCTCAAAACAACTTAGACCCTAACCCCCCGCCCTAATGAGTTTTCTAACCTTAATCTCTTGTTTAGTGGTATGGTTCGCTATATCCCTGCAAGATAAAGTACTTACGTTCCACTTAGACCGCTGATCAATATTTCTCCCATACCTTAATTGAACTGAGCGTGAATGGGAGTGTTATGCAATGGAAATACTTAAGGGTTTCTTTGTATAGTGTTTGTATAGTGTGAAGAAAACAAATATTTACGGCGTTCTTGCTTTGCGGACGGTAACCGGAGATCGCGAATGGCGTATTTTTCAATAAAACTAAATCCCGCGTGTAAAACATTTGGCAATAAAAAACAAGTACCTTTTCGATCAAAGTACGTAACATAAAATAAATAGCTGGGATATTGTAGTTTGAGGTACGAGGCATTACTTTAAATTTCCAGACGTTAGTACATGTATGCAAACAAGTAGTACATACTTGTAAAAATGCTCGTAAAGCGCATTAATTGCACTGTCAAAGTTGCCAACCTGAATCATTGTCCGCCATCTTGGATGTATTTTCGATATGCGCGTGACGTCACAACCGAGATATCCTCATGCCTTTATAAGTTTGAATCTCGATTTTTTTCAATTGAACCACACCATTTTAAAAAGCATTCCGCGGAAACTCGGCCACCCACAGAGTAGTTTCGTCAGGTTTACCCCGGGTGTGACGTCACCAACCTTCCAGTTTATTAGTCAAAGTATTACAACAAGATGGCGGATGACAGGATTGTCTTTGGTCAAAATTAGTGCTGTTGTTTTGTACAAGAGTAGTTTTGTTTACTTGGATTACCTTCGTAAGCCTGTTTGTTAATCAGAAAGTCAAAAATTTGAAATTGTGATTTATGTTGCCAATGTCCTTTAATGCCACTACGATCAAATTTTTACCTATCGATATTTTTACGTGGTCGAAACCGTTTTGCGATTTGACGATGGCAAGTATTATTTTTCTTACTCCGAATCTGGAGTTGTTAATGTGGCCTAAATAATAGTGATTTCAGAGCTCAAAATACTTCAAAATACCATTTTTTAGTTTTTTTTTACATCGATCACTTTCGACCCTGAAATACTATTCTATGCTAAAGAAAATCTAAAATACGGGGGTGAATTTTCATCGTAGTGCCACTTTAATATCCCTACCCTGGTCACTTGGCACAAGCCTGGCCGGGGGGTTAGGATGTAACTCTGTGCGCAGTTTGGGTTAAGATTCATCAGAGGCGATAACGGATTTAAAGTTGGGGGGGGGCTGAAGTCGACCAGCAAGTAATCAGTGACTGCTGTCTCCAGGTGACGCCATTTTTTGCGCCTAGTACTGACAGAAGGGTCTGCAGGAACCAATGTAACACTCGCGTGGCAAGGGTTTAGGGGTTGACTAACACTTCAGGTTACAGCCCACACCCGTTTGTAAAATCTCGTGTAGATGAAGTCGTACTAATACAATTGTGAAAAAAACATTAAATTTAGCAATGCTTGTCCTGATTTAGCCCCCGCTGAAGCCCCCGGTTCCTATGTCTGCAAACAAGTCTAATAAATACGTTCTTAAGTTATTCTGTGGGGGAACCAATCTAACACTGCACGTGGCAAGGGTTTAGGGGTTGGCTAACATTTCAGGCTACACCCGCGTATGTAAAATCTCGTGTAGATGAAGTCCGTAGGTAGATTACTAATAAGTATAGGTTCTCTCCTAGCCTCTATAGTCGTACTAAAGGTAGTCGTACTAATACAATTGGGGGAAAAAACATTAAATTTAGCAACGCGTGTCCTGGTTTCCGTGTATTCGGAAGCCATTTTAAAATTAGCCACAAAGTGTACTGTACTACTTTTAATACATTTACTGAGCGACGACTAGCCTCCTCCGCAGGCATCTCTCTCATGCGGGAGGGAAAATGGCGGGCGGAAATTTGCGGGTTCTCTGTGGCGACTGTTGTGAAAGTTGAACTCAGTCGTTTTTTTAAGTTGAACTGAGTTCACAACAGTCGCCGACTGAGCAGTTTTTTTACTTGAACCGTTCACAACAGTCGCCGACTAGCACGACAAAAGTCGCCGACTGAGCAGTTTTTTTTAAGTTGAACTGAGTTCAACTTTCACAACAGTAGCCGATTGAGCAGTTTTTATAAGTTGAACCGTTCACAACAGTCGCCGACTAGCAGTTTTTTTAAGTTGAACTTCGCGACAAAAGTCGCTATATGGAATGAAGGTCCTTAGGAGAAATATAGGACAACTTCAATGTGTCGAAAAATACTTATAAAGTAAGAGTACTTAACGTATATTAATGGACGACGTTCCCCGGTCAGGTCTAACCTGAAGAACTGGACACATCGTCCGAAACGTCGTTCATTAATATACGTAAGTACCTTATAGTCTTACTTCAGTATTTTTCGACATATTGCCAAGTTCTCCTTTTCATAACGACTATATTGAACCAGGCTAGCTTCACTGTAAAAACAAAGTTAATATTTCAACATCATATTCCTGCTACGTCCCGCTGCTGCTGGCGTGGTATTCCTCATATAATTCAATTATTTGTAATCCACTGTACTCAGCAAGCTTAGAACACATGGTCAGGCCATTCATGCTGAATATCCTGTAACCTGATTAATCTACAAGCGGTCAGATGTTTTATCATTCATTCATTTTCGTTCGGGTACTGTATAACTATTCAAATAATTACCGCATAGCTATTCAGTGTATATATCGCCCGCTGGCCCGCTGACAATTAAGTGGAAGCGCGCTCAATCAACCAAGCAGGCCTGGAGCTACGGGGTGCATGTGGGGTGCGACACCCTCCAAAATCCTTTTACGAGTTTCAGTCGGCAGAAGTTATATTTTAGACGTGTTCGATTAAACACGGACAAGTAGAGTCGTTAACTTTAAGCACTTATCAGTTTTAATTAATTTCAAACTACCAAATTTAAGACTCACAAATCTTGATGTTATTCATGAATGTAATCAACGAGCTAGAACACCAAAGACAAATTTATTAAAATGTCATGTTTTCATTCCGTATTGAGAGTGCGTTATTAACGTAGGATTAATTAACCATTTCACCAGCTCACCAGAGTATACTTTAGTAGGCACCCAATGGAAAGACAATATTTTGATAAGCTTCGATCGAAAGGATGCCAGTCGAAAGCTCGTGCGTCAGTCGGTTGAAGTGAGCTTACACCCCCTGTAACATTTTCTGAGCACGGCCCGGCCTGCACTAGGTCAATGAAGGTGCCTTGGCTTTGACACAAATCACGTAGTAGCTTCTTACCGCGTCCTAACAGCTCTCTAGTATAGTTATAACACCTGTTCCACTTGCATTGAGCACATAAAAATGTTGGCCACCATTCGAATAACTTGCATGCATGTCATCGCACTAAACCCAACCCAAGGTCACAATGATTGCAGGCTGATAACGATTAACGGTAATTACAAAGCGTGAATCAACATTCTGTAACGAACATTCAAAGGTGGTCTCTGATAATAACATTTTCTGTCTTCAAGTGCAAGGAACTAAGAAGAGATTTTAAGAAGAATAACAGCATTTGGCCCGGCGTTCTATCTACGTAAATGGTTCATTAAAAATGACTGGGCCTCATGACAGTTTATATCCTATTTAAAATGGAACAAGACGCCTGCTAGGCGCTAACTCCGGCTACATGCGCTTACTCGGGCTACATGCGCTTAATTGTGAACAAGATATTTGCCAGAGACATTCCTTATAAATCCTACCACAAATTTACTATATTTCACTCGAGCAAATAGCGACCAAAGAAGATGGCGCACGAAGATGAGCACACCGTGTGGTTTCGCAAAGCCTATCGGGATGTTGCAATAATTTCAATTTGTCGACCCGAAAAATAATACAGGAAGCCAACTCGGCTACCACCACGGTATTGGATTGAAATGCTTGTATCTTCTTGTTCTGGTAGAGTTAAAGTTAAAGTCCCTAATAAAGATATCCAATTTTATACAACATGTGTCCGCCCAGTATTTGAATATGCTTCAACTATGTCGCACTTTTCTCTGCCGAACTATATATACCTGAGTGCAGATATGGACGAACGTGTTCAAAAACGGACTCATTCCATCGTATATCCACAACTTAGATACAAAGACTCACTGGTTGAAAGTGGCCTAGTCACACTCACACTCCATGGCAGAAGAATGCAATAAGCGTATAAAAACAATATTCAAGGAAATTTTAGATGAATCTAAATTAAATAATCTTGATTCTAAAACTTTATACACCATCTAGTTATAATTTGAGAAATTTTAAGAAGATTCGTATTCCTAAGTAATACGGAATTCATTTTTAACAGCTAGTATAGTAATAATAATAATAATTTTCCACATAGTGTCCAATGATTCCAATGAATTATCCTTGCAACATTGTCATGGCGTTTGTACTCTAATTGAGCAAGCTTTGTACATTCACTGATTAGGTGTCCCACGCTTTTCTCCACAGAGCCTGCACAACGGTGAGAGTAGACAAATGGTACGAGCATACCCCCGAAGGAGTGGTGGAATCGAATCAGATAAAGATGCTTTGGGATTTTATGATTCAGTGTGACCACTACATAGAGTGTAGGAGACCAGATATAATCATAGTAGTAAAAAAAGAACGGAAATGCATGATAATCGATATTGCTATCCCGGGAAACAACAGAGTCGGAAAGAAGGAAGGAGAAAAGATAGAGAAATATGATGAATTGAAGCGAGAGGTTAAACGACTGTGGTCGATGAGGAAGGTAGAAATAGTCCCAGTTGTAGTTGGAACTCTAGGAGCTGTGAGTAAAACGTTTGAATAGTGGATAGAAAAGATTGGAATCAAGGTGAAGATTGAGAAAATCCAGAAAACGACCCTACTTGGAACAGCAAGGATACTAAGAAAAACATTAGAAAGCTAAACAACCATGCAGTGTCACTGACAAACACTAACCGAACATCAAGTTGTGCGAAAAAGACAAATAATAATAATAATAATACATCAAGTAATTGGGACTGGGATACAGACTCTGGGATACAGACTGGCTTAACCTTAAATCTAAAATTACAAACTCTATATTGATGATGTTAAAAAATTATAAAAAATTTATAATACACTTAAACTACAAAAATCTATTCAGTCATAGAGCACTGCATGTACATTAAAGTAGGGAAAAAACTTCTCTTAAACCTTTCTGTTCGACACTTTAAGCTCGAGCTATTGTGCAAATTATATGAGTCCTAATGTGAGTTGTTTTATCTTCTTAAAACGTCTGTGACAAAGTTCACGCCTTCGATCATCAAGGCGGTTGCACTTAGACAGGGTATTTGGATATAAAATGCTCAAGGCTCGTTTTTGTACCATGCATCTAAGTCGTCCAAGTAGCACAGCAGTACTCATGGACCGATCGTAAGGTATATGCGAACGAGGTCGGTAGATGGCAATCCAGCACGCTTTAATATTCTTATGTGTAACCATTTCGATGCTTTTGACACAATTTCATTAACGTTGCCGTTCCACCTGAGAGTAACTGTCACTAATGACAAGCCCAAGCTCTTAATACGAACATTTAATTCCTTTTAGCTTATTTCGTTTTAATATATTTTATTGTAATTCGGTTCGTTTACAATATAACTGTTTTTAAAATCAGAACTGTAGTAATTTATGTTTTGATGAAATGTGACTTAAGTCTTATGAACAGACACAACAGACGTGTGACTTTACAAATGTTTAGCTCGAACGTGGCCGAGTCGAAGGTATGTCAAAAAAATCTGAAATAGTCCAAATATTCTAAATTATAATGTGAAGCAAGGTAAAGGTTGCAGACGGCCACACCTGCTCTCTTAAGGGGCGGTTGCTTACAGTGATTTTCACAGGTTGCCAGCCAGTAAGATCAAGGATTATATTCAAGATAATTAATGCGAATTACTTTCAAAGCTTTTAAGGCAGCACTTCAGACTTTTCTTTTTTCGAATTAATAGTTCTTGTAGTATGGTATAATGCTCTTTATAAAATGTCTTCATTATTGTTATTATTATTTCATTCAGTGCTTTTTGTCACGAAATGTCATAGGCGATAAATCTATCTACCTACATAGGTGATAAATCTCTAGCTTAAACATGGTGAGAGATATACTTGTAGTATACAACTTAAGACGCGTTTAGATCTTGCCAAAAATTGCAAAATGCAAGAAATGGCATTTCAAATATTTTGGAATAATTCAAAAATTTTCGGACCCCGCGCGAACCCCAACACATTTAACATAATTCAAAGTTGAAAGATATGGTTCAGTCATTATTTTTGGCCAGACAGTACAACTTCAAGATGAGTTTATCTTGCTCATCAAATAAATCGAATTTCTTCATGGTATTAAATTACGTGTCGTGGCAATATAGAATAAGACGTTTGTCGTGGCAAAATATTTCAAAAACGTTTAGCCATTTATTTATTTATTTTTTGATGAAGTGCGTTGAACAACGTCTTCCTTTGTATTTGATTGAGGGTTTTGGTTTTTAACCAACCAATAGGATTATTAGTATAAAACAACCGATGCAAGGCAGAGGTTGTTCAAACCACGATTATTGTCGTGGCAAGAAACGTAGTGATTTTAGGAAGCTCCTTCAAAGAAAGGCCAATTCTTCACGCGAATTAACAAATGCCTACAACGCTACTGATGGCATTTTCAGGACAACGGTAGTTCGCAGAGAGTTGAGACTTGAGACTTTTGTGCTTGAAACTGACCATATATAACTATGCTTCAACATAGACACTAAAGACGTTTTGGAAGCATTGAAGCGCTTACGGAATCATAAAAGACGCGTTTTTATATTGTCGATATGGCCATAATATGGCACAAGGCATTAACCGGATGAAATGCGTTTTTGTGTTCTAATATTTCTGCTATATTGATATGACTACCAGTATACTCATGTACGCATTACGTACCTATTTTATTGTCGATATGGCGCAAGCCAACCAGATAAAATATTGTCGATGCCAATGAATAGCATGCCAAATAATGATTATTATGGACGGCAATTGATGAAGTTGCAAAGGCAGTTTATTTTGGCAGTAATCACCAATTCGTGCATTCCGCGGTGTCCACAGCAAATTACCGTGACATACCGGATGCCGGTATGTGTCTTTGAAAAGACTAAAGAGTTTCAAATATCTTTTAAAAGGAGTCATTTGTTATTAATGCCTCTTGAATTTAGATGTTTCTCGGTTGCAGCACCAAAACTATGGAATTCATTACCACAGGAAATTAGAAGCTTTGATATGTTAAGTAGTTTTAAGTCAGCACTTAAGACTTTTCTTTTTTTAAATTAATAGTTTTTTGTTCATAAATAGTTTTTTGTTCATAATATATGTAGTAGGCTTTGTCTTTTGATGAAACTGTAATTCGTTTTATTATTTAGAAGCACCGTGCCTTAATTTTATCGTTAGGAGATTGTAAAGTTTTTATAATAATGCAAATGAGTGTTTTATCTCTGTGTTTTGACGAACCCATTTCTCTTCGGTAACAACCCCAGCCATAAATAATGAACGCTCTAGTCCCGGCTTATGGATTGATGTGGTTTTACCGTTTTTAAAGAATATGAAATAATAATAAAATAACAGTGAACATTTGATAGTTGAACAGCATCTATCCAACTTTGTTTCGTGCAACATTTTCGTCCCGGAACATTTTTGTTTGTTTGAATGGATGTGATTTATTTAGAGTTGATCACGCAGGATAAGGTTGCCCTATTTATCCAAGCCAGAGGCTCATGTTTAAGCGCTCGACTATTCAGTTTATCACTCTTAGGTGAACGGAAAACCCAACCGATAGGGATTCCGACGGCCTACGATTTAAGGTCGTTTTCCGAGAAGACCCGAAAGTCTTACCATTTGCTGGTACACCTTTTGAGCTCGGATCTCCCAGCTCATAGACATGTGTGGTAACCACCAAACCACAACAGCTGGTTGGCCGGATGGAGTCTGA
Organism: Chrysogorgia sp. JL179-B06; assembly: GCA_035772405.1. NCBI lineage: Eukaryota > Metazoa > Cnidaria > Anthozoa > Scleralcyonacea > Chrysogorgiidae > Chrysogorgia > Chrysogorgia sp. JL179-B06. Next base: position 6,198,485 of record JAYKKM010000375.1, read on the forward strand.
TTTTGATCAAATATTTTGCCAACATTATTAAGGGTGTTAATTCATATGAAGGCGAGCCAGCCCTCTCCAGTAAGAGGGTTGGATTAGCTCGCATTTACATGGGAAATTTCTAGCCTTTCGAGGAGGGCTGGTGATTGACGTCAACAATGACTGATGGCGTATGAATGACTGATGGTACGTGTATGCTTCTCGTTTTAATTCCCAAATAGTATTACCTTTTAATACTTTTCTTAGGTTATACTTTACGTAATATATGAAACACGAGGAAGAGTGTTTCATCAGGATATCCAAACAATGGGACGTTTGTTGAAAACCGAGACGAAACCGAGGTTTTTTAACAAACTTCGAGGTGTTTGGATATCCTGATGAAACACTCTTCCGAGTGTTTCATATTACATCTCAAACCAACAATATTTTAATAGAAAATCGAGGTTGAAAGTTGTCTTAATTTATGTAATTTCTTCTTCTGATATCCAAAGTCCAAACCACCATCTCGTTGCTGTTTTCGACTCATGAATTATTAATATTTGAGATTGAATAAATAGTAAATAGCAGGAACTAACTTACTCTGGAAAACGGCCAAAAGCTAACGTATTTCTATATGCCAGTGCGTCAATAGGCGTCATTATCTGGTGACGCTAGATACAAACGCAACTATATAATAGCATCAAGATATTCTACACTTTGGAAAATTTAGTGAGGCCATGAACAGAAACTCCCATGCAATTGTTTTATTGGCAACTTGAGAGGCGAGATCTTGGCAAAGAGGGCTAGCCCGACCAAGAGAGCGGGCTTGCCTCCATATATTAACACCCCTTGACAAAAATGTTGGATCAAAGTGAGGTAACAACAAAGTTGAAAACATGTTGATAGTTCCGTCATGTGAAAATATGTTGACAGTATACCGAAAGGTTTGATAGTTCCGCCAATTAGGCTTTATCCGCCATAAATTATGTAATTGATACTATTATAGCTCTAGGTTACACAGTGCCTTAGGCTGTTTCAACTCGTCAAATTTATCATGATTGTGCCAAATCAATTTCGTTTTCTTGCGTTGACCGTTGACATTGGCGTATGAGTGAGTAAAAAACGGAAGAAATGGAATTTGTCAATCGATCATATATATTATTACATAATACACGCAAATTAACTGACACGCAATCGATTGGGCGCGAACGAATTATGTACATAAATAAAAGTGTCGATTTAGTTGATCGTAATGACGGCGTATTTATATATGGTGTTGATATATATATATATATATATATATACATATATATGCAACTTATTTATCACTTGGTCGCAAATTAGTTCACTCTACTTGCAGTCTTGCACTGTGTCATTCTCTGTAGTGGTTAAGTTTTCATTGACCGCTCTGCCTATAGCTTCTGTTAAAGTTCTGGCCAAATCTTGTTGACTTCGCGCTCCGCTTGGCATCAGTCGGATCTCGGAAGAACAGCGTAAGAAAAGAGCGTCAGGCAAAGCCAGCAGAACGAAGTAAACACGTGTGGGACATTTGAAAACTGCAGGTACCGGCGGGCAGACTCGCTAAGTCACGTGTGCAGAAATTATTTTGGTTAGCCTGCGCAGCAGGTTCTTGGGGCCGGGGCTTTCGAGCGACCGGGGCTTTCGAGCGGTGAGGTGGGCAAGCGGATAATCGTCACCTCGTAAGATTGACATGGCAAACTGATGAAATGTTGGGGGTCTACGTGTAGACAGTCACAGACTGAATACCTACGCGGTAGGTACATGACAATCATGACTTCAAGTATATGTATATATGTATTTCTATTTTTTTTCATCGACGTTGACGCCAGATCTTTATTGGCGTTTAAAAATGGCGAGCGTTCGCAAAGCAAAGACAAGGTACGTTATCGTAGTACTATTGTGTTTACATTGATAGTTTTATAATATAGGTTATCAATGACAGACTGGAATGTTCCATATGAGCGATAAGGTCACTACAATTTTCGCTACTATCGCTCAAAAATAAAATCGCTTTTATTGCACGTGATCGTTGCGAGTTTCACATGATCGCTGAGTTTATTTTTGAGCGATCGTCGCGAAAATTGGAAGGTCAATTAAGGACCTTGTCAAGGTTTCCGGGCTTAAACTATAGATTCTGTTCTTCTCCAATCATGCTGTTCGCGGTTTTGATGATCATGTTTGTTGAAAGCTATAAGCCAAGTTCGTGCACGAAAATGACGTGTCTGCATGCGTCGGGATAACTAACGTTTTAGCCGAATTCGAGGTCGAGTTACGAAACCTTGCCCTAGATTTTCGTAGAGTATTTGTAATACGGTATATTCTAACATGTCCTACCCATACTACACATATTACCCGTATTCAACAAAGTAGAGTGTTGTTATAGAGTGTTAAACAAGCAGGCACTGACCGCAAGACGTTTGCTCGAGGATGGCGATCTAACCGGCAGACAAAACTTTGGTTGGGCTTAGGTACAGGATAAATACCAACGTTACGTTGGCTTTAAACCAGATTCATGTCGAGGGTCTGAAGGCACCGAGGGTGAGGGATGTATGATGGCTAATATAAAGCCGACGTTCGATGTGTTCATAGCTATATTCTCTTTTTTATGGTATATTTCCTTGTAATACCATGTTTTCCGCAATTTCTACCGGTTTCCTCGTCTTTGATATACTTTGAATCCATTGACGTCAAACCAGATCGTATTAGAACTAATACGACTCCGTAACGTTTGAGATCAGTAAAGTTGTATTAGTGGAAATTAATTTTAATGAGGTTTTATCTAACGAACTGAAACCTGCCAAGAACAATTGAGCATTTTGAATTGTCGCGGCGAAAATAGCGATTAAAAATTAGCTGATTTACATGATATTGGTAGCTGGGATTATTGCGTTTGACGAAGGGGAACGCATTCTAATCTTGCATGTGGTGGATTACCTGTGCTTTACAGCTAAAATAAATCAAGATAAAAACTTTACGCTTTTGGAATAAATGATCGTTTTGGAATAAATTAGTGTGAAAGCGTATCAGTAATAATTGAGGTTTTCCTGTTGTGCCTTTCCCTTTATCCTTTTGGTTAATAAAGTGATTTAAAGATTAAAGTCTAATAAAGATCTTGATCTGAAATCCTTAGAGTTTTCGACAATGACGAAAGCTATTTTATTCTGGTTCTCATTTTTCAACTTTTATTTTTGTTGCTCATACCCTTATAGCATAAAATATAAGACTACAGTTTTTATCAGAAGTGAAATACTGCCTGACACGTAAGGAGCAGTGTACGAGTTGGACTTGGAGCAGTGTTCAGCATCAGGCCAAGCGACACTTCAAAAGCGACAAGCCAAATCGAACATCACGTTTATAATATTTGCTGAATTAAAGTGCCCCTAACCTCAAAATTTTTTATTGTCTTATTTGGAAGAACTTTTAAAATGATAAAGTAACTTATTTTGAAGATTTTCGTTTCTTCACTTTCTTTTTGAGATATATCAGTTTGTTTGATATGCAAATGTTCGGAATTTACGTCACACATGCATAATGAGATCAAATAAAAACACTAAAGTGTGAATAACACGTGTGCGTGTTTCTCCCACAACACCAATTCTCTCAATTTTAAAGGATTTCGTTCGAGAATGAAAGAGATACACACATTTCTCCAATAAGTCATTATGCATGTGTGACGTAAATTCCGTACATTTACATATCAAACAAACTGTTATATCTCAAAAAGAAAGCGAAGAAACGAAAATCTTCAAAAGAAGTTACTTTATCATTTTAAAAGTTCTTCCAAATAAGACAATTAAAAAGAAATTTTGAGGTTAGGGGCACTTTAACTGGCGGTCATATTTCAAATCGTACAAACGATATTTATGTGAATTTGCTGACTTATATCTAGCGGTCGAGCGGTCATATTTCAAATCGAACTAACGGACGGGAATGCGGGATGTCACCGTTGTCAAAAACAATATTGACGTTTATATAGTGTCTCCTTGAATTAAGACGCTGTCGTTTGTTGCCTTGTTCCACTATCATGCGGGATGTCACCGTTGTCAAAAACATTGAGGTTACAGTGTCTCCTTCAATTAAGTCGCTGTAAGATATTTATTCACGTTTGTAATATTTCTGAATTGAACTATTTACAGGTATCTGGCGGTCAAGCGGTCATATTTCAAATCGAACAAACGAACGGGAAATATACCCTTCTAATATCAAAACAATATACGGAAATCATGCGGGATGTCACCGTTGTCAAAAACATTGAGGTTACAGTGTCTCCATCAATTAAGACGCTGTAATATATTTATTAGCTATATTTATTTTCATAATTCGTTACAGCATAATTTTATGCCTGTAAACAAATCTTCATTCACCATTTGCTGGTCCACATGCGTTGAACGCACTTACATAATCTTTGATTTCTCCTAGTATATATATATATATATATATTATCCCCGGAACAATATATATCATCAGTGGCGGAAATTGTGGTGGGGTGGGGGGCAACCGTCCAACCACCTGTCGTCAAATCGCTAATTTGTCGGGAATTTCGGAAATACTTAGGGAATATATTGAAAACTTGGGGGAAAATGTTACAGAAGCGACTTATAAATACTTATAAATATCTCAAGTACCCAGACCCATCCATACGTGGCAGATGTCTGCGGCTGGGACCAGTGCTCGTTCACGGACCGAGTTGAGGTCTATGCGCTGGGAGACACAGGTTAAAATCCTGTGTCGGACTATCACTCAGGGTCTTAATTGAGGAGAGATTGCTGCCTTTGCAATAATATCAGCAAATCCTTAAATCGTAGGCCCTCGGAACCCCTATCAATTGGACTTCTAGCCTGTTGGGGTATTCCGTTCAGCTATAAGAGTGATAAATCTACTAAACTAAACTAAATATAAACGTGCAACAGAGCATTCGACAGCGACTACAGGCGCAACCTTTTTTAGTTTCCTTATTTGTCCATTTTTGTGTTAAACTTGTCGGAAATTTAAGAGGCTTTGCCCACCACCGAAAAAGGCGAATTTCCGCCACTGAGTATAATAATCCCGCGCACAATGCAAATGAACTAGAGTGCAAACGACAAAATCTCAAAACGACACTTCCGACAAATGTACAACTCAGAGTAGGAATAGGGTTACCCTAGCACGTTGCGTTTATAAGCAAACTAGGGTTACCCTACAGCAGGGTCACCCTATCACTTATACCTAGAGAAACCCTAGCACTAGGGATATGTTTTTGTTTATAGAGACAACTCGGACACCCGGTCAAGTTTTTTTTTAGGTATTAGACCTCTTGATGCACTCGCAAGCATCGCATATGTCAATGTCTGTCAAAAATCATGGCGTCCAAAGAATTTCCTCGAAGTTTTCTTAGAAAATTTCTTCGACGAAGTCGTCGAGATAGGGCAGAGTTGGAATGTAGAGCCGCATGAAGGAGTGTTAGTTGTTTAACAGTTATAGACATGATTGAATAACAAAGAAGAATACCATCTAACTGAAGAGAAGTAAGCACAGATAGTAGCGAGATTAAAATCGATAATACAGCAATAATTTTCTTTCTTTCCGCCATGTTTACACTCGAATTTCCCCGTACACGCTCGACAGCGCGAGTATACTTCGCCCTAGTCCTAGGGTTCCCCCGATCATTTCCTTGTAATTCACCTTGACGCTAGGGTGGTCGGCGATCGTTTCAATATTCTATTTTGAGGAACCGGCGAATTAAACGAAATTAATTACCGCGACATCTTGGCTGCAGGCCCGGAAGTAGCTCGTCGCGGCCATCTTGATGGTATTACGTTATATAGTTTTAATATAGGCGACAGAGACTAACTGTCTCTGATCTTTTAAGATGTTAACTAATGAATTAGTTGTCGAAGGTTTTCCCATAATATAGAACACAAACTACTACGGCTCCATAACAGTACCTGAAGCCGGAATTAGTGCGTGGCGGTGGAGTGAACGTATGTACTAGAAAAATATACTTATGCTTCATTTGTACATTCAACGGTTTGTGGCTTCATCAATAAAATTCAAACTTGCTATCTAACACCTTCACCGACCGCTTTGGGTTTTTGTATTCCTCCATTTGGGTTTAAATCCTTGATTAGATCATTCTTATTGGAAAACACGCTATTCGTGATTTCCTGTTGCTGTCCATGAACTCAAGAACGCAAGCTTCTTAATTCCGGTGCAGACGTCCCGACTTGATTTCTTTGTAATTCATGTTAACTTTATTATGCGGCGCAAGGTCAATTCCCATTAAAAATAAAAATAAAAACAGAGCCGGATTAAAGCGGGGACGGATGGGACGGCAGCTCCAGGCCCTGAAGAAAAATAGGCCCTTTTCACCAGACTTTAAAAATAGGTTGACTTGTTTATGAATTATTATTACTTGCACCAATTTTGAAAAAGTGTTAGAAATGTCAAAAGTGTTAAAATGGTAACGGTGGGTTAAATTAAATTTTCCCATTCCCATTGTATTATATCGAACGGCGTTCAAACACCTTGCGTACGGGCCATACTGCGTTAAAACTACGCCTAGTCCTAACTCATGCTCTTGTTCTCTCGCTCAATGTGTACGAAAAAGCGTTTTAATGCGTGTGGCTCATGAATTTCAAACGGCTGGTTTAAATGCGCGTCTTACTTCAAGCCTTTAAAACGCTAGGTTCAAACTTGAACGAGCGACTCAGACTGATTTCTATTTCAACGGCATGAACTGTTTGCTAGTCAAGATTCGTGTCGCGCGTGAACCCGAAATCGAACAGTCTGAAACATGAATATTAATTATGAAAGTCTAGGTCAACTGAGTCAACATTATCGCAATGGAAATACCAGGAGATACAAGTCTTGTTAAAAGTATATTATCGCCCAGAAAATAGCTCTTAAGAAAACCATAATGTAAACATGAGTCGTTATAACCATAAGAAAATATTCAATAACTAACGTTCGTTCTAATAATATTGTGTTTGAATGGTTTTAGCACGCGTTATATTCAATGCTTTGTTGCTTTCCATGATCCGTTTGGGAATAGTCAGCCGTTCGAACGCCAGTAGCCACGAGAACGGCGTTCGAACGCTAGCAGGCAGCCGTTACTTCGGTATTAGTTCACCAAACCGTTCGAACGCTTTCTCTACTCTAGCGGTTGGAACGCCGTTTTTTTGCCGTTTGAACGCAATTTCGATAAGATACGTTTTCCCAAAGAGGGTCATATATTATGCTCTTCGAGTGCAAGTAATGGCGTCGAGCCGTCGAAATAAACACGCTTTATCAAATACTTGTTTCCATCTATCAGTATCAAACTGACGGATCAATTGCTCGTACATTGATCATCGATCAATTGCTCGTACATTGACATCGATCTCGTACATCGATCAATTGCTCGTACATTGACGTCTCAGCGCTATCTCAGCTTCGAATGAAGTAATCGTAAGTTCTCGAATAGTAGCTTTTTGTAGCTTCTAAGCACGCTGATTGGCTAATTGAGCTAGCAAACTTAAAAACACGATAACAATGTTATTCTGCGCAAGCGCAGATACAAAAATAAGGTCTTAGCGAGTAGGGTCTTCGAATGATAAAAGTCTTGTATCGATTACAATTGTCAACAGATGTTTACAACACTGATCTGTGCAGCATGAAAAAAGACAGCTTTATGTATATATTATAAAGATATATTATACGTAATAGGTAATAGATAGTGCACTGCACTAGCATCGCAGGGTCGCGGGTTCCATTCCAGCCGGAAGGCCTTGAAGTTCCATTTTTCGCAACTGGTCCCGGTTTGGTCTTAAAATGAATGTATTCCAACACTCGAAAATTTCCTTCACCATAAATCCTTTCAACATTTATTATAAAGATACACTCTTTTCTTTTTATAAGAATAGTGATTTTCATGCACAGGCTGGATATTCTTATTTTTCTGCCAATTTTAGGCTGAAAATATTCTTGTGAATATTCTTAGATTACAGATCATATGTATAGGACTAGTTTTTATCGTTTTGTTAGCTGATAGCTGGTTTTGTTAGAAAAAGGAAATAATTTACCATACTTTTCAAAGGTAAAAAAAGTTCATTTTTAAAAAACATTGTGATTTTATTGTATTTTATTTTCAACATGCACTAAATATGTTCTTAACCAAATCTCAGCCTTGGGTATATATTCTTAACATATTCTTAAAATTTCGCCAATTTCAGCCTCGATATTCTTATAAAATATATTCTTATAAAATATATTCTTATAAAATATATTCTTATAAAAAAAAAGATTTTGATTTCATAAATAATGCTACGATTTCATAAATAATGCTATGCTACGCGGGCGTGCAAGATGGCCTTTTCTAGAAAAATGGACGTTTTTCAACCTGATTTATGATATCATATTATCATAATTTATATTAACATAATGTGTCTTGTTCGGAAAATTCAAAAGCATTGGTAACAGCCGGTTTATTTGGCTTTCAGAAAAGGTATAGGTTTCGTAACAGTTATGGATATTTCCCGATATATCAATAGAACAAAGAGGCAGTTCAATTTTGGATGTTTTCCAGCCGGACAGGAAAGAGTTAACAAAAGACTACTCTCATGCGCATGTGAAGCTCGACGTTTGACCTGGGCCTAACAAATCGTGGAGTTTCAGTGTATATACTAACTGATCCGGTGGTCCTCATGCTGAACCTGAAAGGACCACCAAGCTGATGACATGTAAGCCTCTGACCTAAAGCTTATTAGCTTTAAGGTTCACGGTTCACCACTGGTACAAAGTCCAATAGACCATTATTAGGATCGGTAACAGCATATTCCTATACTCAGTTTTACCGTGGTTATAATCGCATACAAAACAGGCAAGCATTATTATTGTATCATGTTTATTTCATTTTCTCATCTAGCCATAATATTATCATTTATTGATTGATTGTATCACAAGATGCGGACTGGAATCGGCATATAGTGGATGCTTGAGAAGATATATGAACCGAAATGGAAACGTTTTCATATATATAGTATCATCTCATTACTCAAGGAATTACTAATACTACCCTTGCACTTGTGTGAGTAAAATTGTCGGTTCTTGCCTGTGCTTCGAGGGTTGTTTTCCGGTTTTTCCTGTTAATTTCCTCCCAACTGTGGTAAAATCAACACTTGAGATCTTAGCAGTGTTCCATGGTCAGACATGGGTCCGTACTGTGTCTGCCCAGAGCGCCTTTAATATACCTTGGACTCGGCCATGTTTAGTCTGCGAGTATAATATAATGCGGAAGAATTAAATATTATTATATTCTTTGCAAAAACAGAAGTTCCAACCCGGCCTGTCTAAGTGTAGTCCATATAAGTTCAAATGTTTGCTTTCTATATTGTCATGCCTTATCAGACCCCAATTTCGCTGGTTGCCAAATTTAGAAAGTAGCGGACTGTTTACCTGCTTAATTACCTAAATTTCATGCTGATGGTTCTTTATCAACTGGTTCTTTTATGCGGGTTTTTACTGTATATTATGTTAATGTCTAAACATATTACTTTAATATTAAAACAGTTCAATTGAACCCCTGTCTCCCATATTACTGCCTGCAAATTGGAGCAATTCCAAGGGGGGGGGGGGGTGCAATTGAGCCCCTGCCTCCCCACACGACGCCTATGTCGGAAAAGGTCTCACTCTTCCGCGCTTAGAAGGGTAACTGATTCTTCTTCCGTCCACTCCCCCCCCCCCGTAGCGGGTGTGGTGAAAGTCTGAACGGGCCCTACTATTTTTATTCATTCCTCAGGAAACATTTCCACTAAAGTACAATTCTATGACGACATTTCAATTTGACAAACAAGACTCGGCCCACTTTGGTGCCACGACGATTTCTAGTACTACAATCAAAGAATCTCTCAATGCTTTCAAACGACCTCTGTACTCCAGAGAGACAAACGACCTGGACTCAACCAGTGAAAGAAAATGTAAACGAAATCCAACGAAGCGTCGTCGACGCCGATTTGTTTTGCAAGGAAGCAAGATGAGAAAAACAGACATCACTTGGGGGATCGCTGTGTTTAGTAAGAAGTTGACACCTACTCAACAAATTAACATACTCGAGACGGCTTTCAGAACTTGGTCTGCACATTGCGTATTGTCATTCACATACAACAAGGATCTGTCAAAAGCTGACATTGTGATTAAATTTTTAAAAGGTATGTTATATATAGTTTAAAAAATCATTAATACTTCATGAAAGCTGGTAGTCAATCATTATTCACATGCATGCCAGATGAAGTTTCAGCCCAGCCTCATAAACAAATCCCTTAAAAATTAACGTTGCGATTACATGACGAAAATCTCAGCCCGGGCTGAAATTTCTCATGTAATCGCTCAAAATTTCAGCCCAGACGTAAACGAAAACACTGACGTCGCTTCTGCACAATTTCCCAGTTTCAGCCCAGGCTGAGATTTTCCCATATAATCAGCGCTCATTGATCTCTAAATAAGGACTGGATCGAGCAACTATTGTTCAGAAAATGAAGGCGGAAGTAGCTCGTGACTACCACTGTGGTCACTCCAATATGGCCGCCGCGAAACATTCCCGGCTTCATAGTTACTTTTGGGGTGAAGGCTAAAAGGGATGACTCAAAAGGACCTTTACATTTTTTAGAACTACTAATCCTAACCCTAATCTCAATCCTAATCCTAACCCTAACCATAACCTTTATCCTAACCTTGATCCTAACCTTAAACCTAGCCCCAACCGTAGCTATCCATAACCTAACGAAAAATAAAAAACAGAAAAAACAGAAAGGTCCTTTTGAGTCATCCCTTTTAGCCTTCCCCTACTTTTGGAGCACTGATCTCAAAAATAGGACTGGATTGAGCTTTCTATTGTTGATGAGCTGATTTTGAAGCTTGCATATTTGCATAATGTAAATTAACGAGAGATCATTAGAAACTCCGAGTTTGCAAGCAAATTAAACTGTGACGCTAGCAAAATAGGTTTAGTGTCTGGCCAATATATAGTTTCTTTGTTAACATTAAATGTATAAAATCTTCAACCTAATTTAATAGTCTCATATTAGGCTTCTCTCACTGGATAATTAGAGCCAACGGCGGCCATTACTACGGGACCAAAGTGGGTCATCACCTACCTATACTATCAAGTTTTGTGATTGGTTGATTAAAACAATAAAACAATAGAATCAACCACAAAGAAACCAATGTCCTAACCTAACCACTTTTGTTCCATATAGCCAATCGCAAAACCTGTTCATTTTAGGTACGTATTTACTGACCAAAGTCGCAGTAAATCTGTAGTTAGGCCATGAATCGTTTTACCCAGTAATTTGAAAAATGTCTTCTGGTCCTCTTTATAGTACGATTATTTTATTTTGTCGATGGTAAGAGCACATAATCCAACAAAAAACCTCATAGGATCCTCAGTTGGTCCCTTAGTAATGGCGGACTTCCGGCTTCATTTTCTGAACAATAGTTGCTCAATCCAGTTTCGAGATCAGTGTTTTGCAGAAGTAGTTTGTTAATGTTAGTTAGTTTGGAAATGTTGAGTTGCCTGATCCAAATATAAATGTTATTAACTGAATATCTATGATGTTTTCCTGAAAAACTGCACGGTCAAGCATTTCTTTTCAATTTAGTGGGTGAAGTTTCATATAAATCCCGAAATGACGTCACATAGACTATCGGTAGTAAAATTAGCTGTTATTTCTAAAAGAAATCATTATCGTAAGAGTTAGGGTCAGTATTAGGTTCAGGATTAGGATTAGGATTAAGGGTAAACCTGGTTCGTGAGTATAAGCATAAGGACAAAATAAAAGGCAAACAAAGGAATGAAGTCAAGCCTGCGACATAAGGATCGTCATAAGCATAAGCATAAAGCCTGGTTCACACGAGCGACATAACCACATAGTTATAATAGTATAGAAGGGATGGTTTGGAAGGTCCGCAAAAGTCATTGTTCTATGTTGTTGTTCACTGTCACTGAACGGCTTGTATTTTCTGCCATAATGAAGCAGTCATCCAATAACAACGTTCGGATTTAATTAGTGTAGTCCTTCATCGTCACGTGTCCATAGAATTTCCTTTCTCCAACCAATAACAAACACTTTCTCCAATACAATAACATGACCATTGCGTCATCTTGAAAGACAATGGAGCTTCCAAACCATCCCCCGGCCTCTACTAACTATGATAAGCATAAGCAACGCAAACAAAGCATGACTTTTGCTCTGGGACGTACGAAGACAAAACAACGAGAATTTTTCTTTGTTTCCTCTTTTGTCTTGCTCTTGCCTTATGCTTCTTATGCTTGGCTTATGCTTCTTATGCTTCTGATTATGTCCATGTTTATGTCGGAGGCTTGACTTCATTCCTTTGTTTTGCCGTTTGTCTTGTCCTATATGATTATGATTATGATTATGCTCTCGTGTGAACTTATTCGTAAATGCCGCCAAATTAATATTCTTTTATATGCTTAAATTGGCGGTTATGAACTCGTTTTCATGTACGAAATTGAAAAGGATTCTTACTTTAAAACGAGGTCATAAGGGCCTATTTATATGCATATAAAAAAATTTTAAATTGTCGGCCATTTATGAATAAGGTTTAAGCCAAGAGCAGAACAAAACGAAACGAAACAAAGAAAATTTTTCGTTGTTTTGTCATCGCAAGTCCCAGAGGAGAAGTCATGCTTTGTCGTCTTGTCCTTATGTAATGGCTCAAACACGAGAAAGAGTGTTTCATCCGATATCCAGTCCCCGAGAAGTAGGTTGAAAAACGAGGCGATAGCCGAGTTTTTAAACCGAATTCGAGGTGACTGGATAGAGGATGGAACACTTTTCGAGTGTTTGATATTACATCTCAAACGAATCAGTATTTTAAGAGAAATTTGAGGTGGAAATTGTTAAAATCCTATGCTAATTAAGACCAGGTATCCAGTTGTACGTCTCGGTAGTGATTTCCTTTGTTTTCGGCTCATGAATTATTTGAGTGGGGCTTTAGACCTATTTCGGCAGCTCACCAGAGTATTCGACTTGTGCTTCAAAGCATTGATTTGTTTGACTGTTTTTAAGGTAATCACGGTGACAAGATGCCCTTTGATGATGGCGGCGACCTCAAGGCCCATGCCTTTTTCCCAGCATCTGGAAGCGATATCCACTTTGACGAATATGAAAGTTGGGTTGATGACCCAAATGGTGTTGGTGGTATCAGTTTATTAACTGTAGCGATACACGAGATCGGGCACAGTCTTGGTCTGAAGCATTCCAGTGCACGTAACACTGTCATGGCCACCATATTAAGCAAAGGAAAGAACAGTCTATTCGATGATGATATCAAGGGAATCCAAGCCTTGTATGGTGAGTTCTTCTCTCTATATGTGGCCAATTACATCGGCCGGAGTTTCAACCTCGTGATGAAATTTTAGCCCTGTTGAACGGGATGGCATTTTCTCGCCATTACATATAAACGAAAACCAATTTTACAAAGGATTTGACTGAAAGGCGGGATTTCGGCAAAGAGGGCTAGACCTACCAAGAGGGCTTGCTCGCCTTCATCTAAAAACCCATTTATACCAGTGAGTTTTGGTACGATTTTTCTCCTCCTGGTGCATACGATCGAGTGGATTCACTTACAAAACTATTGGACCGTTTGCGCAAAGCTATGGATGGTTTGCAGTCGATCCCTTGAGACACAGAACACAAAGGTTTGTTTGACAAACAAAAGAATCAAATGAATTATTTGGGTGAAGTTCCACCGACAATATGACATTATACTTTCATGAGTCATCCACTCAATAGCGAAGCGCGCGGTTACTATTTATAGACCAAAACTCAGACAAACAAACCAAATCTGACTCCCAAATGAACCATTTCCTATTGTTTAGGACATGAATTTAATTATAGTCTCTGCAGACAAACATTGACAAATACGTCATCTGTGCGCAACACTATTGCATGCCCCCCTATGATGAGCAAAATCGTACCAAAACTCGCCAGTCGCCAGTGTAAATGGGCCTTGATCAGGGCCTTAGCTAACGTGTCATCATTGGGGGGAGGGGGTGCCAATCCAAAATTTCCGAATGAAATATTTTCCCCTCAAATCTTGCAATAATAAACAATACTTTGCGAACTGCCAAAACGACAAGGACAACAACCAAAAACTTTTTTATCACAGTTATGGGAGTACGGTAATGCATTTTCAAAATGTGACCAATCAGTTCTTCCAGTAGGGTAGTACACAATTACAATGTTCGTCACATGATATCTGTATGTTAATTAACTTAAAGTATAAATAGTTGCTACGACATTACTATGACTAGTACACTTTAACTTGTTCAATCTAAACTAAAACTGTCCGAAGGTTGTGACTGTAAAATTACAACATTTATACTAGACCTGTGGGAATCGCGCAATATTCACATTCCCAGAGTCCGTTTGTGTGGCCGAATAACGTTATTAATGTCCAACAGTATATTTTGACATAATCTCTTAAAGTGCCCATAACCTCAAAATGTTTTATTGTCTTGTTTGGAAGAACTTTTAAAATGATAAAGTAACTTCTTTTGAAGATTTTCGTTTCTTCGCTTTCTTTTTGTATATCAGTTTGTTTGATATGCAAATGTCTGGAATTTCGTCACACATGCATAATGACTTATTGGAGAAATGTGTATGTCTCTTTCATTCTCGAACGAAATCATTTAAAATCAAGAAGTTTGGTGTTGTGGGAGAAACGCACACACGTGTTATTCACACTTTAGTGTTTTTATTTCATGAACGCAAAGATATATAACATTCTCTGATAACTCATTATGCATGTGTGACGAAATTCCAAGATATTTGCATATCAAACAAACTGACAGTATATCTCAAAAAGAAAGCGAAGAGGTGAAAATCTTCAAAGGAAGTTACTTTATCATTTTAAAAGTTCTTCCAAATAAGACAATAAAAAATGTTGAGGTTAGGTCCCAATTTCCCGAATATACACCTGTGAATTTTCCGAATATTCGGCAATTTTGGAAACTCTACGCACGCTGTGATTGGTCAGCTTGCCGGTCTCGATCAGGCTACGGAGACCGGAATGACGTCAGTAACTAATGAGAATTTGCATTAAATCAAAATCAAAAGCGTTATATATCGTAATTATATAAAGTAAAAGAAATTGTTTTTTTGTATAAAAATAATAGAATACGTTTGCTTGGGTCTCTATTTAAACAATAGAATACGTTTGCCCGGGTCTCTATAACGTTATCGAAACCCGAGTGACGTAATAAAAACACGAGAGAAATGTAGGAAGATCAAGCACGAGCCGCCGAGGCGAGTATTCGGGCAAACGTATTCTATTGTTTAAATGGTAATTAGTAATCGTGCAGAGTTTCACTTCAAAATTCGTTGAAAGAAAGGTTATACTTTACGTGTGAAGTTTGTATTTTGGAGCGCCGCCATTAAAGTGGCCGAGTGCGAGAAGAATGAGTCGAGGAGAGTTTATGACGTCGTAGCCTCAACAACAAAAAAAAGGTCATTGTTGCTGTTGAGGCTATGACGTCATAAACTCTCCTCGACTCATTCTTCTCGCACTCGGCCACTTTAATGGCGGCGCTCCAAAATACAAACTTCACACGTAAAGTTAAAGTATAACCTTTATTTCAACGAATTTTCAAGTAAAACAGCACGATTACTAAGTACCATTATATCTTTGAGATTATGTAATTAGCATGTATTCATCGGAGAACCACTTTAAAGTGCCCTATGAAAAATTCAGTTGTAAAATAACACTTTTATTTGAAAGAACTCTTGAAACTATAAAGACTAACCATTTACAACTTTTCCATATCTCACTTCACTCTTGAGATATTAAGATGTGTTTAATATGTAAATCAGATCATACTTATGACATCACACTACATAATAACTTATTGAAAACGCTTATATATATATATATATCCTTGAGATTATGTGATGAAATTACAAAATGCAGGTGCATGTGCTTGGATGTATCCAATAACATCAACTATGCAAATCATCAAACGAATCCATGTGATAATGGTAAAGATTTTTTGTCATAAGTATGATCATTTACATATTAAACAAATCTTCAAAAACTCATTAATATTCATTAACCAAATTGTCCAATCACATTTCCGTATTTAGTCACGCGCAAGGCTTTTATACCTGATAAAACCCATGAATATAAAGTCTATACGAACTTTATATAAAATTCCTGCTAATTTGCATTTCATACATCAACCCAATTTACCTCTAATAGAAAATAAAAACCAGTACACTCCCTAGTGATTACAATCAATTGTTTTTGAAGCTATTTAAAACACTCGAACTCGCGTTTTATCATATCTAAAATGCTCGCGCTGCGCGCTCGCATTTTAAATATGATAAAACGCTCCTTCTCGTGTTTTAAATACTACTTAATATCTCAA
This sequence comes from Chrysogorgia sp. JL179-B06, assembly GCA_035772405.1. Taxonomy (NCBI): domain Eukaryota; kingdom Metazoa; phylum Cnidaria; class Anthozoa; order Scleralcyonacea; family Chrysogorgiidae; genus Chrysogorgia; species Chrysogorgia sp. JL179-B06. The sequence goes on from JAYKKM010000375.1 coordinate 6,214,878, forward strand.
GAGTGAAGTGAGATATGAAAAAGTTGTAAATGATTAGTCTTTATAGTTTCAAGAGTTCTTTCAAACAAAATAATTATTTTACAACTGAATTTTTTATTGCATATACGTTGAAGTTCTCTTATT
>JAYKKM010000375.1:6220000-6225000 GCA_035772405.1 Chrysogorgia sp. JL179-B06
CAATTTTACGGTATCCGCTCTTGTATTTGAGAAATAACGTTTTCATTCTCGTATTTTATGCCTCTGGATGCCGCCATTTTGTGTCATTATGGAGTTTGTTCGAAGGTTCAGGTTCGATGCAGTGGCGGAAATTGTGGTGGGATGGGGGGCAGCCGCGCCCCCACCTTTCGTCAAATTGCCAATTTGTCGGAAATTTTCAAATAAAATTTATATATATATATATATATATATATATATGTATATATATATATAATTGCCAATTTGTCGGAAATTTTCAAATAAAATTTGTTACTTAGCAACCAAACTTGTCGGACATTTTGGGAGGCTTTGCCCCACCACCTTAAAACGTGAATATCCGCCACTGGTTCGATGTACAGCGGGATTTCGTCGTCATTGAGTGCAAGGAACTCAAATTTCATGTATGGCTAAAGTTGGTTACTTCATGTAAGCCTGTCCCCAACACAACTATATCCCAGTGAACTCAATATAGATAACATATAGATATGATATATAGAGTTCACTCCTAACTAACATTTTGTCCAAAACCATTTTGTGATCCTAACATGAAGTAGCAACCCTCAAGACGTCAAAATCCGCTGTACATAAACTTTGAGCCGTCGAGCAAACTCTAAAATGGCATGAAAAGGTTATTTCTCGAGCACAAGAGCAGATACCGTAAAACTATGGAGGGTGATCTCCGCCAAAATTAATATAGCGCATTTTGTGTTTCGTAATCTGCATTTTCTGTTGACGATTTTCCGTTTTGCTATTCCAAAACCAGATTTTGTTCCGCCAAAATTAATATAGCGCATTTTGTGTTTCGTAATTCTGCATTTTTCTGTTGACGATTTTCCGTTTTGCCTATTCCAAAACCAGATTTTGTTTCATATTAGCACATTTTTGTTGTTAAGCATTCCATTGTGATGACGTAACATTATTCGTGACTCTCAGAAACACGAAATTTGACTCATTACATTATAATTTATAAATAATTTATTTCCCGCAAAAAATTCTGTTATGATCAATCTGTATGAAATCGAAGGAGAATTGTTTAGTAACCTACCAAAGTGATTGGGCACTAGGAACATGATATCTTCGTCTGTGCACAGCTCTAAGAGACAAAGCACGAAACAATGTACCCTGAGGATCAACTCTCCGCATCATTTCACGAATCCTGTCTTGCTGAATTCGTAAACCTCTGGCTAACAATAATCCTGACATGCGTTTGTAGCCAATATTGGGAAACTCGTAGGAAAAGTTTCTCACGATCGACTCAAGATCAGAATTGTTAATGTCAGAATAACAATTAGAAATCTGTAAACCAAACTCGTTCATCCTCCTTTCGACTGTTCGTTTACTGACTCCTAGAAGAATGGCAGTATCTTTCACAGTAAATCGCTTATCAAATAAAAAACGCAGAATCTCTTCTTTTATTTCGTACTTCGGCCGCCCAGGTACGCCACTGAAAAGTTGAGGGCAACTCAATGACGAAGATACATTAACATCGTGATCAACCATTTGGCGTTTGAGATCAACTGGATTACCGATTCTTCAAGCTCAAATACTTCAGCAAATCGCAACGTGGTGTGGTAAAGAGAATCAATGCGAAAATCGCAGCAATCTCGGTCTGGACTTCCTTCGAGGTCAACAATACAACCCAATATAGAGCTGCGAAGGAGTCTCAAGAAATATTCTCTGTCACTATATAATTATCCGCCATGTTTTTTTTAACAAATATTTACTTGAATAATTAGTTGAATAATTACAATTTTTTGCGGGAAATAAATTATTTATAAATTATAATGTAATGAGTCAAATTTCGTGTTTCTGAGAGTCCACGAATAATGTTTACGTCATCACAATGGAATGCTTAACAACAAAATGTGCTAATATGAAACAAAATCTGGTTTTGGAATAGCAAAACGGAAAATCGTCAACAGAAAATGCAGATTACGAAACACAAAATGCGCTATATTAATTTTGGCGGAACAAAATCTGGTTTTGGAATAGCAAAACGGAAAATCGTCAACAGAAAATGCAGATTACGAAACACAAAATGCGCTATATTAATTTTGGCGGAGATCACCCTCCATATAAAACTATTAACATTTCTAGACATTATACTTAAAGGCCGTCTATTTAAAACTAATTTATTTTTGGTATACAGTTCCCCTTAAGGTTACGATCATCGCGCACTAGGCATTTTTCAAGCATTTTTGTCATTCATGTTCCTATCACAGGAAAATGGACCATTTTGATTCGGCTTGACTTAAAGTTATTGGTTCATTTCTGTCTCTTGATATTATGTTTTGTGCATGTTTTCAAAATGAACATAGTTGAGAAAAATAGAAACAGCCCTAGTGTTACTCTTGAGTTTTGAAAAGTATTAGACAGTGCACAGTTATCATGAGGAGAGAAATCTTTGTTCTAGTGAGTTTAGAAATCCTAATTTTCATTAAATTTACATATTACAATCAATGTGATTTGTTCAGATACAATTCAATGCCGCAAGTGTAAAACTTTTCATTTATCATCACTGACACTAGAGCTATACAAGGAACTAGAATGAGGCAGAAATGTACACTGCGAAACGTTTTAGGGAGAAATGTAATTTTTCATAACTTTTTCCTATCAAACCACCTTAATTATAAAACATGGTGGCCAAACGACGATTATTATTTTTTTTGTTTGAACGAGGCTCTATTAGTCAAGAATAATTAATATATTAACATGACAACGTCAATTTTTTCTACTTTGACGGCTGAAAATCCAAATATCCATCTCGTAATATAAGCCACTATAGGCAACTAAATATATTTATAAAATATTAAAGTAAGCAAAACACACGCCGTTGTGTATTCGATAAATGCATGCTGACATTATACGTGGACAAATATTTTACCAACGCAACCAGGTGATAAATCAGACATCATGAGCTTGACGCTACTCTGGCTTTAAAAAGTTTTTTTAACGTAACTTTAAAAGTTACTGTCCATGACCCAACGTTTCGACACTCCGATCTAGTGTCTTCATCAGGGGTGATCGTTGTATAGTTAGGATCCCTATTTATACCCTCATAGTTTGTAATAAACCACCGTCATCGCGATTCAATGGGCGCTATTGATATGCCAAGCCTCCAGGAAAATTCTGCTTTGTCGGAGCACGCGCGTGTATAACCAACCATGAGATTGCGTGGGAAAATTGCAAAATTATTACCACCAATCCGCGGTACCATCAGATCACGTTGTCTGGAGGGGCATACCAATAGCGCCCAACCCTATTGAATCGCGATGACGGTAGATAATGTCATCATTGGTGTTCTATGAGGGTATAAATAGGGATCCTAACTTTACAACGATCACCCCTGATGAAGACACTAGATATGTTAAGTAGTTTTAAGTCAGCACCTAAGACTTTTCTTTTTTAAAATTAATAGTTTTTTGTTCATAGTGGTAATATATGTAGTAGGCTTTATCTTATAATGAAACTGTAATTCGTTTAAAAATATATTGTTGTAAGAGCATTGAGACTATCAGTGTATAATGCTCCTAATACGTCTTTTATTATTATTATTATTATTGTTATTATTGGAGTGTCGAAACGTTGGGTCATGGACAGTAACTTTTAAAGTTATACGTTCAAAAACATTTTTACAGCCAGAATAGCGTCAAACTATGGACTTATAAACTTAATCAAGTTACTAACACAACAAAATGAAATTTTCACTGTTTCATATTTTTCATTATCTCTCTGATTTTTATGCCAAATTATTTGACGACCAAATTATTCATTATGAAATAGATATGTCAAATGTATTTATTATTTATTTAAAAGAATTCGTGATCGCAGCAATGATAACAGCCAATGGTGAAATCGTCATATCAACTCATTGCCCATCAATGGTGCAATATGACAAAAGATTATTGTACGATTGACGTCACCTGGTGCAATATGAAAAACTAATATTGCACGCTATGACGTTTTTTCAACGATGCAGTTGTTAAATAGTTGATAAAGTTAATCTTTTAAATAAATAATAAAACAATTATTGAATTCGGTTTTCGCATGATATGAAGAATTATCAAGGCCTCAGTTTGTGTTATCCGCCTCCGCCTTCGGCAGATAACACAAACTTCGGCCTTGATAATTCTTCATATCATGCTCAATCTCGTTCAATAATTGATAATTATTATATGTCTTGCGAGTCCGAACTGGCGTATTTGAACGCTGATTGGCAAACGTGCGGGTCCGTACTTTACCGTACGGACTCGGTGTACGGACCCGCACAAAAACAACAAACTACAGCAAAATTAGACGAAAATTTCTTAAAATAAAATAATTATATTCTTTTCAAAATGTTTTCCCTTTTGGTTGTTTTGTTGTCAATTATATCGAATCGCGACTGTGAGACCGCTCCGCTCGCGCTGACGTGGAGGAAGACGTACTGTACACGATAATGTTTTCTCTAAATTATTTCTCGTTGTAGTCGAGACATATAATAAATTCCTTATTAACCTCACAAGCTCGGTCCGTACGGGAAAATATTTTGCTTTCGATCTTTTGAGTACAGACCTCGCCCTTCGGGCTCGGTCTGTACTCAAAAGATCTCAAGCAAAATATTTTCCCGTACGGACCTCGCGCTCGGTTAATAAGTACTTAATATTTATTTTTTCCCGTGCGTATCCTACCAAATCCTGCTTTCTGATTGGCTAACAAGCGGTCCGTATGAACCCACGCGGTCCGCTCGTACGGACCGCTCGACATAATTTCAATTTTAAATGCGTATTATAAGCCGTAAAATATTTTTAAAACATTTGAAAATGAATTCAAACGATGTTTGGACATATTGAAAGACATATATAAAGTGAGGTTTTTTTATCCGAAAAGAGACTTAACTCTCAATTTCCTTTGACGAAGGTAAAAAAAGCACAGACTTTCCTTTTTTGTCCACTGACTAGAAATACTGATGACGACCAAAAAAAAACAAGCCAGAATGTTAA
>JAYKKM010000375.1:6230000-6254439 GCA_035772405.1 Chrysogorgia sp. JL179-B06
ATCATGCATGGGTCTATCGTGAAATCGTGCCTAACAAACAAATATTTCGAAACGTATATGCTCATCATAGAAATTAAACAGACTTGTATTTTGAAATATCAGATTCAGGACTTTATTGTTGTCATAAAATCTTGCTAATAATCTCCAAATATACAAATGACATTTTATATGACAGTCAAAGCCTACATGTTAAGAAAATATGTCAACATATTTTCTTTTCTCTTTAAGAGTGAGTGACAACCATGACACATTGCACGCTTGGTCGGCCATTTTTCGAAGCACGAAATGAACTCATGATCCGTAAATATCTTGTCAATCTTTGATATAAATTATTCATTTTGTCTTTTAATTGAAAGAAAACATATATTATACCTTAGAAAGTAATTATTTCTGCAGTTTTCACAAAACACAACGTTTTCTCGAGTTTAGTTTTGAATTATGTTAGCCTTGACTGACGCGAAGCGTGGAAGACCAAGTGACAAGGTTCAAACAAAAAAATCAGATTCTGACTGGACGTATTTCGATTGTGGATGAATAAGAAAGCCTATATAGGGTTTTCTGAGAAGACTCTGCGAATTTCCGGAGTATTTACCACGTCAAGTTGGCAACGAAGCACTTCAAAACATTTCGTTATCTCGTATTCTCGTACGTACGGAAAGATAAACACAAACGCGCAATGCACGACGGTTGACACTCATTCTTTAAAGATTAAGACACTAGTAGCTATTTATCATTCCTAAATATTCGCCGCAGGTAGGCCACATGCAATGTAACCTCAAACACTTTTGACAATCCTGATCAGATCAATGCCTTCCTTCTCTTCTTTCACTTCTCAAGTGAAGTGATTCGTCGTTATAGTCCTTGAGTGTGAGACGTCGAATGAATAAAGCAGCGGTGACACAATGCAACGATTTGCGAAACCTGTCTCGCAACGGTGTAACCGTTGCAAGACAGGTTTCGTGGCAGATTGCAACGTGTAACACCCTTCAATTCATGAGCCTGTATCGGTTTTCGTTGTGAGACAAGTTGAAAAGGTTTAACTTCACACAACGCTTGCGAGTTCGTTTCGCTAGCATTTCACCGTGTAACACCTCTCGCTAAACCTGTCATCGTGTCACGCAATGTCTCTAAACGCCTTGAGCAATCAGCCAGCGAATTTAAAGGTCAACTAGACATGGAGAACGAAGTCGAAGAAGTTATGGTCCACCGACTCAAGCTCCTAGATTATTATTTTAATAATAATAATCATGTTTATTCCACATTTTCGCAAAAAGAATTTGAATTACATTGTGGTTACAAAAAATAAAAGATTACTATAACTAGTTTACAACTTCATGACTTTATAAAGGACTGGCCGGGTTACAAAAGTTTTGCCTAAGTATCGATCTAGCCTCCTTCGCAGGCATCCGGGTAGGGATGGACAGTATCGATCATGACATTGTGAAATTTATCTTATCACTAATTTAATTTCTCTAAATATCTAACTAACTTTATCTATTAATAAATATCTAAATGTAAATATGATAAGAATTGATAAAAATATTTATAGTACTATGTATTAAGCATTAGAATCGTACTTGGGAAAAAGCTACGGCGTAGTCTTTTGTATAGTCTCACCCTCTTAAATGGTTCCAATTGGGTTAAAAATACTGTGTGTAAAATTGTATTAAAAACTATTGATATTTAGGGGTAGCTCAAGGACCCTGAAATTTTTACTATAGTATCGCTATGATAAACATCAGCCAAATGTCCAATATGCTGCAAGTCCTCAGGGGAGTGTCGGATTGGTCTAAAAATCCATTAGTGAGTAGTTTAGAGTTTAGACCTTGGTTTCCTATTTGACTTTAAGACAAACTTATAGCCAAAAATGTATGGTTTCCGAGATATTCCAAACATTTTTAGAGTAAGTAGCAATAAGAATTTAAAATTTTAAGAAGAACTTTGAGAGCCCCTATATATCTCGGAAACAAAACGATTTTTTGGCTATAAGTTTGTCTTAAATTAAAGTCAAATAGTGAAACCAGCGTCCTAAACGGACTCACTAATGGATTTTTAGACCAATCCGACCACTTCCCCCAGCGGACGTGTATAAGCATATTGACAATTTGGTTGATTTTTCCTCATAGGGATACTATAAGTACAAAATTTCAGGGTCCTTGAGCTAAAACAAACCACCACCATCCTAAATATCAATAGTTTTTGAATACAATTTTAACACGCAGCCACGCATTTTTAAACCCAATTGGAACCATTTAAGAGCGGGTTGAGAACTATACAAAAATAACAAAATAAAAAAATAAATAAAAATAAGGACCACCCTAATGTAAATATTTTAAAACAGTATATATAACGGACCTCTTTGGGATAAGCAGGAATAGCCTGAAGCGTCTAAACCGTATCAAAAATAAGATTAACATAATATAATAATAATAATACAAAAAAGGTTTACAGTATCACTAGGATGCCTTTTTTTTTTTTTTTATTTTTTTTTTTTCGCAAGTCAAAGAATACAATGGTCGTTGTAAAACCACATTTTTTTCACACCCGTAAGGAGCTGAAAGGGCTGCAGACAACCCCACCCCACTCCCCAATAATTCTTTAAATAAGAATTGAAAAAACGAGGCTCTACAATAATTCAAGAATTCACAGAAACGCATCGTTAAAAATTTTATGTACAAGACACAATGTACAAAAACCGCCTACTCCTGTTCTGAAGATAATAACAACACCCTCATATCTCAATCTAGAGGAAAATTTCGCCCAAAACAAATCTGAAATTGCCATAAAGTTCAGTAATACTGGAAAAGGAGAATAAGAGGGGCTGTTTACCATGAGAATTCGGATTCAGCCTTTCCATTCCGGATTGAACGTGAATTCAAACCGCGTTTACATAGGAATTCCAATCCCAGGAATCGAAAATCGTCGGCGATACGACAATAACATTATTGCGGGTATGTTTTCTTTCATTCAAACGATCTTCTGCGCTTGTACATTCCAACATAGTGCCTTCAACTGATAATGTGGCGAAGATAAAAACATAAAGAAAAAGGGGCAAGGGCAATTACTAAAGCAACGATAATTCGGGCGCAATTTCCTGTTCTCCTAAAGCTGCAAAATTGTCGTCCCTATAAAATATTAAAAGCACGCATGTGCTTTGTTCGTTTCCAGTCTTTATTCGAAGGGGGTCGTATTTTATTTTCATTCCGGAGATGAAATCCTCGCACTGCCTTTACAATTGACAACCAACGGAACTTACACGAAATTTCCAGCGAAAACACTCATTTCATCACAAAAAAACGAAACTCAATCCGGATTGAGCTGCATTCTCATTCCGCTTATATCGAGGTGAGGGGGCATATGCCAGAGAAGGACAAGGAAAATAAAATAACGTTCTTTGATTGGTTTATTTTTTTTAATATTATTGTTTGTCGCATGTGGTTTATAAAAAATTTTTTTGTCCCCCGCGACCCAAGAATTTCCGCATGGTGCCATATACGACGGGGGATTTGTCCCTACAACATGTACCCCACCCAACACCCCCCCCTCAACCAACCCCACCCCGCCTATCCCAACCACAACCAGCCCCCAACCCCCGCGATTTGTCGTCTTGTGTTGGTATCCTGTTGTTGTCCAAACCTTGAGGTTGGGAAAAAATGGTGACAAAATATGTAGCTCCTCAAGCTAAAACACATTCTCCAAGTGCAAATACAACACGTTTGTTCAAATGCCACCATCCTTCGAGAACCTTGACCCAGTTAGAAAAACGTCCTATTGCCTGTTGCCAAAACACCAATGCGTTTTAATTTCCTATACACAATCTATCTAGCTTTCGCTCTACTAGTTTTGGGTAGCTTCAATAATGGATTTTTTTAGCTCAATAATAAATTCTATAACGATTTTTTTTAGGGTTCTCGTCAAAAGAGGTTTTCGTGCCGAGGTGCGCATTTTCCGTTCGTCATCCGCGCGAAGATTTTCCCTGAAGATTTTTTTGTTTCTGAGTTTTTGAAAGCATCAAAATGATTCCTACAGGATAAATACCAAATGCAACCTTTTTGAGTGCAAGTAAAAAAATATAGCAGTTTTAATAATCGTCCTAACTTTAATAAAAAAGAAGAATGCGGACGCTTTTTTCTCCTTTTTCTTTTTCTTTCTTTTATTTCCTCAAGAAGATTGGCCTTTGAAATTGGCCATCACCTACTACACAAAACCTATTTTAAACACACGATTAAAAAATCTTTTTTAACGAAAAATAAACGTTGTATTACAAAGCACAAACACAGAATTTGAATGGATTTCTCTACAAAACTAACTGCTTCGAAACACGATTGCGGCGGCCAATAACAAATAGTGGGCGTGTAAAAACCAGAAAATGAACCGAAAAGTCCCGAAAGGTTCCCTGAAAGGTAACGGCATATACCGAAAAACGCAACGAAAATGGGCCGAAAGGATTGCGCAAAAGAAGCCCCCCGAAACAAGACAGATGCAAATAAAATAAAAATGCAAATAAAAAATAAAATAAAATAAAATTTGATGCGGGCGGGGGACGATAAACTACTTAATATTTTTTTTTAACCTTGGCCTTTCAAACAAAGCATTTTGGATTCAAACCACACACGTCACGCCAAGTAAGTATAATATATATATAGCAAAGTGAAAAAGGGTGGTTAAACTGAACTGGCCAAGAAATTTAGTGACGGACGAGAATACTGACGTTTCGAGGCGGAGACCCCTTCATCAGAAGTAATTATTTCTATCTCGTCCCTCACTCTGATTGCAGGGCTCCGCTCGAAACGTCAGTATCTCGTCACTAAATTCTTGGCAGATTTTACCACCTTTTTCACTTTGCAATATATTTACATAAAAACACAACTGTCTACGGCAGAGACACTCTACTTTTTTTTACTATACTCTGTCCCTCGGATATTCTATATACACCGCTCGCTGCGACAAACAAAGCAAAAATGCCTAACCTATAAGAAGGTTTCGGTCAAGTGACACCCCCTTTTGGCATATATAATATATAAGCCCTATTTATTTTCATTTCATCTCTGTCTTACTCTGATGAAGGGCTCCGCTCAGAAACGTCAGTATCTCGTCACTAACTGAATTCATTTAGGCAGTTTAACCTAACACAACCAAACCACCTTTCCATTCCCACCTCATGCTATATATTTCCAAAACACTGTCCTAACACGCAGCACTCTACTTTTTTAACTTAATACTCTCAGATATATATATGTAATGTTTTTAAATAAAACAACGAGCAGCAGTGTTTTATCAGATAAATAGATATAATTATATCTGATAAAACACATGCTGCTCCGAGTTTTAAAACATTACCATAATTTAAACCGCAAAACAGTCGTGATTTTTTTTGAATAATTTCATGAATTGCCGACGTAACAGTTTGACTTCCTATGATCGTATTTGATTCTGACACGGAGAGCAAAAAAAAAAATGCTAATTCCGGTTTTTGAATGTAACCTTGTAATGAACTCTAAGATTAAAGTCACTGAGAGAGATATCCGGCTGCTCACCAGGGACCGTTAAGTAATAGACTGAACTTGACTGTGCTACGATAACTTATAAAAGAAGCCGAGAAGATACACACGAACATAATAGGCACACACAATGACCGAACCTGCTCTGAGGTGATAATGTTCACTACCAACCAAACATGATCTTCAAAGGGTTTTTCCTTTCTCCCTTATGAACGTATTTTTACTTTTTATGTTCTTTTCCATCTCACTGACGGCCATATCTTTGATTCGTGTTGAAACAAATGACCACACTTCTTTGCTAAAGACAAAGACAAGGTATCGTTGAGGTATAAATATGGTGAACTTGTCACCGAAGTCCACACGGCGTTGTCGTATAAGGTCAAACCGGTTTCTTCCTGAAATTCTATAAAGTTGTCACACTAAACGTTTATGTATATTTCTGCGCAAAACAAAACGTTCATGTTTCGAAAAACATGGTTGCGGCGGCTAATAGTCGAGGATTATGATTATATATTCAACCAATAGCTGTGTATCCAATTTGATAGTTAATCAAAATTGTTTAGCCTTCTATATTTTGTAGGTCGTCCTTTATAAACGATATTCTTCAGATTATCTACTGTGATTTTAGGTTTGGCAGGAATATATGAGTATGGTAGTCCATGATCACACAAGCATAAAACTTAAAAAACTTTATTTCATTTCAACAACGTTTCGGGAAAAGAAGGCCCTTTTTAAATTTTTCCAATCCTTCAGGATACAGATTTTACAAGCTTGGATTTTTCTTCTGTATAGGTAAATAGGGGAGTTAATTAAAAATCAAACTCCCTTATATTTTTTGTATGCCCAAAAACCTTCTATTATACATAATGTTCCCAAAAAAAAAAAACCTTCTCATATCTGTCAACCGATTAAAATTATGTCTAGTCAGATTACTCTTTACTGGTTTACATATCTTCTATTCCCTGGTATCCATCTGCCATCTTACAACAAAACGGGTGATTGCATATATAAAATGTTCTCCCGGTATGAGTGCTCCTCTGACCTTTCCCCGTATCTGGTATAATACTGCTTTTATGGGTTGTTAAAAAAAAAAAAAAAAAAACCGTTTTCTAAAGGATGAGTAATCTTTTTTCTTTACACATACTAGAAATTCCTACAACGAAATAAGGTGGTACAATAACACACCACTAAAAATCACAATAAAAAAAAAAACGGAAAAATTATTTAGAACAAATTTACGGTTTCCCCTCCCCCCATCAAAATAAAAAATCCACAACCACCCCCCTCCGTCCACAAATGAGAAGCAAATTTTACAATGTGATTTATCACATTTCCTTTTTTTTCCTCATCCCAACTCATTCTTAAGTATTAGATTATAAGGGTACGTTCGTATCTTAATTTAATGGCAGCTGGTGTTGGTAACCCAGAAGGGAAACAAAAACAAAAACAAAACAAAAACACATGAATTTTTCTTCTAACCCAAATCCATGCACTAGATGGATGCATCACGACATATAGCATGTTATATACTGCATACATTGTGATAATCTATCCTATATGTATATATGAATACTATATAGCGATGGGGCGGGGACGGTCGAATAACGATCGGACCTCCCCTTTGCCTATTGTCTCGTCCCTTTGCTTTTTACTCTTATCGCATAATCCTCGATATTTACCAAGTGTTACATATTACTTCATATAGTATGATATCAATCACCAATATTCCTAAGGAAGTTTTTAAAGTTTTTGTGTTGCCTGTTTATAAACATGAAAATATGGTCTATCTAAAATATTAATTTAACAAGAAGGTTTGACCTGACAATGTCCAAGCATATCTCTATGTTTTATATTGTATTATCACCTATTAAATTATAACTATACGACATTAACACACTGATATTTTTTTTTTATTTTTTTTTTATAATCCTTATTTATATTTATTTTGTTACCCGATATTTAATAATGCATAAACAAAAACGTTCTAACCCAACGTTATTTAAATAAAAAACCAGCCAAAAATATTGGTACCCACCTAAACCCCAGCATAAATAATGACTATCCTAACAACTTCATCTTTTAAAGGACATTGGCAGCCAAAAATTAAAGTTTGTTTAAAAAATATATTATATGATCAGTGATTGCTAAAAGTTTACAACATTCATTATCATGAGGATTTTTTATTATTATCACGCACATTTTCACAGTAAAAATTTGTGGTTTTTTTTTGGTCGCAAGCGATATTTGTCGCAAAAGAAACTGCGATATTTTTGTTTGTCGCACAAGAAAATACCAAAACAACATGTTTGATATTGTGCCCAATACAATGTTTGATATTGTGCGACAAGACCGTTCGCTAGCGACCAAAGACCCCGACTTTCGAGCCAATCGCGAACAGGACAAACGCAACACTAGACTGCAATATGGTTGCCGACAATATTGTCGCAAGCGGACAGAAATTGCAAATAATAAATCGCCTAGTGTGCCGCACAGGCTTAACTAAATATATATATTTTTTCATTTACATATCAAAAATCAAACTGAAATATTTCAAAAACGATAGATACAAATAAACGGGAAAGTTGTAGAAAGGTGTTACTACTATCATTTTTACGAGACAAAACCTTATATTAGACAAACTTAATTTTTGTTGCCAATGTCCATTAAGAGAGCGGATTTCTAGGTCCTTCTAACAGCTATAATGGATAAGGGACTCCTCTCTCACCCCCCCAAAATTCTTTTTTGATATAAATATGAGAACTACAGAAATTCAATTAGAAATTTCGTATCACTTTTTATTCCTATACTCTCTCAAGTATCCTGACTATGGAACTACATCTCATTTTTTTTTTTCGCTTTGGTCCTTAAACAAAAAATTAAAACAAACCGTTCTTCTATAATATTCTTCTTAAAAAAATTAAAAAAAAAAAAAAACACCTTCCCTGGCAGGATCACAAAAATACGCTCTCAAGTCATTTTAAGAATTAAAGAGAAAGGCGCCTGCATGCCATAAGGAATTCCTTAATTTCTTGACATGCTTCGGATTGTCGGATGACAACGACCTATAATATTATCCAAATATTGAGTGTGTATCCTTAGTTGGTTAAGAATACACATCTTGTGGAAAAACTTATTAACCTTAAGTTGTACCAAATATCCAGGTATGATAACCATAAACAGATCATAACAGTAAACATGTAGACTTTGAATGAACTGAACTAAAACCATACAGCTCCTGTCGGGCTGAAAAACATCCATAATTGAACCACCTCTTTGTTCTATTTGATATCTTCTTGAAATAACAATAATAACTGTTGCGAAAGCTATTATACATTTTCTTGAAAGCCCAATAAACCGGCCTTTTACTAGTGCTTTTAAATTCTTCCCGAACAAAACAAACACATCATTGTTGATAAAAAAATTAGCATTAATGATCACAAGAATCCAGGTTGAAAAATATATCATGTTTTTCTAGAAAAGAAAGCCATCTTGCACATCCGCGCGTTTGAGCACCATGAAAATTGTAAAAAAATTAATGCCACCAAACCAATCGCAGAGTTTTTTATGAAATCAAAATCAAACTTAACTTTGGCGTGTGAGTAGATCTCGTGTGCCTGGCGTTTGTCGAGTTTTCAATTTTTAATATTTGCGTTACCGTGTGCCGTGTTTTTTTTTTTTTTCGATTTCAACGAACATTCATGGGGTACAAATAACGACCGATTTTGGACTGGGCCAGACAGGAAAGATTTAATTACATGTTTGTACTATAACCAGTCCTCTATTGGTGTAAGTACACTTATATATATTTTTTTAAAATAGTACAAGTGTTTCTAATAACTAGCTAACTACGGTCCTCCTAACTTAACTCAAGGTTTAGTTTCGGTTCCCTTGCGGTAAAAATTGACTGAAAATTGACTTCGCACAAACCTCATTAATAATTCATCGTACCTTCGTATCATAGCCAACTTCTTTTTGGTGGCATGGACGGTCAGGAGGGTCTTTTTTCGCTTTCCGCTTGGCAAGCCCACGTCTTCTATCGTGAACTCTAGATTTATTTGGAAATGTAGAAAAATTGGAGGTCTGATCCTGACTTCGGGGCGTTATGAAGCTTTAATGTTCAAGACGATTTGAGAAAACAAGTTGCGGTTCGCTTGTTTGTGGAACCAACCACACTGGCGGGCCGCGCGCAAAACGCCGTTTTCTGTCTGGAGCGAACAAGCTGGCCCGGCTGGCTTTAGGTTCCTGTAATCTTTGCAAATTCAAATGAACAAAACATCAGAAGAAAAACAAAAAATATATTTCTTTTTACTAGTCACTCATCAAACACTTCCATGCGCTGTTTCAGCAGCATAAACCAACCCGGCCTTCCAAACTTATTTCCACGCTTCGGTGGCGAAGCGCTCGTAGCAGGCTTCTACTGTATCGAAAAAGATATATTGACTAATAGTAAAATGATCAATTTTATAAACGAAAATATATCACAATAATTGATTCACCTCCAGCGTAATATTTTACTTATTTAGAAATCTTGAAAAATCGATAATTTATACGAAGGATAATTTATAAACAGAATGTGGCCGCCCTGAACACCTCACTTTTTAAAAGCAAGACTTTTAAGAAGGCTGAAGTCCAACACTTTGTAAAGAGTTCTTCCTGCTCTGATTTCAAAACATCTCCTGCCAATAATATTTCCCGCCAAAGATTTCCTTTAAATTTTTTGCTGCTTGCTCGTTCCTCTTGTATTATTTTTATAAAAGAAATACCTAATGTTTTTCCGTGTAGGTCTGGATACTGTCATCCAAACACTTGGGAAGGTTGCTCGACTTTCGAAAAGCTAAAAAAACCACCGGCTCCGTATTTTTTACCACCTTTCTCCAGTCTGCACAACTTTTCCCGCGGTGTTTGGAACACAGTATCCAAACACAAGAAAACCATTAGGTATTTCTTTAATTCCGTATTGAATGTGAATCAATCAATCTTCCTCCCTCCTTACTCACCTCTTTGACATCGCCCTATCTGCAGGAAATCTCTGAATTCTGATCATCGTTTTATCAGGAAACATTTCCCAACTTAAAGTACAATTCTATGACGGGACATTTCAATTTTGACAAAGCAAGTACTCTCAGGTCTCGTGTTCGGCCCACTTTGGTGCCCCAACGAAGACGATTTCTAGTTCTAGCAATCAAAGAATCTCTCGCAATGCTTTCAAACGACCTCTTCGTACTACCGAGACGAGCGACAAACGTCCTGAACCTCAAAACCAGATGAACGAAAA
This sequence comes from Chrysogorgia sp. JL179-B06, assembly GCA_035772405.1. Taxonomy (NCBI): domain Eukaryota; kingdom Metazoa; phylum Cnidaria; class Anthozoa; order Scleralcyonacea; family Chrysogorgiidae; genus Chrysogorgia; species Chrysogorgia sp. JL179-B06. The sequence continues at coordinate 6,240,777 of JAYKKM010000375.1, forward strand.
TGTAAACGAAAACCCAACGAAAGCGTTACCGGTCGACGCCGATTTGTTTTACAAGGAAGGAAGCAAGATGAGAAAAACAGACAATCCACTTGGGGGATCGCTTTGTGTTTAGTAAGAAAACATGACACATTGATGATCAAATGGCCATACTCGAGGACGGCTTTCCAGAACTTGGTCTGCACACTATTGCGTATTTGTCATTCACATACGATAGCGGAACGATCCACCGTCAAAAAAGCTGACACTCGTGATTAAGATTTGTAAAAGGTATACGTATATTATAGTCTTAAATAATCAACTTTATGCATATTATATTATATATAAATATACGCCCTGCGTTTAGAACCAGGTGTTTTATGAATATATAGCAAAAGTGAAAGGTGGTAAACTCGGGCTCAAAGAATTTTAGTGACGAAATACTGGCGTTTCGAGCGGAGCCCTTTCATGATCTGGCTTACTCTGTATGAATGGAGTGATGAAGGGCTCCGCTCGAAACGTCAGTATTTCGTCACTAAAATTCTTGGCAGGTTTACCACCTTTTTCCGCACTTTTGATATATATAATTTATATATATATATATATTTAATTTATGATAATATTAGAACTGGTGAAGATGACGGCTTGGTGAAATTATAATGTAATAAATTATAATGTATATCTGTTACTGTTAGATATTGCAACAACGAATCAAGCCTATATACCTCAGAAAAATTTTTTGAGTCCCTGACGGGAATCGACCCCGTAACCTTCTGATTGCCGGTGAGACGCTGTAACCATTGAGCCCACACGAACTCAGATGGGATGAAGCGAAGGTTAATAAATGGTCCGATGTGATATGTGTGATATGCCTACTCTTTCGAGTCTCAACGTATCGTGTTCCAGTTAATATTAACTGCAAGTTATATGTGAAATATATTAGAACTGGTGAAGTGACGTCTTATATAATATTCATATATAATATATATATATATATATATATCTAGTATAATATATATATATAATATACTATATATATATATATATATTATATATATATATTATATATATTATTATATAGAATTAGATTTTCGCTTTACCTCTAAACTGGTCTGCTACAACTTGTTTCATCTGTAAAAGAATCTTCAGGCAGTTCACTCGCTGAAGATTCTTTTACAGATGAAACAAGTTGTAGCAGACCCCAAAAGTTTTTTAGAGGGTAGCGAAAATCTAAATATTTGCTCTAACTATAAGTTGTTGAGCACTCTTTGCATTTCGTAGACCAAAACCTACACGTATATAGATATATATATTATAGTATATTTATACGTGTAGGTTTTGGTCTACGAAATGCAAAGAAGTGCTCAACAAACTATCGTGTAGAGCAAATCGATTTTCGCTTACCTCAAAACTGGTCTGCTACAACTTGTTTCATCTGTAAAAGAATCTTCCGGCAGACAGTGACAATATCGAAAGGGATGACCGCTTTATATATAGGCTTTCTGCCGGAAAGTGGGGGCGTAGTTATTTGGGGGGCAAAGCATGAGGTCATGGCTTTGTCTGCGTTGATTTACGCGACATTATATTACGATGACGACACTGTGATATTATTTCCGCTCTTTTGTTTTTTTGAGTAAACTATTCTTATTTTTTTCTTTTAAAATACAAAATTTTTTCTTTTAAACATAAATTGCATCGTTTTGATCCTCTAGTGTACGGCCATAGAATGTTTTAGAATTTGCCAATTAATACATGAAATCTTTATTGTTTTCTTTCAATGTCCAGAATATATTTCGACAGCTTCGGTGTCATTTTCATGCTTTTTATGTTGAAAAGATTTAGTGTGGTTGGCCAATCGCTCTTTGAATGTTGCGTTGCCGTCATACCAATGTAGTGTTTTATTTCGTCTTGTGATGTTTACTGTCACTGTTGCTTTGTATTCTATGTCTCTAGTCATGCTTTGTTCTTGATGCGGGCAAATCGTGTTCTCTCTTACAAACTGCCAATTAGTAGGCGTCCCTATCCTGCGGTTTGATGTTCCTAGCTTATGCGTGTGCATTGTGCTTTAGTGAAATTATTGACTTACCATTGTTCATGCAGCTGTAACTTACTTTAACTGTATTTCTCGTTAAAAATCTTATGGATGCTTGTGGTGCGGAGGGAAATGTTTGTCAATTAGGCTAAGGAAATTACGTCCTATGTTAGTGCTGACACTCTTGCTAAATGGTGGGTTGAACCAAATGATATTGCGTTGCCTATTCATACGTGGTCGTTGCGGTGTATCATGAGTGTAGCTAAGTTCATATTATTAAAGGTTGCTGTGCCTAAGCGCGTTCTGATATAAGGGTGCAGATTCCTGAAAAGGTTTGCTCATCTGACGAAAGGAGTTTAATGCGTTTGTTAATTGATGCACGGTAGTTGCTCGGTTATGCTTGAAGTGGATGGTTAGATTGCAATATTTATGTATAGCGGATCGTCATTGGGCTTTTATAGGGCCTATATGTTCTCCTATTGTTAAGGTTCGAAAGTTACATCTAAAAAGGTTTACGTATACGTAAGATTTGGATTCGGCGGGTGATTTTTAGGTCAAAATTGCTCGAAAAATTTTGTGGAAGATCTTTTCTTGTTTTGTCTGCTAAACGTGTCTGATTTACTTTTTATGATAGCCAAACCGTCATCCTCTATATAGGCCGATGCTTTCTTGTTCGTCATCGTATTAAATTTTCGCGTAATCAACGCAAACAAACGCCATGACCTCATGCTTTGTCCCCCACATACGCCTCCCCTTACCCGGTAGAAAGCCTATAAATAAGCGGTCCTCCCTTTCGATAATTTGTCACTGCCTGAAGATTCTTTTACAGATGAAACAAGTTGTAGCAGACCAGTTTTGAGGTAAGCGAAAATATATATTTACTAATTATATATAGTATTATATTATTTTTATTTATAATTTTTTCATTAATATATTTATATATATATATATATGATTTATACTATAGTATATATATATATATAATATATATTATATATTCATATATATATATATATATTTTCGCAACTGGTCCCGGTTTGGTCTATAAATGTATGTATTTCCACACTCGGGGTTTTCCTTCACCATGGAATCCTTTCAACATGTCGTTTGATCGAGTGAAATGCCAAATATTACCCTTATATACCCAGAATCTTATCCCGGCATTACCACCATATATTACAGAACTCGAGGCTAGGCTCTCGGCAACGGCATCCGTGGCTCGGTGGTCAGAGCACTTGGCTGGCCATCGCAGGGTTGGCGGGTTCACTTCCAGCTGGTAAGGCCAGTAAGTTGCATTTTTCGCAACCTGGTTCCGGTATGGTCTTCTAATGTAAGTATTCCAAACCTTGGGGTTTTCCTTCACCATGAATCCTTTCAATATAATATATATATATATTGTCCCGGATTAGTCTTAAAATGTATGGATTACAACACTCGAAATTTTCCTTCACCCATAAATCCTTTCTACATCTAGTTTGAACGAAGTGAAATAGCCAAATATTACCTATTGCTATAATATACCCAGATTCTTATCCCTGCATTACCACCATAATATACAGAACTCGTGACTAGGCTCTCGGCAACGGCTTCCGTAGCTCAGTGAGTTCGAGCACTGCACTAGCATCGCATTGGTCGAGGGTTCAATTCCAGCCGGAAGGCCTTGAAGTTGCATTTTTCGCAACTGGTTCCGGTTTGGTCTTAAAATGTATGTATTCCAACACTCGAAATTTTTTCTTCACCATAAATCCTTTCAACATGTAGTTTGATCGAGTGAAATGCAAATATTACCATATATATATTATATAGTACAATCTACAGGACATGTGTTTTGTGGGTCGTGTTTAGATGTTCCACAGCACATCAGTGTAGCTTGGTACCAATCTAGATATGGGCATGAGAAGTAATTATACACAAGCCGCGACTTGGTAATTAGTTTTCATGCCCATATCTAAATTGTATAACACAAGCGATCGCCGGTGCCAAGTGCTTGTGGGACAAACAGCGGTCATGATAATATATATTTATATATATATAAATTTTTAATAAATATCTTAAAACTGAAACATCGCTACTGACTGTGAATAGCGATGTAGTAGCGAGTGTGTTCAGTTTTTAAGTATATTTATTAAAAATTTTATACTTGCTCTGCTGAATTATTCACAGTATTGGAGCACTCTTTTATCTACTTCAAACAAAGAAATATTATATATATATATATATATATATATATATATATATATATCTATATAGTATATATATATATATATCTATATATAGTAATATATATATATATATATATATACTATATATATATATATATATTTATTATATATATGATATATATATATATGTGCTATATAATGAGATGAAATGTTCTCGAGTGATTGTGTCCAAACCAGAAAATCTGCTTGCCGTGGTTGGTTTTAGGTTTCGAACTCACGACTTGTGATTTACTAGTTCGACTCTCTAACAACTGCGCGTACACGGTCAAGTCCGATAGAGGTCTGGGGATTAATGCATATATGATATATGAATATATGATGTATGAATATATGATATCTGATATACTTGAATATATGGAAATATATGAATATATAAATATATGGACATATTTATATGATTTTATATACCTCTGTCGGACTATAACGTGTAGCTCAGTTGCATGGTAGCGCGTTGAACTAGTAAATCAAGGTGTTCGTGAGTTCGAAACCCAACCACCGCAAGCAGATTTTCTGCTTACGAGGTTTGGAATCATTCACTCGAGAACATTTCATCTCATCATCATATTAACGAGTGACCATATCCCAACATCAATATAATATATCTGTAAATACACTTAAAAATCACGGAATATTAAGCTGATAAAACTATTAAGTTTGTATGTCCAGAATGTCTATAATGTTGACAGATAAATCTTCAAGACGCCACGTACCGGACGTACGTGGCTTTCTTGGAAAAATGGGCATACAAATGTTCTCCTGGAATATTGCGCCTTTTGGGGCCCCTCCGTAACGATTCAATCTACTCTTTATGGTTATTATGAATCTATTACGGAAAGAGGTTATAGTACTACTCTATATAAACGTTATTACATTTTTTACAGTCTTCAATAGGTAAATAAATGCCAGATGAATCTTTTTTTCCAAGATGGCCACGAGGGTTTTAAAAATTATAGTCAAATTAGTAAATAAAACAGATATCCATAATCCGACCAACAGCGATGCATTCTGGGACTTACAAAATAATAGAACTGAGTTCGCACGTGATTTATGTTACGAGTATTATCCCTTACCAAAAATCCCGCGAGAACCACGCGTTTTGCGGATTTCGCGATACGTGGAGTTGCGAGGGGTATTGCCTGTCGTGTGTTTCTCCTCAGGCACCCCCTGTACAAAAAATAATGGAGCATTTCCAAATACTGCAATATCATATGCAATGCTGAAACGCGCCTGAGCGTCTTAACCTTTCGAAATAAGCTTGAAAAATCATGAAATTTTAGCCTAAATCAGTGCCTTAGCTATTAATATGAGCAGCAGGAAAACTAGCGAAAAATTTAGTCATTTTTGAACATCCAAAAAATTTGGCGAAAATGGCCAAAAAGTAAAGGGGTTAACCTTAACTTTTTGAAACGGATTTTCGACCATTTTTAAATAATTATTTGACTATCTTCAAGGCAATCATGGAGACAACGTGGGACTTTGATGATGGCGGTGACATCAAGGCCCATGCCCTTGTTTCCATCATCTGGAAGCGATATCCCTTTTGTCGATTATGAAAGTTGGGTTGTTGACCCAGATGATTGTGGTGGTCATTCAGTTTATTAAGTGTAGCGATACACGCGATTGGGCCAAGTCTTGGTTTCTAAGGCATTCCAGTGTAACGAACTCTGTGATGAACCCAGTTATACGCCCGGAACGAACAGCCTAGACTCTGATGCTATCAAGGGAATCCAAGCCTTGTCATGGTGAGTTATTTAGCGCGCGCTGCAGCCAGTGGTAGATCCAGAGCTGTTTGAAAGGGTGGGCGTACATTAAGAATTATCATATTGTCAGCAAGTTGTAATGTAGCCGCGAACCTCGCAATGGTGTGTCGCGCCCAGGTTATCCTCAATACAGTCAACTCTCGCCTTGCGGTCAGTGGTCACCCCGCTGGTAAATCCCCAGTCGAAACTACTATGAAATGTATAGAAATAACTCTCGCATATTACGCACTCTCGCTATTACGGAATTTGCGGACACTTCATTGTGGTCCCTAACAAACATTTTTATTGTTCTACTCTCGTCTACAACGGATTACCATGGACGTATTTTTCTTCTCGACACATGAAAGCGAATGACTTTTTAATTTATCGAGTGACATATTTACATCTTGCTATTTTGTCAGCGGAAGTTACTTTGAAGATTCCGTTCGTCATCATTTCTTTTATTTTTGTCGAACAAAAAAGACCAAACAGAACCACTCTAAGTAAGCGAGAAAGGCTAGCCGTGAGCGAAAGATCACATCAAAGCACGCGTAGAGACGGTACTTCATCACAGAATAAAACTTCGTGTAAGGATACCTTTACAGTGAAGGAAAGAAAAGACATCTGACACAGTATTCCTGTTACCGTTGTATATTTTGGTATTGGAATTAAAAAATATTTGATTACGCTCAACTTAAAATTGAAATAAAACTCGAGGGACATTTTAAACCAAAAAAAGCAGGATAATACATTGTGGTGACAGTTTACAACCTGTATATCGGTATCTTTTCATTCGCATCCCGCTATTGCGGACTCTCGCTATTACGGATACCAAATGACTGTTCCAGGGTGTCTGTTATAGGGTGTCCGCTATAACGAGAGTTGACTGTAATGGGTAATTGTCAAATACTTTTAGATGAGCTGTACAGGGTATCCTAATAGTGAAAACTAATCTTGAGGATACCCTGTATTTATAGGTTTAATTATCTAAGATACAGTATTTAACATAATAATTATAGGCAAGAAAGTATTCGATAATGAGATAGGCATATAACAGATGGAATATAACTAAAAAACTAAATAAAGGTGAAATAGGTTTGTATACGAGGCATAACTATCAATCATATATTGCTTTAACTTTCTATTGAAGACAGAAAGTAAGTTACTTGTTTTTATTTCGTAAGGTATTTGGTTCCATAACATATGGCCCCAATACATATGGCCCCAATACATTGAATAGATCTTTTACCAAATTGATCAGTATTTGTATTAGTTAAATATATGTTTTCATCTAGTGCTTGCCTAGTTTGATACAGTAGGTATGCCTTTCACTCAAGAAGTTATAGAAATTACAGAAACAAGCTGGTACCAGAGAAAATATTAAAATGAAGATTCTGCGTATTGACTAGCTCGTCTACCATTTGTAGACCTCTCAGACCTAAAATTATTCATTAGTGCCAGAACGATAGTGGACAAAAGACTGGGGTTAGGGCATAGGCGTAGAAACCAGGGGGGCTTCAGCCTTGCCACGCGAGTGTTAGATTGGTTCCCAGACCCTTCTGTCAGTACATATAGTAGAAGGGATGGGTTGGAAGGTCCGCAAAAGACACTATTCTATGTTGTTGTTCACTTTCATGGTCACTGAACGTATTGTATTTTCTGTATAATGAAGCAGTCATCCAATAACAACGTTCGCGGATTTAATTAGTGTAGTTCTTCATCATCACGTGTTATGAGTCCTTCGCCGTAACGTGTCAATAGAATTTCCTTTCTCCAACCAATAACAAACACTTTCTCCAAAACAATAACATGACCATTGCGTTATCTTGAAAGACAATGGAGCTTCCAAACCACCCCCTCTACTAACTATGGCATGGTCAGTACTAGGCGCAAAAAATGGAGTCACCTGGTAAGAGACAGCAGGCAACTCTTGGATTCATTTGAACTATGCTCGCTGCAGAATTAGATGAAAAACTTTACTCAAATTGCTGCAAATTGTCTTTCCGAGCTTCTAGATTTCAAAATTTCCCGGTGGAGGACCCCCTCACCCCCCCCCCAAAAAATGCGGTCACTGATTGCCTGCTTGTCGAATTCAGCCCCACCACCCCCCCCCCCCCCCCCCCCTCCCCCCCCCCCCCCCCCCCACACACACACACACACACACACACACAACACACACTTTAAATCCGTTCCTACGCCTCTGTCTAGGAAGACACTTTAGGTGGGTTACGAAGACACTAGGGATAGGATTGGTGTTGGGTTGGGTTGGGTTGGGTTGGGTTCTAGAATCCTACAATATTTACTGTTGTGGAATTACCCATTATTGGTAATCTCATCATATCTGGGTTATTTTTAAACAAACTATGTAAATGTTGATGAGTGAAATAAAATTCTTCTTCTTCTTCTTCTTGCCAGGCCATTTTCTAAGCTGTTTCATCTCGTGTGCGGCGAGCTTAAGGATCATATGTAAATTAAGATTCGAGCGGCAGCCATTTTATCGTTAATTTCTGGTCATCGTGTGCACATAGTCTTAGGGGGTGCTTACATGGAGAAATTTTAGCCCGGGCTGAGATTTCAGCCCGGCTACTATGTTATGGTAAATTACGGAGTATTGAAGTACATTTAAATAGTTTTGTTTTATGCCATATTTGTTACCGCTTGACCGCTTTCGACACCGTGTTTTCTATTCTCAGGGGCGGATACAGAGGGGGTGACTGGGGTTACTAGTCACCCGGTCCCCCCTTCTCTGTCCCAACCGATACACTATATGATTGAAACGCTTCGACAGGCTTACATGAAGTTAATTGGTCTCTTAAAGGCCCGTTTACACAGGCGATTTTGCTGCGATTATTCTGACCCGGGCGTATGCGATATAGTGGATGACTCAATGGTTCAATACATTCGTAAGACAATCCAGTCGATCGCATCTGTTAAAAAGAGAAAAATCGCAGCAAAAATCACCTGTGTAACGGGCCTTTACTCTCGACCCCATTGGCCAGTAGTGGATTGAATGGGGGCTCACCTGTTCGGAAACTAGTTGAATTTCAATGTCAGGAGCAGTATGAGCAGAGGTTAAGTTATTTCTATATTCTTCTATTTTCTGATTTCTCGTTTTGAATTTTGCATTTCTCGTATATCTTGCTTTGGGCCTTTTTAACAGTGGTCGCGGTTCGCCGCGAAGTACACCACAAGTGAGAAGTGTTGCTTGCCTTTTAGTTTGCCAATTATAGTTACCGCACGCCACTGTAAGCATGCAAGGCTCGTCAAAAAGTCGTGAATGGGTGAAGGTTTTGACATTTAGAAATTACCATCTAAAAAGTCACCCCTCTTGAAAAAATCCTGTATCCGCCCCTGATTCTCCCTCTTTTCCATACTGCAGTAGCCAGGCTGAAATTTCTCCATGCAAGCACCCCCTAAATGATAACTTTACTGTACCAAATTTTATGAAAATAACTTTACTTATTTTAAGTAACATTTTCATGTGATTTTTCAATTTTTTTCTCTTGCAGGAAAATGTGCCATCCACAAGCTTGATGCTGTTGTCACAAGCGGTGTCATAGGCAATAACCTCCAAAATAAAGCGCTCGTGTTCAAGAACGATTTGGTTTGGGATGTGGACATTTTGACTACGAACGTCAATCCTGGTTATCCAAGAAAAATTGGCAAACTATTCAACCTTAAACCTAAAGACAAGCATCCGTTCAAGGTGGTATTCTACGAACACATGTTCTATAGCTATGTCTTCATGCATGACAACGGGTATTTTCTAGCTAAAGACTCCACGGGTTTTCCAGTCCAACACAGATATCGCTATAATTCTACACAAAGCTTCTTTCCTTTCCTTAAAAAATTAGGACCGCCCGACGCGGCATTTGTCGATCCTGACTCTTACAACATCTATCACTTCTTTATAGGTTCGCAATACTATAAATTCAACATTAATAATTTTAAGTTGTTGCCTGATTATCCCAAAGCGATAACCACCGATTGGCCCAATGTTCCCAGCAACCTAGACGCAGTTTATTACAACTACAACGTGAAAGCGTACTATTTAATTAAGGCAGACCAATATTACCAGCTTCTTAAAAGCAATTCAAAACTTGTCTATTATTCAGTCGGGATTTTGAATGATATTTTCAAAAATATCTGTCCAGTTTAATTTTTGAGTTTGCAACGAAGGACGTTCGATTCTGACCATGACTAAATTAGTCAATATATTTGTTAAATTTCAATTTGTCCGACTTTGACCATGACATTTTGTCCGGCCGTTGGCCAGCGAATTACTGATAATTATTTCCGGATATTAGAGACGCTGACATAAATTACACAGTTTTTTAGGAAAAATCATTCTTTCAAAATTCAGACTTTCAAAACTGACCGCGTAGTTTTATTGTAAATAAATCTGCATTGTAAATATTTTATATTTTACAGTTTTAATTTACTATAATTTTGTTTTACTTTTTACTATTAGTTCTAATGAATAATACTAATATTTCAGTTAGTATCACAGATTTGGATTTATCTTTCCACAGTTTAGATATTTCCACGTAGTCTTTTTGTTTCAAAAACGGGCCTCCCTTTTGGTCACACCCCATGCTCGTTGCCAATTGACAAGGCTGACTCAGACATTCACTGTTCCATGCGGTAGCCACATATTCGCATTGCGGACCTATTTTTACTATTAGTTCTATATTTTATTACATATATTTTGTAACCTTGACGCAATTCAGCTGCCAATAGCTAGTGTAAAGTTTTGGGGTCTATTACAAATGCTGCATTCTGATTGGCTACTCAACCGTTGTCTATTCGTGATAGACCATGATGGCAGGCGAAACACGCTCAAAACAATGGCTGAAAACTCTCGTTTTGGGGAGTATTCAGATGAGTTTTTGGATAATTTTTTGGAGAATGCATGATTTGTAATAGTCCACTAATTTGTTTCTACTAAAACAATTAGACAACCCGTCCTCAATTGTCATGAGTGTATAGACTATTCGCTCATAGACAACTCAGACTCATTGTCTAATTGTTAAATATATATATATATATATTTATAGTCTTAAAATGTATGTATTCCAACACTCGAAATTTTCCTTCACCATAAATCCTTTCAACATGTAGTTTGATCGAGTGAAATGCCAAATATTACCTATTATATATATATATATTTGCCTATCTATCTATCTGTATACCACCTTTTGTAATCATTATGGATATTAATGGTAGGGCAATGTCTATTTGTTAAATAGTAATGTATATCTACACATATAATATAGCTGGTGTTGCATATGCATCACAGTATGTAAATATATTTTATAATACGGATATTAAATTGTCATTATTGCAATACCTTCTGCCGTATATACAGATAGATACTGAACTCACTGATCAATAAATAAAGACTCAGTACATTAAGCCGGAAGTAGTTCGTGGTCTGACTCGTACCCAGTAGTCTTTGTATTGTCTAAGATCTTGCCCGCATAAATTAATAGAGGGAATTTGCAAGCGCAAAAATGTCGATGGTGCATTATGGGAATGATCTTCGTGGTGGCCATCTTAATTGATAGGACCACGCTGTATAGTTTTACTATAGGCGACAGAGACTATTTGTTTCTGATCTTTTAAGATTCTAAAATGAATCAGTTGTCGAAAGTTTTCCCGTAATTTGGAATACAAACTACAGCTCTATGGCAGTGAGCTCTATATATAACTGGAGGACTAAGTTCTGGTCTTTGACCGAGCAAAATCAGCTGGGTATGAGATTAAACATGGCGGACATGGACGCGGTCTTGTACGTAAGGGAGCGTTCATTATTTAAGAGAAATAACTTGAAACCAAAAAAGGTTTTAGCGACCGTTCATTATTTATAGCATAGGGGTGGGTGGGATAATATATTCTTATAAAACTAATTACAGATTCATTATAAGATAAAGCCTACTACATACACGTATATTACCACCGTATATGAACAAAAAACTCAGATTAATTTAAAAAAAGAAAAGTCTTAAGTGCTGACTTAAAACTACTTAACATTTCAAAGCTTCTAATTTCCTGTGGTAATAAATTCCACAGTTTTGGTGCCGCAACCGTCTCCATGAGTCACCGTTTTGGATTTTGGCTCAACTAGCAGATTTCGGTCAGATGATCTCAAAGCACGAGTAGGTTTATATTTAGTTAGCAAATCAGTAATATAAACAGGCGCCTGGCCATGCAAAGCCTTGAAAGTAATTATTAGTATCTTAAAAACAATCCTTGATCTCACCGCGGCAACCAGTGAAGATTACGTAGCACAGAGGAGATCTGCTCCGATTTTTTAACCCCTGTTACAAGTCTTGCAGCTGTATTTTGAATTCTCTGTAACTTGCTCAATTCAGCTTCTGGTAAGCCATATAGGATGCTATTACAGCTGTCAAGTTTTGATGTTATGAATACATGCACCAACTTCTCACAGTCCTTTTTACTCAAATATTTCCTGATCTTGCCAATATTTCTGATAGCCAAAGTGGCCGATTTACAAATGAGAGGATACAATGTTGAACTCGCCAGTAACGAAGTAAATTTACTTCGTTACTTAAGTAAAAAAAATCAGTATTTACTTGTAACGAAGTATATTTTTCAACAAATACGTTTTACTTGTAACGAAGTAAACATTTTGTTAAATAATATTTACTTTTTAACTTCGTTACTTTTTGTTTTAATGAAATTCGGAACGCGGAGTCGCGAAATACTTGATTGGCAACTGTTGAGTTGGCGTCGCCAAACAGCGCCATAGTTTGTTTCAGAAGTACTTTCCTGGAATATATTTTCCGGCCATATACTTTTACTTTTACTTAAGCAATATTTTATATGATCGCCACGATCGCCACGATCGCTGCGATCGCTCAATTTTAAAACCGGCGATCGTAGCGATCATATGGAAACCACACGCTCAGCGATCCTGGCGATCGCAGCGATCGTAGCGATCGCGATCGCCGAGATAGAAAATGTTCTATCTCGGCGATCGTAGCGATCGCAGCGATTATATGGAAACACTGGTTCAGCGATCTCAGCGATCGGTATTTACCCCAGCGACATTCGGCTATATCTATCAAATACTGCATTACAGTAATAAGATTAAACGGTTCCTTCATTGTATACATGCATCACGCAAATTTACATGAAACAGTGAAACTAAAGCATTTTATGTAAATATTTTATGTAAATAGCTGTAAAAGAATTTTATCTGTCTTGAAGACGTAGCTGTGCCCGAAGCTGTGGGACAAGAGTGTGAAAAGCTCCAAGCTCTTCTCTCATTCGAAATATCTGTCGAACTCAAAAACGACGTTTCCTTGGCGCAAGTTCGTCCAAACAAACTGGGTTATAAAATAACAAGTGAGCTACGCGTGTTCTGATTGGTCAATACGCGTGTTTGGATAAGAGTATCCAAACACGGTAATTTTGAGGTCGATCTTGTACACTCAAAAAGCAAATCACGCCGACCCATCATCGTTTTTAAACATTTATTAACATTCTATACATATGCACAACAACTATAAATAAAATATAACAATCTTCCCTGTTAATTTTCACAATATTTTGCAAAAAATAGGCCGAAATTATAAGTATTTAAAGTGGACAAAGCAACGCTAAAGCGAACGAGAATTCCCGTATAATTTGTAAGGGCGACGTTTACCTCATTGAAAGTTTCAATAAAA
>JAYKKM010000376.1:0-167500 GCA_035772405.1 Chrysogorgia sp. JL179-B06
GTTTTTGTATTTTTATTGCTACTTTGAATTATGTATGGTATTTAAGCGTTTACATAAAGTAGAGTGAAGGAAGAGAAAACAAAACTTGGCGGACTATAAAGTTGTGTGCATTGAAGAGGACACGTCATGCTAAAGTTGGATTATGGTTGTTACGGCAAACGGCTTAACCGAATTGACTTGCAGTTTGCGTTTCCCAGGATTAACGTGATGTTAAATGTCCCTAATGTATTTATCAATGCAGTGATAACTTGTGTCGATTTCTAGCCGGCTTTATGTGGCCAACTCTCATACGAGCAGGCAGCTTAACACTGATATGGGCTCTTGAATGAGAAAACATTTCCACTCACCTGACATAGAGGTCTGTCGTTTTTCGCGGAGGTCTTATTAGTGACCCTGAGCTGTTTGCGTGCTTGTTCATCTAGTTTCTCTCGGAGGTCGTGGATCTTCTCGCTCTCAAATTTGTTATACTCTATCGTAAGAGGAAAAGAAGCAAACATCGCATTTTAGAATGGGATAATATGTTAGGCAAAGCAAGGATCTAGTTTCATTCTCTCTTTACACTATAGGTTCACTGACACGGTTCTATTTTGGAAATACAATTGTCGAGTTTGTGATGTTAATGTATGCAGTAATTAACATTGATCAACGTGGGACGTATATATAGGCGCGGTGAGCGAGGGCGTTTGCCCCTCCTCCAATCTTTGTTAGAACTATTTGAGAGTTAGTGGCGAAATGGAGACATTACAGTGACTATGAAATGAAAAATTCTGTTTGAAAATAAAGTCTTTTATTTGAGTGAACTGGAGATTATAATAACTTAAATTTACAACGCTTCCATACTGTATCTTCACTATGTTTCTTGAGATATGAAGAATTTGTTTTGATATGGTAAATATCAAACTGCATTTACGCCAGACTGCATAATGAAACTTATATTATTTTTTTTGGATTATCAAATCAAACGCACTCTCGAAAAACTTCACGTGCTTAGTGTTATTCTGATACATTCACGCGTATACACAGGTTTCAGGGTGATTTCGCTTAAACATAATCCCTACGGACTACCCCGCATGCAACTGCCTGCTGTCTTCCTTGCTGCAATGATTTGACCGAACCTTCTGAGTCTTCCTAGCCGCCAATGATTTGGCCGAGTACAGAGAATATAAAAATGGGCCGAAATAGAACAGGGAGCCCGTAACGTCTATTAGTGAAGCGAGTTTAACAGTATAAATCGGGTTTTTATTCAGGTATTCTTTTGACAACAATTAATTGTATTAAAATCGCTATTAAAATGTTCTTACTTGTTAATTTATGTCGACAATCATGGACAAAATTTACAGGCAATCAGTACCAGAAAGGCAAACGAGTCATTGGTTTTACCTGAATTTAAATGTGACAAGCGCGCGATACAGCTAAACGAAGGGGCGGGGCGAACCACAGTCAAACGGCCTTCCAAATTAGATTTGTTTGATAAACACTAATTCCCGATGCCTTTCTGGTCTGTGTTGCCTGTAATTTGTCCTGATTGTCGACAAACATTATTAAATCAAGTAAGAACATTTTAATAAACGATTTAATACAATTATTGTGTCAAACAATTTTAAAAATACCGAATATAAAACCCGATTTTATCTGGTTTAAACTCGCTTCACTAATAGACGTTACGGGCTTCCCCTAGTGGATAATATCGAGCAGATATTAAACCATTAACTATGGTAAAACTAAAAGGTGCGAAGGGGATAATCGGCCCAAATTACTGCCAGCTACAGGAAGACAGTAGTTGCTTTGTGGAAGAGGGCTACATATATTCCAAGGAGGAACTACATGCATTTTCAGAACAAGCATTATGCTTAGTGTGGGACGTACGCATTGTGACGTGATGCAGTGTGATATCTACAATATCACCACAATATATTCATTATTTCGAAACGCCAATCCATCTATAATTTCAAATGAGATTTTTTAAAGTAAGAGAGTTTATTGGCAAACAGAAATTTTCCAATTCATAAAAACACTTCGAAGTATAAGAGTCAGTGTCCGGTTTTACGGCATTGCACCGCTTGCGTTTTGGTTTACACTACTGGAATAATCAATCACAAGAACTGATTATATGTGTGTTGATCCATTATTGCCCATGCTGAGTTGGAGTTAGCTCTAGCCTCTTCAGTCTGCACACAGTAAATAAAAAAATTTGGAATACAGGTCGGAATTCGGAATATGTTTATTTTTTTTATTTCATCAAAACTTGGCTGGGGCGTTACAATTCCGAATGAACATTTTAACTGTTTATGGCTAGCCAATTTGTGTCGCTAGCTTCAAGACGAGCAAATTGGTGCTCGATATTGAACAAAACTAATGCAGTGTGCGCGCAGTATCCACGAAGCTGATGAAACTCGGGTACTGTATGCATCATATAAGTTTTGTTCCTTTATTTTCTGCTAGTTATTTTTTCGAGTGTATCAATTTCATGTATATATTTAATGTTCTACTAATTATTTTACTTCTGACGACCTGGTTGTCGGCGAAGCAAAAATGTCCGTTTCGCAAACGGTCTGTTGCCAACACAACAATTTCAGTAGAATAAAACCTAGGAACGAAACTAATCTGCGTGGTTCGTTACGTGTAAATGACTCGTTTACAGTTTAGACACGTTGTGATGAATTTAGTACTTAGAAATAGAAATAATAGATCAATGTATACTAATTTTTTCAAGGTTACCCGCTCGCCAACACATAGTCTACAATTGTTTGTGGTGACCCTATTTGAAAACTCTAACACAAAGTAGCGTTAATTTATTGTCTTTAATAACATTAGTACGAAAAAGAGAACTTCGATATGTCCAAAAAACTCTCTGACATAATCTTGAGCTATAGACTTTCCTGGCGGAAAGCGAATCGGAGTATAAAGTCTAAGAGTTTCAATATACGTAAATGTATTGCCATTAAATAAAATTTATTTGGGAAAAAAAAAAAAAAAAAAACACGTTCGAGTTTTAAAACAAATTTTACTGACGTCTTCGTTGCGAACTTACCATCATCTTTCAGAGTAATAATTACAGGTGTGAAAACTGTCTATAGTTTTAAGTCTAGCTATATTTATTAAAAAGAGAATAATTTTATTTTGACGGTTCTAACCAATGTGAGGTAACGTGACTGGGTGACAAACAGAAGGTGGTGACCATTAAAATAACGGCACACAATTAAAATAGAGAAAGCGGTATGGAAGAGATGTTCTCATTGAGAGACGGTTTCAATTTAGAAATCAGTAAACTCTCTCGAATGAGGAGTCTCATACTCATTTTACCCATCACACTATTACTCCTGATGACTTCTCTATTATTTCTTCTTCTCGTTCTTCTTCCAACTTTGAACTCCTCATTCGAGAGAGTTTACTGATTTCTAAATTCAAACCGTCTCTCAACGTGAACATCTCTTCCATACCGCTTTCTCTATTTTAATTGTGTGCTGTTACTTATATCTAGTTCTGTATGTCACCTAGTTACCTCATTGGTTAGCCGTCTAATTAATTATTCTCTTTTGTAAATATAGACTTATATATAGATAGTTTTCACACATGTAATTATCATTCTGAAGATATTGTAAGTTCGCAACGAAATATCAGTAAAAATGTTCTAAAACTTGACTTGTTTCCATATTATTATGGCAATACATTTACGTATATTGAGCTTATTACTTATCTTTATACTCCGATAACTCTCGGCATATTAAAGTTCTCTTCTTATTGAAATACGTAAGTACTCTTACTTAGGTATTTTTTCAACATATTGAAGTTCTCTTATATCCCTTTCTCGATTATATCTAGTTCTTTTGAGAACTTAGCAGATTTCATATTTATTCTTAAAGGATGAGTGTCCAGCTAATGCTTTGCGCGCTCACAAGCTTGCGCGCTCACAGCTTGCTCGCGGCCATTTTTTGGGCCACGAAATTGAACAAGTAAACCAATCCTTCGATATCTGTGCAATCCTTAACATATTTTTTATAGTATTTTATTACACTCGGTGGGCCGTGGAATTGTGTTTGATGCGTGAATTTCAAAGTTTCCATCAAGACGCGCAGTTTCCTGGCAAAGCCAATAGTATACGATCCTTATATTCCATATATTCTATGAGTAGAGGAACAGATATTACGCTAGAAACGAATGCTCACAAGGCCGTTGTAATCGAAGCCGTTGAGAATAGAACACGCTGACAGACGACGGCACAAAGAGTGCGGTTCACAATATTCGATAAACTCGGAGTCAGACATCACTACAAACTGATTTAAAGACTTTTAACAGCTTATTATGTCGTAAGAAGATAATCAAACAAGAAGAAAACGTAATAAACCGAGGTAGTTAGAAGCCAGTTTCCCAAATCAAAACAATAACACAAGCGCGCAAAGCATTAGCTGGACACTCATCCTTTAATATATTTATTAATTTATAGCATCTTTTCTTTGGTTACACCAGCATGACCGTCGTGTCCTTTGAATCTCTGGGGAGACGTCTTCACGTTACTGAAAACGATCCATTGTGTTTTTACACGATATAACACTTGTTATATTGTTCTCAATTTTAAGTACACACTTGTGGTTTACCGAGAGCTGAAGAAAACGAGTAGGCTCTTCAATTGCTGTCGCTAGTTGCTACCGCTAGGCAGGCTTCCTATTCTGAACATATTGTTGATTTTTGGCAGAATGATTTCGACTGCATGGAATGCTTTGACCCGAAAGCTCCAATCATATGCGACTAATTGTTTCCCCAATCATAATGCTTCTTTACAAGTGGAAGGACAGCGACTTCCAGACGTACGCATGAGCAGGCTATACATCGTGAGACACGTTTTCATTGGTTGATACATGATGACATGTAACAAACTGTTGTCCGCTAAAGGCGTGGTCTGGAAGCCCGGCAAAAGTCTTTTTCTACGTTTTTGTGTACATTTCGTGCACTTTCACCGTTCCTGAACACATTGTATTTTCCGTATAATGAAGAAGTTATGCGTTGTTAGTTCGTTACCACGCTTGATTGTAGTGGTAACCGTTTTAGGAAAACAATTACTATACAGTCACTGTATGAAGAAAACACAACGATTTCCTGCGCGACTGGCCCAGTCAGTAAAGTCTTGAAATTTATCTTTTCAATGACAAAATACATTTTTATCATGATTCTTGAGATTTAGCCGATTGTTTACCGATGACGATTGTTTACGGTTTACCGAAGGCAGAGCCAAATAATTGATCTGCGAGAACATTAACATTATGCGTTCGACGAAGGAGAACGCATTCTAATCTTGCATGTTATGGGTTACTGTGCTTTACAGCTAAAAGAAATCAAGATAAAATCTTTCCCCTTTTTGAATAAATTACCGTTTTGGAATTTGGAATAAATTATGCATTAGTACTTTATCAGAAGTGAAATGCTGCCTCGGGATTAACACAGGAGCAGGTGGATACGAAGTTGCCTGTAGAAGTGTTCAGGATTTAGGCATGCCAGCAGAATGATGCTAGAAATTTTCTATAGCATGGAGGATCAAATAAATAGAATGTAAAATATAAACCCGTATATAAAAGGGCGATGATATAATATGTTATTTACCGGCTGGGAGGTCCGTACTGGAAAAATATTTTCCCGATGGTCTCAGAAACGGCCCGAGGCCGTAGGCCGAGGGACGTTTTTGAGACCGAGGGAAAATATTTTTCCAGTACGGACCGACCAAAGACGGTAAATAACATATTTATTTTTTAATTAATTACCCAGCCACCACGCCGTGCGGCCTTCGAGAAATGTGTTGCATGTTGCGCTTGTATTTCAGATGAACCAACTAGTTTTTTCACGGGAAAATGTATAACTAATGTTTTCCGAGCAGGAAAAATATACACAAAGAAATTGTTTAGTTAAATTTTCCGAAACTTCGTCGGTGATTATTTTAAATTAAAGAATTAAAGAATTAAATAATTACGAACAGGAAGTTATGTAATCGCCATAGTGAGAAGTTCACGTGATAAGTTCACGTGATTTCAAGAGAAAATCGGGTATCACCTACCTATACTATCAAGTTTTCTGATTGGTTGATTCAAACAATAAAAACAATAGAATCAACCACAAAGAAACCAATGTCCTAACCCTATCACTTTTGTTCCATATAGCCAATCACAAAACCTGTTCATTTTAGGTACGTATTTACCCAGAAAATCAAAGTTCAAATGTTAAAACGTTTACCGGAGAGACAAGCAACTGTTTATTTTTACTAAAGAAAAAGTTTTAGATCAAGTTAGAAGAAGATCAAATGAAGTTAATCTGAATCCGAATCATCGCTTATAAAAAATCTTCGTTTCTTGCTTGTTTTTGGTTGGTCGTTACGATCATCATGTTCATTCTGCAAGTACTGGATATTGAAAGTACATCCTTCGAATTTACCGATTGAAGCGCCAGAAAACAACCCTGAATCTTGTGGTGTGACATCTGTATGTGCTTCCAAAGACATGACACGATGGCTGATGGTTGAAGAAGATTTTCTTTGTGAATCACAAAGACTTGTGGCGAAGGTTTCGTTGTTTTGCTGATGTGAAGACTGCGATGACCGGCTCAAAATTTTAGACATTTTTTGTTGATGGACAAATGCCTATGCCGTTTTGTAGGAATCGAGGCTCTTGAGATTCTTATGACCGCTCAACTGGGCTACGTAGTTGGAAGGGACATTAGCATCCATCAACCGAGAAATGCAGGTTTTTCGTACACTATGGTTGGTGATATTTCCTTGGATGTCTGCATTTTTTGCTGCCTTCGGAGAGAAATTTTCCGATCTCGTTTTTTCCCAGTGGAGATCTTTTATACCATATCTGTCTGCCTGGTTTTCGTTTGTGGTTAATGGCTAGGAAGAAAGGAGATTCAGGAGTTTTCATTTCATCGGGACGACGTTTAATGAACTCTTTGTAGAATTTAACTGGGCAACGTTCACCCTGTGTTGCTTGTGCAACTGGTTTAAATGCTCGTTGGCGGCCATTTTCATTGCGTGTTTTTTACCCTCTTTCAGATTGCCAAACCAGAAACTCGCTGCCACTTGCTTGGTCAAACACACAGCTTAACATCTCCCCACTTTAACCGCCGACTCTCGTCTCTGGCCCGAAAACCGAAATGAAGTGAGAGAAGCCACCATACGGTTCGTGTTGAAGCGCTTCAGGATTGCCATCACCAAATTCACCTAAACGAAAAAGTTCATCTTCTTCGTCGTCGGCAAGTTCACGAGCCGCTTGAGGACGATTTCCCTTGGCGTTTTGCACGACCACTTCTTTTTTCTTAGCGGACAAGACCTCTCTGGATTTTGTGAACTCTTGGTCTTTAAAGACATTCATTGGCGAACTTTGGTTTGTTAAGGAAACGTTGAAGACTCCTCAAGAAACTTGTCAAGGATCCTGGTTCATATGCACTGCCATTTTGCTTCTTTGTTTGCATAAAAAACCGGCAAATGAATACGTTCAGCTCGTCAGGAGGTATGTCTTCTATGTTTCTCGTTTCATTAATCGATTCAAAGTTCTTCTCCAGATGTTCATATCATATTTTGTTTTTTTAAGTGTATTTTCGGGTTATCGCGGTCGAACGGTCATATTTCAAATCGAACCATCGCGAATGGGAATGCGGGATGTCACCGTTGTCAAAAACATCGAGGTTTACTAGTGTCTCCTTGAATTAAGACGCTGTCGTTTGTTTGCCGTGTTCCACTCGATCTGAACAATCTAAACTCACGTATCAAGGCGATCATATGGTAATAACGGTAATCATATGGCACGTTTATAATGTCAATATTCAATCTGATCATTTCTAATGGCGAACAACAGTCAACATTTTACTCGAAACGAGCAAGCCTCGCCGAAGTTATAAATTTTCCATTCAAGCGAAACTTTTGCCAAATCGAACTTCAGTTACTTCACGATTGTAATATTTCTGAATTGAACGAACAAACGAACGGGAAATATACCTTCCTAATAGTCATCGTTGTCAAAAACATTGAAGTTACAGTGTCTCTTTCAATTAAGACGCTGTTATATATTTATTAGCTTTATTTTATTTTCATAATTCGTTACAGCATAATTACCAATCTTCGTTCGCCATTTACTGGTCCACATGCGTCGAACGCAATTACATTAATCTTTGGATTACTCCTAGTATTTAGCACTACTTTTATGTGTTTTTTGTTTGTTTTAATTGGAAGTTACGGTTTTTTTTAAAAATTCGCACTGCAGCAAAGCATATTTTCAGAGATAGCGGTTAACGCGTTTGCAGGTGGTAGATATAAATATTATAAAATCAGTTACTTGTTACGCAAGCTCTGATTGGCCGATATACCCGTGTTTCGATAACCAGCAAATAAACACGCAATTTTCCCGTTATTTTTAAGTCTGCCTTTTATTTTATAAAAGATATAGAAAAACGATTTTTAATGTTCATATAATCTCACATCCCGTGTGTTTACAGTATACCACAGTATATAAAGATGGGAACTATTTTATATTTCTTTAGTAACGCCGCCAAATAAAAATAAATGTGTGGTTCTGGTTTCCCGACCGACCCTATTTTTTCACCCTGCAACCCTAAACTTGTTTGACCCTGAGATATGCATAGCCATTTTACTAAAGAAAAAAACAAGAAATCAGAGCGATGTTAAGGCTGCAAAGACATAACGTCGACAAACACTTTGCTGTTTTCCATCTGGCAAAGTTCAAACGGTAAACAAAGATAAAACTATGGCCTTGGACAAAGTTTTCTATCCTTTTTGTAATTCACACAAGTCGATGTACTGTACGTAGCAGTTATGGAACATTGTTGAAGGATATTACTCGAGTTAAACTGGAGAATTATAAAGTCGGCTTCATGTAATATAATTATATAATATAATTATTATATGATATATATATATATATATATATTTATTATATACATGACAAAATTGCTGGATTCTGATTGGCTGAGAGGACTGCAATAAAATCATTTATTGCACTCGAGTGCAATAAATGAAAAGAGAGAAGACACTGGGAACAAGTTTGATAATAAAATTCAAAATGGTGGCCTATTCTACAATGGAAAGTTTTCACTTTTCCAACGACTTGTGGTACACTATGAATTAAAAATTCCATGTAAATATTTTGAAATGAGTACAAAGAACACCAAGAGTGAAAAGGTTTGCTGTCAACTAATGAAACAAGACGTTTTTAAAGACTTGGAAAAAGATGAAGCGTACGTGTCCGTAATTTTGTCATGCATATAATAAATGAGTAATCATATGATTTTGCTCGTGCAATTAAGGATTTACACTGCTCATGATATTTGTAAATTGCGCCAAATTGCACTCGTCTAACGGCTCGTGCAATTTTGGCCACAATTTTCAAATATCACTCGTGGTGGTAAATCCTTAATTGCACTCGCTATCATACGATTACCTATACATATCATATAATTCTTATATATGAAATGAAAATTAATCATAATAATAATAACAACTTTATTTAAAGAGCATATACTTCTAATTATACGCCCTTTTCCTACTGTCTCGTCCTTGCTCTTATCATAACCTTTAGATATTTATCTGATATTTATATTGTTAAATATTGGTTCATATATAGTACGAGGATCATTACAATATTCTAAGGAAGTTAAAGTTTGTGTTATCTGTTTATAAACATGAAAATATGTCTATCTAAAATATTATTTAACAACAGGTTTTACCCACTATTATTATAACTATAGACATTAAACACTGATTTATTTTATTTCTTTTGTTTTAAAATTTGTTACCCGATATTTATAATGCAACAAAAAATCTTACCCAACCTTTTACCAGCCAAAAAATGTGGCTTATACCCAGCCCATTTCTCTTCGGTACCAACCCCAGCCATAAATATGAACGCTCCCTAATGCTGTCATGTGTTTACCCGGTTGCATCATCTAGTGTAGCCTACGTCAGTCTGTGAAATTTGAATTTTGAAAACACAGACTATATGAACCAGCGCTGTTAATCGATGTTCTGTGACGTAGCTACTATAAGGAATTTTTATAGTAGACCATGATTGGTCGCTTAGAAAATTTAGTTAATACGTGATATTCGGTTGGTTAAGAAACTACTTCCGTTTTCAATGTTTGTTGTTTACAACGGCACGAAGACAGTTTCTCAGGCCGCCTCAACGTATTCTTTGTAAACGAGACTATTAAAAGAGTTTGCTAAAACTTTCGAAGGGATGACTGTTTATAGTCGGCATAATTTTGGTTTGAGGATGATCAAACCGTCGAAGAGATGCGGGAATTGAATTGTTAATCATACGATATTTCCAGGTAGCCGTCGAGTGCCGATTCTCGTTATACTGTTGCCTCGTGATTGTTTCGGGTTTGTTTAGACGTGTTTGTTTGAGAATACGGGTTTGTTTCCAGACAGGTTATTTTCAAAACATTGAAACAAACCGTCTTTGAAACCAACCACTCTCGAAATAAACCCGTCTTCTCGAAACAAACCCATTTTTAAATAAACCCGAAACAATCAAGAGGCAGACTTGGAGCAAGTATACTATAAAGGCATAAGCACAATCTATAAGCATTGCGAATAATCGGCATAGTTCGTTAGAAGAAAAATTCAGTGTTTGAAAGGTTGGACAAAACTTTTTTTTGGTTTCAACTTCGGTACCAACCCCTGCCATAAATATATGAACGCTCCCTTGCGCTGACAAACAAGTGGCCCTCCAATTCTGGATGAAACGTCGACATTAGTGAAGCATAGCGAACAATAGAATTTTTAGGATGAAAACTTCAACTAATGTTTTCGAGTATTATTTATAAAACAATACATTAACAAATATTTTATGCGCAGCTGAAGTTTAGAAAAATAAAAAACTCGGAAAAATATAAAACTCGGAAAACGTAAAAGGCCTTTTGGGATTTGAAATCCCGACATACTAACCGACCAATAGGATTGTTGAGCTGTAATTTAAATTGTAAATGACAGCAGAGCTACTCAGTAGTCTCAGTCTCTACTTGTGTGCTTGCTCCGTGTTTTAAAATGGTATTCTACGTTACAGACCGTAACATTCCCTAAACAAAACAAAGAAAATCAACATCGTGAAGGAGGGTTTAAAAAAATCTGAAGATTTAACAAATATTTGATCAAAATACCGGGTTTTCTCTTTGAATACGAGTGCATTTCAGGAGCGACAGACGTTACCACCTGTCAAGAGTTCTTCCTACGATATATAGAAAAAACAGTCGCCTGAAAAACGTAGTTCAGTCGCTTCATTTATCAACTCGCTTTTCTTCGTGTGTCGAATTCAAAACAATGACTTCTCTTCGTTTGCACTGAATTAGTTAAGCCGGACACTGGATGAATTCGTTCGCGCGATGCGACTTTATCTATTGAGCTTTGTCGGTTCGCACGAACAAATTCGCCTGGCGGAAACCGGCTGAGGATATCATAAAACCAGACTTTGTGACATGTCTCAAGACGTAACTAAAATCCAAATTCAAACGAGCAGAATGACCTTCTTTTTAGTCTTATAGTTAAGCATTACCGGAGTGTTGTTGTTAGCTATTTTATTTTACGACAATAGGAAAGTGTACGTACCTTCAGGTTTGTACTGGGCAAAGATAGTAACGACACTACCAGCGCCTTTCAATGCTGCGGCTGCTTGTTCATGTGTTGCCTTACTTAGATCAATCTCATTCACCTAAAGAGAAGAAAGAACGACATCCGGTTTGTAATTCATCCAGGAAATACTATATAGAGCCAAGTCATAAACGATTGCTAATTTAATATCCCTTTGCATCAATAATCATAATAAATAGTAATAATAATAATAATAGTAATAATAATACATAAAATATAAGAAAAACTAAAGTAATAATAATAATAATAATAATAATAATAATAATAATAATAATAATAATAATAATAATAATAATAATAATAGTAATAGTAATAGTAATAATAGTAATAGTAATAATAGTAACAGTAATAATAGTAATAATAATAATAATAATAATAGTAATAATGGAAACTTTATTGAAATTCTTTATATATATATACAATTATAAATCTCACTAATTTAGGTAATTTATAATTGACTACTTGAAACTATTTATTGTTTACAAACTATATAGAAAAAGAAAAAAAGTTAATTTAAAATGTATCTTTAAATGTTCAGTAATTCCGGATTTGTCCAGTCCTTATTTCTACAACAAAATATATAATATGTTGTTCTAATGGCGATAGACATAATTCTCCTTAAACAATAATTTTGGTGTTTGTTATCAAGACCTAGATCGCTCAACATATCTAAAAAGGTATGACATTCTTTTGAGAAAACACCTAAGGAGCTTATTGACAAATTTACAGATTTAAAATGTTCCTTTTGCTGTGCAATGAGATCTTTGTATCTTGTTCTTTTGCGATCAACATTTGTTTGGAGATTAGATTCATATCCGACAGAGAGTTCAACGATATAGAGACAATTAGTGGATATGGATAGAAGCAGATCCGGGCGGAACGTGTCACCAGTTATGATTGAAGGGCTCTTATATCCAGGAAGATCAACGAAGATATTAGAGTTGTTGACAGGTTGTAGGGTTTGTGCAATAAAGTTCAGAACAGAATCATGTCTCCATGTGAATCGTGGTAGGTACGATTGACATCCCGCAACTACGTGTAGGAGGGTTTCAGGGTTTAAGCAGAAGGAGCAATCTGAGTTCGACATTATTCCCCATTTAGTAAGGTTTTTTCGGGTGGGAAGTGAGTTATTGATGTAACGGATGGTGAAGTTATAAATGTTCTTTGGAGGTTTGATTGGGATTTAGACCATATGCCGTTTAATTTCGACAGTGAGAACTTGATGACGTTAGAGATGATTCTGAAGTTCGAGATGATTCAGATGATTCTGAAGTTTGTTCTCTTGTCCGCGGTGTAAAACGTCGTATTGGATGTTTTTATGGTCACATGTTGTTTTCCAGAGATCTTTATTATGGAATCATTTGGAGGAAAAACCTTTTTAAGGCGTTACAGATGGAGGGTAGATATTTAGACCAAATTTGTTAGTGGTAAGGTATACGTTACTTAAAGTTCCTGATACAGGTATTTCAAGCCATTTACGTATGTATTTATTCACTACCGAATCCATGTTTCCAGAGACCCAGGTTTTTGATAAGGTAGAAACGGTACGACGATAAAGTAGAAGTTTGTTTTTCGGGTTGTAGAGGTTTAAGGTCAATTTCAGACATAACATCATCAAGGAGAGTGATTAGCTCTTGTTTGTGCTCTTTGTCGGACATACTGGTAATATATAATAATAATAGTAATAATAATAATAATAGTAATAATAGCAAGACGCCCACTTCGCGTTAACTCGAGCTAGTTTTGGGCTGGCAACATGACATACTGTATGCATCTCTTTTTCGCAAAATTTGTCAGTTGTCAGAAGTTTCCGGTTAAAACTGTTCAGCTGAACTGGACCCAGTCGTCTCATAACTCCAGTGTAACTGCTGTTTGGGTATATCAACACAGAATGTTTACCTGTCCCTTGCAAGTTGACTTCATCAACGTTCTTTGTGTTTCTACTTACAGGATTTCAGCGATTTAAATTTCAAACGAGAGTTTTCATATAACATTGTATCCAAGTTTATATTCTTGTTTACTTTTGTACGTTTGGCATTCATATGTATACTTTTGGCATTGATAACTAACTTGGCATTCATTATAGTCTCTTTGAGATCGCGGACCAACCCGTTTCGATATCGCTCCTCATCTTTTAGTGTAGGTCTACCGCGATCAGAATGTGCAGTTGTAAGCATAGTGAGCGTATTCACGATCAAGACAGTTGTCAGTCACATTGCTGATTAAGTCAGTTACTTTCAAAATCTACCAACAGAGTCAGAGAACAACTCGACCAAAAGCAAAGCTGTCGAAAAGAAAGAACTCGGCTATTGACCGGCAACATGCCTCACGATTCGAAAACAAATTATTGCGCAATTTTGTGAACCCCCAAAAGACGGAGCCGAAATTAAGACTCGTGCCACCACAGTAGCCCGAGTAATAATAATGTCAAGGCACCTAAGGCCACGGGAGGTGGCTTAATGCCTCATTTAAGACACCTGAAGCGTTAAGATTGTCTGCTATGATTAACACATTATAATATATACTAGAAGTTACTATCGCAAGGGAAGTGCTGCCTTGAAATCCAAGGCAGTTGTGATATTTTGCAAAATTGCAAAAATAAGTGGTGGGCTTATTGAAGTCAAAGTTGCAGCGGAAGTAATAGAGCTTCATACCCATGCGGTTATGGTTCAGGTAATACCAGAGCAGTGAGTTCTACATATATATGGAGTTCACAATGAGCTTGCTGGACCATAGGTGCGTACGTACTAACTCTGTCGCACTCTGGGATAAGTTAGACATCTATCTGGGGTAAGACATTAACATTGAGATGATTCAACGAACAGCTGCACAGCCAGGGCCCCCTGCACATGCTGCACGTCTGAGTGCCCCACTTGTTGTGTTGTAACCGTTCTCAACATCTATCAAGGCACCTAAGGCCACGGGAGGTGGCTTAATGCCTCATTTAAGACACCTGAAGCGTTAAGATTGTCTGCTATGATTAACAAATTATAATATATATTATAGTATCAACCAACTAGTGGTCTTTTTACACATTCGGAATTCTGATTGGCTGAGCTATACCAGTGGTCTATTGGTGATAGACCACTAGTAGCATTATCCAATCACAAACCTTCTTATAACTGGAATATTCCAGCAAAACTTGGAATCTAGGCCAAACATGGCGTCCGCTAAAATTTATATACGAGTGATGAAATCAATTTACGAATAAGAAAATGAATTCGCTTATGCCTATGGAGTATATCTACACCAAATGTGAACAAAGTAATTACAATCTCGTTTTTTGTGAGCGAGTGTTTATCATATGCCATCGAGCTACTCAACATTTTGAATGGGGAGACTTCTACAAACAAAAAGGTGAAACCATCTGAAAATTTGGAACGATGTTTGATAAGACTTGTTTACGTTAAAGAAAGGTGGTCTATCTGCTCATAGACGACTCGTTGTCTAATTGTTAATTATACAATAACATGTTTATTATGCGCATTCTCATTGGTTTTTAGCAATGATCTATTGGAGGACAGACGCACGGCTCACGTCAGCTCATGTCAGATCACGTCCGCCGTCTAAATCCCCAAGAGCTTCAATAAATATTTTGAACGGTTTTTCTCCAATTTTTATTGTATAAAACAAATAGATTCAATTTTCCCGTTGTCTGTTCAGTTATAGATGCACAGAAGACGTCAGAACGTGGTAAGAACATCAGTGACTCACTCGACTATCGTCTCGTGAGCCACTTTTTTGTTAAATATATAGCGTTTTTCAGTAGCATAAAGTAAAACTCGTACCAAAAGCATAAATCGGCAAACGGCTCTATAACAGGGAAATAATTCTGTGACGAAAAGTACTCTCAGGTTATAATTGTAAATATTCGCCATTTAACCACCTAAATGAAAGACCTTCGCTCGAAACGTTACACCTGCTAAACACTATTTCGACAGTACACCAAGCTTTTAGAGTTTTCGATTTATATTTCTACCCTACCTACGCAAAATAAGCTTTGACAAATGTACATTGCGTACAATAACACACGGCCTAAGGAGCACAGTGCGTTTCAAACAAAGGCTTATGCCAATCAAAATGATCAGATTTTACCTGAAAATGGTTTAGACATCAGTTAATGCTTAATCAAGACGAACACGACAAATTATTAAGTTCCCGAATTTGCTTCATGGCCACATGAAGAGCAGCTTGAAATCGAGGTTGGGTATGAAAGATAACAATTAACGATTACGATCTCATTACCAATGCAGACTTGGAGCTATGATTTCGTGGGCGATGATGCAAATTCGGGAAGTAGACACTTGAGCATCCGCTCCAGATTTTGCATGACCGTGGGAAGCATTAATACACGAGCGCCCTCGCACGCCACCCTCGCTTTGGGGTCTCAATATCGTACAATACTAAGTTACTATTAGCAAATAAACCACATACAACATCAACACTTGCAACATAAAGACAACTGATGAGTAATATTACATAAGAATAAAAAAGAAAGCTATAGTATATAAAAGAGAAAGAAGAGAACTTCAATAGGTCGAAAAATACTCAAGTATAAAAGTACACGGATGTACTTAGGTATTTTAATCGAAATTCATGTGAAACCGCGAAAGTACTTTTATTTAAAGAGTCAGTATCCTGTTATAATGCATTGCGCGCTCATTTTCGCTTTGGCAGCCATTTTACTGGGCAAAGATTGTACAGTAACTTGGTGATTGAAACCACTGTTATCTATTGATATGTTATTCATTTTTTATCTGTCTGGGAAGGAGACATACGTAAATAAATGTATTTCTCTTCATTCTTCAAATAAACCTGATATACACTCGGGAATTTGCTCATATTGATGGCTGGTAAGTTCGATCAGTGCTTCGTCTCGGAAGCATGGAAGGCCGGCAGTATACCTATTACGAAGCGCATCCGACTTGAAAATAATCGTTTTAATGAATGGTCAACACCACTATTTCGATGTAATAATGTTAGCTTTCACGAAGTGTCGTTATGTGCAAAGTTTCAAATTGATTTTCTTAAAATGTGTAAAGCTCTTCACGTCATAGGTTATTTCATTTGCATATGACAAAACTCTAGCTAACTCAAGAACATATGAAAGAGTTCTAAATTACCATTCGTAATCATTTTAGGAGTTCATTTAAATAAGACAAAACTTTATTTTCGTTTCATAGGCACTTTAATTTCTATAAGGAGTTAACTCGGACTTCGCCCTCGTTCACTATTTAACAATTAGTCACTGAAGTTCGAGGTGACTATCGTTGAATATTTACCGAGCCGCGAAGCGGCGAGGTAAATATAACGATAAACACCGAGACTGAGGTGACTAATTGTTTTCGTATAATTTCAGGCTTGAACTGAATATTCAATTAAGAAGTTTTAAACAGACAGTTTGAACTGTGTTATGCTCGATGTTTTCTTTACACGTGACAGCTTTCAAAAACACACTAACGATCAAAACGGACGTAAAAATACAAATAATTATACGATAAACAACTTCCTTACCCTTAGACAGTTCTATCTTGAGAGAAATCTGATATATACAATGTCTTTATGCTACGTTTTTGAGCCTTTTCGACGATTTTTTAGTTATAATAATATAGTCGCCATTTTGAAAAAAAAATCGTCATGTTTTAAAAATCATACACCAAAATGATGATTCCGAGAGGGGACTGGAACGAATAAATATAGTCTGTTAACAAAAAAACACTTTTTCAAGTATGATTTCTAGTGAAGTGATATCGTCTCAGATTTACTGGCCAGTCAGCCAATCAGAACTCGTTTAAGCTCAGAAATTATACTAAAATAGAAAGTTCATAATCTAATTGTTAATTAGTGGAATTACTGTAAGACATTACAGCAGATTCACAACATTTTGGACGAGAAATTATGAGTAAAATCATCATAAGTTCAAGTATGTTCGAAACCAATGAATAAAATTAGGATCTGAGATCATATTTGAGTGGTTCTTGATGCAACTGTTCGAAAAACATATCGTTTTACGTATTTTTCTGTTCTCTAATGAAAGTTATATCAAATCAACAATATTTTCAAAGATGGTCACACCGTGTAGGTAAACAGGAAGAGCTCGATAGGCATTGGATCTAGGCAGAGACAGCAGCACATAGAAAATCTTACCGAAAGGATTTGATCGCCTCTCTTTAACTCTCCACTAAGATCAGCGACGCCTCCAGCCAAAATGAAAGAAATGAATATGCCTTCGCAGTCTTCTCCACCAACAATATTAAATCCGAGCCCCGAGGGTCCCTTGGTAAGGATTACCGTCCTGGGTTCTCTGAAAGAAACAACAAACATACAGTCACTGCCTAAATGTAAATTCAACTCGCGCGAAAGACTGGCACTAGCGGATTTGTCCTAAAATCGAAAGGTACCTGTACTTATAGTACGTATTCCATATAAGGAACGGCAAATACTAGTCAGACATAGTTTGACCCTACTCTGGCTTTAAAAGGTTTTTTGAACGTAACTTTAAAAGTTACTGTCCATGACCCAACGTTTCGATACTCCAATCTGGTGTCTTCATCAGGGGTGATCGTTGTAAAGTTAGGATCCCTATTTATACCCTCATAGGACGATGATGACGTTATTTATTAACAAGATGTAAATAAGCTTCTGGTAATAAACCACCGTCATCGCGATTCAATGGGGTGTGGGCGCTATACCGCGGATAAAGCCTGGTTTCCATTTGGTCGCCACGATCCCAACGGTGTCATAGTGGACGATGTAATAGAGTGTTGATCTATATCTTGTCTTTTGTCTGCTATATGCAAAGCAGTCTAATTACTAATTGCAGACATAGATGGACACTCTATTACATCGACCAGTATGACACCGTTGCAGTCGTGGCGACCAAATGGAAACCAGGCTTTAGTGGTAATAATTTTGGAATTTTCCCATGCAATCTCATGGTTGGTTACGCACGCGTGCTCCAACAAAGCATAATTTTCCTTTTTTGAAAAGAAAACAGCCTTTTGGTGTTCTTTTAAACGCGTACGAAACTAACCATAAACCGTGAACCCTAATCCTAACCGTAAACCCTAATCCTAACCGTGAACCCTAATCCTAATCCTAACAGTGAACCCTAATCCTAACAACCGTGAACGCTAATCCTAACAGTGAACCCTAATCCTATGACCGTGAACCCTAAACCCCAACTGGTGGGTAATTTAAATGACGAAAGAACAACGAATGTAGTGCTGCTGCTGCTGCTGCTGAATTTTGAACATGATAACTCTATTTACTATCATGTGTACAGATTACTTGGGAGATATTTCAGCGCTTTTCTGGATGGCAAGGACTCGACAATGACTCCTCCGATAATGAAGCAACGAGCGCGAAGCGACAAAAGTTTATTGTATGCGAAACACTTTACCCAGCTGTCCCTTGCAAAAACCTTCCCTTTTTCATTTATTTCTAAAATTCCTGATAAGGGAAGTCAGAGCTTTTATCTGTTGTTACGAACATATATCCATCGAACCAGTACATCATTAAATGTATAAACCTTTCGCTCTTAATTACCTTGACAGCTCTTCCTCATCAACAATAATAATAGAGTTGGTAACGGCGATTCACATACTCCGTTCAATGATGGCGTTAGCTCTGGTAAAGACTCGTGTACAGGTTCGGTCTCATTGACAACATCTTCATAGGCAGGTGGCCTGTTTTCCTGTTCAGGCAGCCCAACAGGTTGAATGTCTGAAAAAGTAAAAGACAATAGAAGAACGTGTGAAATCAATCACATTATATTGTAGAAAAAAGTCTAAAAACATTTTATCATTTACCAATGGTTGATCGCAATAAAACACAACCAAAGTGAATAAAGGAATACCAAATGGTCTTCCGTACAGGAAACTGGGAACCAAACACGCGGGATGTTGCGAGACTTTCGAAAAGCGTAAAAAACATGACCCATATCGCGAGTGTATTTTAGCTTTTGAAAAATCGAGCAAAATCCGAATGTTTGGATCACAGTATCCTGGACGAAAAACCATTTTGTATTTGTTTTGTAAAATAAAGACAGAGAAACAACAGTTGATAACCATCAATTAACCTTTCAGGGAACATAATTTGTCTTTTGTTCTTGTTGTGATTTTTCTACCAAGTTACTCATCAACGTCTTTCTACATAGTAAGCACGGACTTCTGAGCATTCTTTTCGTAAATTTTGCATTCATTAAAGATATTTTCATTGTCAAAAACTCGAAGATATTATCATCCGACATTTTTTAAAAAGGCGGGAAAATTTCCATCTGGGATACTCTGATCCTGAACGGTTATTGACCAATCAGAGCACTTAGTTTCTACATTCTATTTTATAATCGTTCTTACCCTCCTGTAATGGAGACTGCGGTGGAGATACTTCATCAAAGAAAATCGGGGTACTCTTATCTCTATACACAAGCAGAACAACTGTGTCACTGGACGATTTCAAAATTCCAACAGCTTGTTCGTGCGTCACATTATCCAGGGATGCAGTATTTACCTGAAACAGTAAAATTAGGTTTTAGTTTTAGTTTTATTTATTAGGTTTGCCTTATACTATAAACGTAGCTGGGTGGCCGCAACAACTTACGCCAATAACTGCGGTACCATGTGAAGATAAATAATAATATCAGCGTTTCAGATTTAGGCCGGCGAACAGCGAATTTTGCCGGTGGTTGAGCGGATTTTGTAGCTAATTCGCCGTGTCTCCATCGTATTTGGGCTTCGCTGGATAAATAATATTCCCAACGCGTGTTTTGAAACCCGTTTTGTGTGAAAATGTTCGAAGTAAACTTGCTCTTCGTCACTAGTCGCTCAATCTAGAATTTGCACATTGGCCACCAATGTGCAATGCGTTTTCTCTACAAAATCATCTTCTGTGTCTGTGCAAACAGATGACATCCTTCCAAGTATGGATGCTGTACAAGAACTTGGAGCTAATCGACGAAGAAATTACAAGTCTAGAAGAACACCTAGATACTGTAGCTCAGTTAAAAATGTTGAATCTTGGATTGCTGATCTGCAATCGGAACTCGGTAGTGACGAGGAAACAAGCAAGGAAGAGATGGATAAGGACGACTCAGATAAGGACGACTCAAGTTTCCACAGTCAGCAATCCATGATTTTAGTTTTACCTATGTGCTATGTTATACACAATTATGTTAAGTATACATACTATTGTACCATTCGATTTCTCTGAGCAGTTTGATTATACATAAACATACTTCAAAATGAAGTTTTTCACATCGGACAACACAAAAATAAATGTTGAGAAACGTTTTTGTTAAAACTTAATCAGACAACCGTGAAGTGTAGTGATTTATTCTAAGATAAAATGCATCATTCATATCCAACTCAGACTGATGTATGGCATTTTTTACTTCTGAATTTCACAATTTCCAGGGAGGGCATGCCCCAGGACCCCCCTAGCAGGATGGTCCTCGGGTCATCAATTTCATTCTCCAGACCCTTTCACAAAAACCTGAAACGCTGTAATATAGTGGATTGACGTCAGTTACAGCAGCGGATCCAGGGTTTCTTTTAGGGAGGTATTTTCCCCTCTTGAAAAATATTTGATCCCTCTTGTAAATTGCCAAGGTGCTCAATCTGCCCCAAAAAATTTCATTATGGGGTGTTTTGCCCCCTCTTCTTATATTTTCTGAAACAAACCCGAGTGGATTGCTTCGATGAGACCCCGCGTTGAATTGCATCTTGGACAGATAGATTTCCTGGGTCTTCAGAGTCGTATAACTGAACCAATGCTGCCATATAATAACAAGGAGCGTATCTTTTAAAATTTTGTTAAAGTAGTTTGCTTTACACGCATGCTAAGCGGTAAAACATTCCATGTCCTGCCTATTCTGGAGAAGAACGAACATTGGAATGCAAGTGTTCTACATTTGCACGGGCGAAAGTGAACAACATCAGGTGTCGAGCACGATTTTGTTGTTGTTGTTGTTGTTGTTGTTGTTGTTGTTGTTGTTGTTGTTGTTGTTGTTATTCTTGGTATGTATGTGGTAGGTAAGTGTTTCGAAACGATTTTAATAATAATAATAATATTTAATTATTTATTAATTTATAATGCGCAAGTTTCATTGAAATATGCTCACATGCGCATGACAATAATACAGAAAAACCAATAGTAATAAAACGATTAAAACTTATCTAAAATTATTTCCATAGTTAGTATAATATATTCTATAGTTAAAAAGTACATAAAAATATATGTAGTGTATAAAATCCCACAAAATGATAGTTACATATTGTGATAGGCTTTTCTAAATAAGTGTGTCTTTAAAAGTCTTTTAAAACTAACAACAGAAGCAGCTTGTCGGATTTCTGACGGTAAATCATTCCAAAGATCAGGTGCTGCACATCCAAATGAACGATCACCAAGAGTAACTAATGTCTTAAGGTTTGTTTGTTGGAGCAGTAATTCTGAGTTTGATCTTGTGCTGTAAAATGATGGAGGCTTAATAGTTATAAGCTCAATAATATAGTCCGGTGCCAGGCCATGTAGTGCTTTAAAGACTATTAACAGCACTTTAAAGTCTATTCTGTACTTCACCGGAAGCCAGTGTAGATGATGCAGAGTTGGAGTTATATGTTCAAACCGTGAGATGTTACATATTAGTCTCGCTGCTGTATTTTGTACACGTTGGAGCTTGTTAAGCTGGGAAGCAGGCAGACCATAGTAAAGACTATTGCAATAGTCCAAACGACTCGTCACGAATGAGTTGATAAGTATTTGAACAGTTTCGTATGTGAGAAACTTTCTAATCTGCCTGATGTTAAAAAGGAGAAAAAATGCCGCTTTACAGCACTTGCTAATGTTGGTAGCCAGGTTATGACAGCTTTGAAGAAGAATATTAAGTCAAAGTATTCGTACCAGCAGGAGATTGGGAGTACAGTACGTTTAGTGATATCAGACGGTGTCGGGTAAATATCGAAAAGATCTATTTTATCAGTGGGAAATATAAAAAAAACTGGCCGAAGGTAGGAAAGATACAGTAAACAATACCAAAATATTGACGAAATTACCACTCACAATGTACCCATTGAGAATTAGTCAACTCTTTAAGCCCCAATATCAACATACAAATTCTCCTTATTGGTGTCCAAACATTCCTTATACTGTACATGTGCTGTAGTACTGTATCAGTTGGGAGAAGTTGTTTTAAGAACATGTCAGTTTGTCTTTGGTGATCATTTCCTTTATTCTCATTACCTCTATACTTGGCTAACCATGGATTTTATTATGAGAAGTTAGGTGATGATCACCCCCTGGGGCATAAAGGGTTAAGAGGGGAAAATAACATTGGTGCAGTCAAGCTGGATAGTACCATGCCTTTGTGTCGACTAGTCCGTATAATCTGCAGACTGCGTATAACATGCAGAATAGACAGGGGGAATACTTGAATTCAGTCACACCCTTCCGAGTTCCGACCAATTATGATGTTCGCACGCTCTGAGATTGACTGGCTTTGTTTGGCAGTTGGCACGAGTGTAGTTTGATATATTATTTTTCATGTTTTCCGGTGAAACCTTTGTTTTAAACATTGCTAAACTTCGTTTTTTTGGCCGTATGAGATATTCACTGAAATTTGTCTTTGTCGAATGAGGTACTCTCCGATTTTGTTTCAACAAATTAGTTTATTTGGTTTCAAATTAAGATATCCAATTCACGCATTTTAAGGATTCAACTTGAATCCTAAAGTTGTTTTAACTTGTTGTAGTTGTCGTTCTATTGACCATTGTGCATGCGGTTGTGCCAGTGAGGTTGTTATAATGTATTATTGTACAAGCCAGGGTACAACTTTTCTTCTATTTAAGTTTTATTTATTTTACTTTTCTTTTAAGTTGTTAAATTAAAATTAAACAAAAATATTTCTCCATTGAATTTTAAAATTAATTAGTGTCCGACCATGGTCTGACATCTTTCTCCTTCGCAGAGGCTTCGGGGTCTGATATAATGTCAAATCAAGTTTTTTGAATTATATTGCACTTGGTAGAAATAATTTGATCAAATAATTTGAATTCTATATTGAATTCTACGGCACACTGGAGTCTGGGATCTACCATTACCAGACTCCAGCGCGGTAGAATTCAATATGGCGGCCAATATGAAAATTTTAGATTTATAAACATGTATGGCATTTTTTACTTCTGAATTTCAAGATTTACAGGGGGGCATGCCCCAGGACCCCCTAGCAGGATGGTCCTCCGGACCATGCAGGGCTTTTGGCCCGGATTCTCAGGGTCATCAATTTCATTCTCCAGACCCTTTCACAAAAACCTGAAAGGATGGATGGCCACTTTTGAAAAATCAGATTTTTGGACAGCCACTTTTCATATGGACGGCCATGGACGGTCTAAGCAAAACATTTTCCTCCTTTCTAATGTTTCTTGATTTCTGTTAACTGCTGTTTATTTTAGCTATTGTGTAGGTTTTGTTACTAATTTTTGTGAAGAACATGCAGACATGACGATTGATCGCAAGATCAATTTAACGTGTATATGCTGTAACATGAAGTAGCAAAAATGTTGTTTAATAAAACCGCTGTTCAATACGTTTGATAAGCTTATAGGCCACGTCAACCGAAATTTTTCCTGCCACTCCACCAAATTTTTTGGACGGCCAGTTTTGAAATCCTGACCAAAAGCCTGCCTTTGACCCGCCTGTTATTTCAAGCGCTGAAAGATATATACATCAATCATAGCACAAAAATGGTAATAGTTCACCGAAGATTACGAATTGACGATTATGAAGTACCGGTACTTTATATTTACAATTTGTTCTTTACACTTTATTCTTTACAATTTGTTACTGAATTTTATGGAAATTTATGCAAACTGACATTTTCGCTTTTGGCAAATTTTCCATCTGTATTTTCCTCTACCTTGAGACGGAGGTGTATATTACTGCCATTTGCAAGCCAGGGCTTTATGCTATATAAAGACCCAAGGACGCACAGCTTCCGAGGGCTTTATATAGCATAAATCCTGACATTCGAGGGCTTTATCTGACTTATTTCACGAGTGCGCAGGTTTTCCAACAAAATTTTGTCCATTTTATCCACCTTGGACAAAGATTTCCCTTAGTTTTTACTTCATTTCTTATCTAATTAGTATTCATGGTCTTTATCCTAGATAAAGCCTGCGGTGCAATCAAAGAAAACCGACTCAATCGTGTAATAAGTGTGAATATTTTTTCATGTTTGTTTACATTTGAAATGTGCAAGCAAAATGGCAAATTTTTACACATTTACTCTGCCTTCATTGAAGCGGGCCTCATCAAAAACTTGTCAGTGTCAAAATTTGCAGTTAAACTTGTACATTTCAAATGTAAACAAATGTAAAACATTCACACTTAACAGTGGATTGCAAATGGCAGTATCTGCAGACAGAAGGCACACACAGTTTTTTTTAACAATGTTTCTGTGAATTTTTAAATTATTGTAAGCATTTTTCAATTCTGGTTTCAAGAATTATTGGTGCAAATATTTAAGCACAAGGTCGTTCGCCTTATTTCCACCCACGTATTTGTGTTGACTTTACTCAGACATACTGACATACAGTTGACTCTCTCTGTGCAGACACTCTCGTAAGCGGACAGCTCCAGATACGGACAGCTCCAGATACGGACATCTTTCCAAAACCCTGTTTGAACTCTCAGTAAAACTCTAACTAAAACCGGTATGAGCATTATAATATACAGAGGGTGTTCAGACATTATTCATTGCGAAACGCGCTCAGGGTATTTTGACCACTTCAAATGTCAGCTGGCAAAGATATTAGGATGCGGTAAATCGCAAATAGCAACGATTCTTTCGAAGAAAGACGAGATTATGTCTCAAGCCATCTTGGACATGCACCTGAAGTCAATGAAGCAGTCGTCCATTCATAAATATTTTGTGTAATGTATGACTGACTTAATTGTATACATTAATTGATATCAATCGACATTGGTGTGCTGTACTTTATGTTTAGTTCTGTTAAAGTTTTTTTAGATTAAATCATTTTTGGCTATTTAAGCCTTGAGTAACTAAATAAAACAATGTCAAGCAATCATTTTAAGACATTCTAAGTTTCATTTTGTGTGAGTACCATTGAAAGTCACCAGTAGAAGCTCAGACTCTAGGCGGACGGAACTCATATATTTTGACAAGTGCCCGTTTACGAGAACTATTCCCATAAGCAGACAACTCCACTTACGGACACTTTTTCAGATTCCCGAGGGTGTCCGCTTACGGGAGAGTTAACTGTACTTACCTTTAATATTTTATCTCCAACTTGTAGTCTCTTATCATGTTCAGCAGCACCACCTTCAATGATTTTTGTAATATATATGCCATTATCTCCAGGGATATGTTGATTGCCAACACCACCAGCAATGCTAAAGCCAAGGCCCTTTGTTCCTTTAGATAATGTTATTTCAAGACACGTGTCTGGTTCCGCAACAGATTCCCCGTGAGGTCTTTTCAGACGCAAGTTAATGACACCAGAACTAGCCTTCAGTGCATCCACAGCAACTTGGTGAGGTACATTGACTGTGCTTGTACTGTTCACAGATAGAATACAATCCTTGACTCTGTGTTAAAAAGTAGAAATACAGGCAACGTTATCATACTATATTATAATAATGTCATGTAACATTCTGAATTTAATTCACAGCACTGTATTGTTTGATATCACAAGGGCGCAACCAGGATTTTGAAAGGGGGGTCGTTATTATGTCCTAAAGCAGTAAAGCCCCCTTATGACGAAACAATTGTACCAGGATTCGGGGAATGCCCTCCCGGAATATTTTTGAATTTTGGGTCTCTGAAAATGCATTTCCTGCATTTTCAGTGTACTTTTGGGCAAAATACTAAGGTTTTAAATCACAATTTTTAACAATGTATTTCACCTATTTTAAGAAATATTTTGGCCTAAATGATATTAGACTTTCATTTTAACATGGTTTGGCAAAACTTTTAATGATAATGTAAAAGTATATTACCAAAAACTATAATGGTGATCACTGATCAGTGATCACAGGCACAGTTTCCTTTCAGGTTTTAATTATACTAATGTTGGAGTGCTGACTTGTCATTGCCTTGAATCACATTACACAATCTCCTGACAGTGGTAGACTTCACTTGCATGCAGTTTTTAATTTGCACATAATAAACAATGTACTATACTAAATGTTTCACATGCATAGGTCGTATAAACAAGATGGCCGTGCATGAAACAGACAAAAACTAGTTCCCAGGGTCTTATTTCGTCTCATTGGGAGGAGTGGAAATATGGCCCTGGGTACGAGGTTGCTCACTGACATCAGACTCGGTCTCCTCAATGGGCATTTCAGTTTGAAAATGGCACGTACTACAGTACGTTGTGAATAAGTACTATTATTATTGTAAATTCATCACAAAAATTTCCCTCTCACTCCTCCAAAAGGGGGTCGATCACCCCGACCCCCCCTCATTGTGCCCTTAGTTGATGCTGTAAAGTAGGTGTGTCAACATGTTTCAATGAAACACAATCATGTTTTAATGAAAGTAGACCACAATTTGAGGAATTTATGTTTTAAAAATTATTGCATACACATACAGTAATCTGTATAATTTTAGGCTAATAAGTGTTCTCATTTGCAAAAGAAGTTAACAATGAACATTATTTTTATCACTTGAAGTAATTCAAGCAACAAACTCACCAAAACTTTGTCCGCCATTGCTCGAAACATGTTCCTAACTATCCCAAGATTTTAAAAGAATCTACGACGTCAAAGACTCAACAGAGTAACAAATTTGGTGCTGCATGGCTCATTTCCCGTGGTTTGGCAATATTGTTGAGTTATACGACTATTTGCAAGGTACAGTACAGTAGTACAGGTAGATTCCCTAACCACCCTTTCAGGGTTCGAATTAACGCATC
Organism: Chrysogorgia sp. JL179-B06; assembly: GCA_035772405.1. Lineage (NCBI taxonomy): Eukaryota > Metazoa > Cnidaria > Anthozoa > Scleralcyonacea > Chrysogorgiidae > Chrysogorgia > Chrysogorgia sp. JL179-B06. Next base: position 27,574 of record JAYKKM010000376.1, read on the forward strand.
GCGATTCGCAAAACGCGATGGACTTTTTATAATTTGCGATGCAAAAAGGGCAAAAACTAGTAAAATCGCGATGCAACAACTCAAAACAGAGTTTTGTTTACTGGCTGTTTGTAAATTCCCAATATAGCACGTAAGGAACGCGCGCGCATATTCCTTGTCCTGTAGTTTTTCATCCCCTAGAGCCGATCGTCGTGTTCTTTACACATGGAACAGAGAATATTTCCAACATGTTTTCCACCAGGTTGCACATCCCATTCGAGCTTGATGTTGTACTCTTTCTCCCAGGTCTTTACCATTTTCAGTTTAGGCATGTTTTCAGTTTAGACATGTCATATTCAGCTGCTTTTACATGTTTTATCACATTGCTTTGCATTTTTTGGGTAACCAGTGTGGCAGGAACAATTCAGTCGTCGAACTTTGGCATCAAACCATAATTCGATCGCTGCATGTACATATCAGTGTTGACATGCTTTTTGACTGAATCAGACGTCGCATTTTTAGAGTCGAAAGATGGCGTGATCGAACTATCACCGAAATGACGATGTCAGATTTGGAAAATGATGAAGCTGACCGCTGACGATGAAACCGAATAACTTTTTATATATCTACATCGCTTTAATAAATATAGAAGTTTTCGTTCGTTGTTCGTTTTTATACGAATTTGATCGGGGGGGGGGGGATTTTTCGAACAAATATTTTTGCGATGCACTTTTGAAACGTTAATTCGAACCCTGCCCTTTCTATTAATATGATGATGAGCAATGTGGTTTTTAGCTTTGAGTCTTTGACGTCACTTCTGGAACATGCTTGATTAATGGCGACTGTATAATCTTGTATAAAAATAGTCAAAAAGGGTAACTTTCCATGCTCGTGATGACTTGAAATTTGGCAAGTGAAATAAGGACATGATCTTCACGAATATGTAAAAATACAGAACATTAAAAATTTGATTTAAAAACATTTTTTGTCGCCGATTTTTGGACGGCCAGTTTTGAAATCCTGGCTAAAAGCCCGATTGTCAGCCTACTCCAAGCTCCCGCATTCACTACGTCAGTGTATATATACAGTAAACAACACAAACTAACAAACATTAATTGATAGTTTGTATTTACCTTAGTCTGCCATCCTTAGCAGCAGCTCCTTCAGCAATGATATTGGTAATAAATATTCCTGGATCATTTCCATAATGCGGATTATCTGTCCCACCAGCAATGCTAAAACCTAGTCCAGTTGTTCCCTAGGTAACAAAAATTATACTATAGATGCTTATTGTGATTATAAACAATGTACAGTACACAATCCATGCAATCATTTCACACACTTTTATCAAAGCCCAATCATCTAGCCTTCAACCCTGTACTCCCCAGTAACAACATACAAATTCAGGGCTTTCCAACTGAGAAATTTGCGTGCGTGATTTGTCGCTGTTGCTGCGCACGCGATTACTAAATTTCATTTTTAAGACTCAGGTGGCGAGTATTTGTGAGGTTAAAAAACAAGACGGACCCTTTGCAGTGTAGATGCAGGAATATGGACTTCTTGTTGCGATGACACACTTGTTGCAGTGATACACCAAACAAAGTTGACAAATTTGCTATCTTTCCCCCACTTCATAAAAGTTGAGAGATCGACCTTGTTACCTTTGCTGACCATCTCTAGAATCCATTTTAGAACCTTGAACTTAACTTTGGAATTAGGAATGTTACACCAGAGAAATCTGTCACCGAATCAACTGTCAACAAACAGAATGCTATAATACGTCGCATGCCATGTGTTTTGGTGAAAATGCGTTGGCATGAAGCTGAATTTTGATTGTCAGAAATCAAGCGACCTCGTACTCAGTATTTTAGAATCGCACCACTATGCTAACTTTGCGCGCGCGATAAATTGCGCGCGTAAATTCATCTGCGCACATGCTGGCGCGATCGCGCGCGTCCCATGGAAAGCCCTGAAATTTTCTTTATTGGTCTCCAACATTTCTTATTGAACCTACATGTAAGTTGGAAGACGTTGTTTTAAAACAGGTCTGAGTTCACTTTTGGTGATCACTTCCTTTATTCTCATTGCCTCTATACTTGGTTAACCCATAATTGATATTATTATAGGCTTGGGCGCTTTTTAAAAAAAAGGAAAGCGAAAACCGATGTGAAAAAACGATAAAACCGACAAAACCGGTTTTTGTTTGCCATATTTAACTTTTTTAGGCCTGTCCAGAAACAGATTTTCATATTTATTACTAGGGGGGTGCCAGAAATTTTAGGGGGCATCAGAAGGCATTCGAAGCAAAAAACTAATGTTTTTGAGGTTGTCAAGTCAATGAATTTAGCAGGTCCTTTGAGATGAAATAGGGTTCTATCAAATGAAGGCTAAAAAATTTTAGAGGGGTGAACGTTTCGTTTGGGGAGGTGAAAACAAATATTTGGAGGGGTAGCACCACACCCCCCCCCCCCCCGCACCCCCCAGAAAATCCATCTATGGGCCTGTCCTACTTTAGACACAGTAGGCCTCGTATATTATAGGGATGGATGGCGATATACGATTCTTCGGTCGAGTTTTTTCGGTTTTACGGTTTTTCTTATAAAAGCGAAACTGTAAAACCGGTTTTGAGAAGCACAAGCCTATATTATCAGCAGAAGTTATGTGCTGACCACTCATGGGGTATGTATGAAGGTTAAGGATTTTGACAATGTGTGCAAACCTTAGAAAAACTACTGTAGAAATAATGTTGCAGTAATTTGCTTACCCTTTCAAGGACAATTTCTTCATAATCATATTCTCCACCAACTTTAAACTAATAAAATAACAAAGTGACCATTTTAGTAAAGTATAGGGTAGCTGTCAAAAGTCATTGATTAAAAAAAAGAACATTGAATCAATTCAAAAAATGGTTTAATGGTGCAAACCTCTTCACTGTCTCTTTTTGTTGGTGTGCTTACAACTGGTGGCTAACAAGAATAAAGTTGGACGGTACTGTTTATAATTATGTCAATGATGTACATGTATGCAATTCCATGTAAAAAATAGTAAAATATAGTTGACAATAAAATGCCGACCCTAATCTTTTTATTGAAATTTTGAGAAGCCTGAGCCCGAGTTGCAGCTTGATTTGCATCTTGGGATCTAGCAAACATGGCTGCCGATCCAGGCAGCATCCTCAAGATTAGCATGGTATGGTAAAACCTATTGTTTGTCCATGCAATGTTTGGGGGAAAAAAAGAAAAACCGACCTACCCTACCTAATTTTTTCAGCATGAAATAGGAAACCCAGGTATATTTTTTTCGCCCTATCAATTTAGTTATGAAGATATGGATATTGGCTAGACAAAACATGGACTGTCAAGCTCATAATATCCTCAGAAAAATGATTGAATAATGAATGAGTCTTGGACAGGAATCAAACCTGCAACCTTCTGAATGCTGGTGACAGTGGAACAATGCTGTACCAGTTCAATTGATATATTATGGCCTATGCGGCAGTCACTATATATCAGTAGTACTTAAATGAGCATGACGATCGTCCATGTATTGTCAGTCTACTCCAAGCTATCCCACATTCCGTGTATATATTAACACAAGATATGGCTAGTTGAAGTTGAAAAGTTTAGGATTTTTGATGCCATATTTGTTTTGAAAATATGTCATTGAGTGGTTCTTTATCACTAGTGGAATTGCTTTAATGGCAATCACATAGTGATATCTGTTGTGACTGTGAATGCTCTTTTTGATTTGAATGCCACAACTTTGGAAATAAAGTACAGCAAGTAAGATCTTTCATATAAACTCCACTTGTATTTTGACTGGAGCACCCCTTTACTTAGTACGGTTTTTTAATCTAACTCAACTTACATGTACAGGAAGAGTCTCTTCAGCAATGATAGAAATTTTGGGAGGAGCTTTGCTCAATGGATCAGCATGGTTCTCCTGCATGAAAGAAAGAATTAAACATGAAAGTAGGCTGTGACTTTAAATGACGCTTAATGTTGTTTAGACCAGTCTGCTATCAGATCTGCACCTTTTAACCCATGTTTTGCTTATACAGTAGAACCTGAGTTTTACGACCACCCCTGTTGCCAAGCAAAAGTGGTCGTAAATGACAGGTGGTCGTAAATGACAGTTAGTGATGTGACGTCATGCAAGTAATACTAGAAAACGCTGTTGTTTACGACTCTATTCTGTGTTCGCTAGTCGACTAAAAGATGGCTTTATAATTTAAAACCAATATAATATTTCTTAATAAAGAAAGAAAGTCAGAAAAGTTCGGAAAAAAGCATAGTTTGAACAGAGCTTGCTGGGCGATGTGCGCGCAGTGAAAGAAAACGCAATGCGTACGACGTACTTCATCTTTGATCGCGAAAATATTTTATTTACATACAGCAATTTGATCTAAGAAACAGCCAGACTAAAATAGTAAGGAGCAACGATATAATATACTGATTCGTATCTAACTATGTTCGTATGCACAAAGTTATTGGCGATCTTGCGTTATAAACAAAGATGGCGGATACGAAAATATAATTTTCGAACGGCGAGGTTTTCGAACATTTTCAAGCGTTGTACTAAACGTAAAAGCTCATATGATATATTAAATCAAAGAACGTTTAATGATCTACAACATACGTAAACTATGTTAAGCTTTATGTTGTATTAGCAAAGTTATTTGCGATCTCGCACGACAAATTTTAACCCTGACAAGATGGCAGTAACAAACAAATATTAGTTCGAGCTTTTCGTTAATTTAGAAACGTTTCCCTCAACAATGTTAACGGTTTAAGGGCTTGGGATTGTCGCTAATAAGGATATTTATTATGTACTCTCAAAATGCGATCACTTATGATGAAAGTAAGCAAAACAATACTAAAAAAGCAACAAGTGCATCTTCTTGTTCCCTGTACTTTTTGCATGTGGTCAAACTTCTTGCTTGTTGATTGTAACGTATTTCGCGTTTGGGACGCTAAAATGTGGTCGCTGATGAGACCTATTTCCTGTATTCGCGAGCTGTCAAAATTCTTGTATGTTTACTGCAAAAGACGAACGCTTATCTCGTAAAAAGTCGCTCATGACAGGTACATATCGTGTTCGGGACGCCAAAAAGCGGTCGCTGGTCGCGTTAGGCAGGTGGTCGCTCATTCCAGGTACATTTTAACTACAATTCGTCCGTGCAAGAAAAAGTGGTCGTAAACGGCAGGTGGTCGTTAAAAGGGGTGTCGTAAAACTCAGGTTCTACTGTACCTATACTTGTCCAGTATGAAAATATTCATTGATAGACATACATGTACTACATGTACACTACCTGTACCAACATTTTTGGTGCATTTATACTTTTGTCATATACACTACAGCACACAATGTAAATTATTGGATATAATTATATTGTAATGTACATGTACAGTAACATTCACTTTTGCAGAAATAATTGTATATGAACAAAAAGAATAAAACATAAACCAAAAAAGGTCATATTCAAGCTAGAACTAGATAAGATATGAGATTATAAAGTATGGGTATGGTAACATTGCTTGTAAAAAAACTTGCAAGTTATGAGTCCCGCTGCAAATTAAAACATACTATTGTGGCAACACATCCAACCTCTGAGTATAAAGCCCGGCGCACACTAGAGCTATCTGCTTAGCAAAACTTCATTTGTGACCGATGGCATAAGGTGTTATAGCTCCAGTGTGCAGGGCAGTTTTGTAACAATTTTGTCACTCGTGCCGTCTGTCACAAATATTCAACATGTTGGATATTTTTTGTCATGAATGATAATGTTTCCGTGTGTGCGCCGGAGTGAAAGCAGCAAGCTTAAACTTTTGGGCAATACACATGCGTGTTGAGGATCGCGTTCAAAACATCAAACATGGCGGCTCATAGTACATTGGTGGCTGATGTAAAGTTAGATGATCAAATAGCTGATATTTGGCCTGATAGCTGTCAAGCCTGCGAAACTGCCGAAATTTATTGGGGTCCTCTGCATTCAGTTTGCGAACAAGATTTGCATACGCTCCTTGTACTTATCGTCGTAAAATCCAACGCTTTGTCCATATATTATGTCGATTTGCTGCTCTTAAACGTCTACGACATCGCCGCATAAGCAACAGAAACAACAATATTTCTTCGTCTTCAGACAAAGTGTATTCTTCCTCAAAATGAGCCGCCATGTTTGATGTTTTGAACGCGATCCTCAACACGCATGCGTATTGCCAAAAAGTTGTAAGCTTGCTGCTTTCACTCCGACACATTATAAAACTACCGCACACTGGAGCAAACACCTTACCCCATCGGTCACGAATGAAGTTTTGCTAAGCAGATAGCTCTAGTGTGTGCCGGGTTTAAGACTTATATTTCTACATTACCTATGGAGTACAAAACTTATAGATCACTCATATACCCAAAGTGGAATCAATGTATGTTATGCCAAAGATATTGGTGTATCAGACTTTGGTGTGGTGTAAACTATTTAATTTTTGTTGGCAATATTTACCATGGCATAACCTTTTGATGTAGGATATAAATATAAATACATGTGTAACATAATACACCAATTCCACTGGCACTGTGGTTACTGTATAATAATACAACAATTTTATATCACTTATCTGAATGTGATAGTTATCAATGCATCACAAAACAAGCAAATGCCATACAGTGTGGACTAGGAGGCAGAATGCAAATTACTGTATAATAATTTGTACAATGAGCCAATAACTGCAAGTGTGCAAAATCCCTGTGGCAACAGGCAGCCATTTCCAATAGAAGAAAGCAACAATATATTTCTCCATGGATAATACAGCCGTTGCGTAGTAATTTTGACGCAATTATGGAAATGTGGTAAGATATATGGCATCGTTTCTCACAAACAATAAAGCCGCCAGAAAGAGGGTCTCTTGACGACAAATGGTCGAGCAATTATCATTGCGAACATTTTCTTACTGCAAGCGCTGTAGAAAAGCTCCCAAAATACAATACTGCGAGAGGAATGGCATTCTTAAAATCGCTATCTCTTATTAGCGAAACAGACTAGACAAGTACCAACATAATATTAAATGGACAATTAAATTCCAGACGCCAAACGAAGATATTCAATGAGCATTTTAATCGAGGTCAGGACAGGGGTTTGATTGAGTGATTGTACACCTGCGGTTTACTCTCATATAAATCGTGTAAAATTTAATCGATAAACTGACAGACTAGTAGAGCTATATGTACCTGATCACTTCAACTAAATGAAATCAAGCTAAATACTTATTATATTTACAAATACGCGAGCGGAATACGCCCAACATTCTCAAACAATCGGACAGGCCATCGAATATTTTCTTGGCTTGTTCTGATTTCGACGGTCGCGAACAAAAAGCTATTTCACATCTTACGCTATACAGGCTGTTATTTCTACATTCTTACCTGAGCATCGGTGTAGTCCACAGGTGCATTCTCCCATTTCTTCGCTACTTCTCTGCTCTCCATCTCGATTTCTTCCATTGGTTTATTCTCGTCAATAAACGTTAACAAAGTCTCGTAGTATTCTTGAATATCTAAGAAAACAAAGAGCACGCCGTCAAATATAGCTAGAGCTACCGAGAGAGTTGGAATGCGAGAGCCAAATAATTTAATTCCAGCGTATTAATATGAAGAACGCTAATCCCAGTGAAACTTTCTGTAACACTCCGACACCTTTGGCCACCAGAGTTCGTCCAAACGAAAGTCGTGACTACTTTAACAGGTAAAAATTATAAACAGACGCGCGGGTGCCCAACAATCAATCCATAAAATAGAGCAATCGACATTCCTTGAGATTTAACTCAAACGATCATCCATCACAAGTTGTACACACATACCCAGAAGGGAACGAAACAATTGACTACGGAAAATACAAATAACTCGTTCAATGGCGTCTCGCAAAGCATGGTCCTGTGGCTTTGTCAACTTTGAATGATATCCTTCGAGCAGTTGAAGGGCCCGCTCAGCATCTATAAAATATTTAACAAACAGAAGTATAAACGACACATTAGTTGTGAAGTAATGTAAAGAAACGATTTTGAAAACAAGCATCGAAGTCAACGCTAATACATCACCGACCTTCTTTTCGTACAGGCATCATAGGTGACGGCAGCAATTTGAGCAAACAAATAAGTATTGAATAAAATTATTTTTCCGACAACTAGATAAGGTAATCTGTCGAGAAAACGTGGAATAGTAAAATATATTTCAAGTCTTCGAGGACTCTTTCTAGATATTTCGTTCCAGCTGCGGTTCACCAAGATAAATGAACTATCACGTGACAGTGATTAAACAAGAGTCACAGTGATGAATGATCCATTTAAGGAAGCTCTTGCTGGTTTTGCATTTCAGGAATATTCTGGAAAATTAATTTTCAGTAATGAGCGATATTAATAATTTTTGAACAGAAATAGGTAAAGGCAGCTAAAAATATATTAAGGAATTTATAGTAATTTATAGTAATTTATAGTAATTTTTATTAATTTTAAAAGATTGTTTAATAAAAATATGCACTCCTATAAAGATATACATAATATAGCACAAAATGATAATAGTAAATTCATGACCGTAGGAACCAGGGGGGAAAGGGGGGTCAGCGCTCCCCTAATCGCCAGGCACGAGTTTTTTCCGCTGCAAGTTAATAGGCAGATGTATATGGCGCAGAGGAAGATTCTATGTTTCTTTGTCCCGGCATCATGGCAAGACTGGCAAGATACAAGGACTAAAGTTGCTAAGTTAACCAAGATTAATTTTACAGTTAACGCTACTGATGCGAAAGCGCCAAAGAACCTCGCAGTCGGAGCCCCCCTACAGGGTTATCGCGCTTCCCTAACCTGAAACATCTTCCTACGGCCCTGAGTAAATTTACAATTAAAGATTCCGAATTAACGATGTAAACGAGAACGTCAACATATGCTGTGTTACTCATGTATTTTATGGCAATATAGTATGTTGAATGACGTTTTGGTTTTTGTTGAATTTTCGAATTAGCCCAGGCCGTCCCGGTATGAAATATTATTTTCACTAAACTAGAGTTAACATATACTACAGAAATCACCGAACTCGGGAAAGATGCGGTCTTCTGTTACTCGTCGCCTTTTTACAGGCCCGCGGGGCCCGGCCATAATCTAGTGGCCCGCGCCCTACGACGCCAAGCAAATCTGCCGCCATCTGAGGTATTTAGGGGCCCGCGAGACTATATGCCCCCGGGCCCGTGTCTCTCGGCGGCCCTGCCTTTTTACCACCGGCTGTCGAAAAGCAGAAACATATGCTTCAGGGGGAAATTGGAGAATCGTACGCGGGTGTCCTACATAAGAAGGACATCACACCGGCACAATATTTTAGCAAATTTTAAACAAATTGATAATTGGTGTTGTTGACGCGAAGTACATCTTTTCAGTTTTTTATACATAAGTACTAGTATTTTATATAATTATTATAAGGTGACGCAAATTTGCACCAGCTCACTATGTTTGTGAAGTCAGAAATAAATTTTGTGGAATGCCAACACTTGTTTGTGGGCTTTATGGGAATGTGAAGGCCCTCTGCAAGGTGTTATACGTATGTTCACACACCTCCAGTGAAGCTAAACGCAACTTCAGTAAGTTACATCGCATAAAGTCTTGGCTGAGCACCATGACTGCTTCGAGATTGAATGCGCTTGCTATTTGTCATTCGCATAAGGAGTTACTAAACGCGTTAGATATTGTCGCAATTTGTAAATCATCTGTATGCAACTATCTGTAACACTTCTTCACAAATTGTTCAGTATATGTTCAATAATAAAAGTTCTTGAAGTTGATGTGATGTTATCTTGTATGTTATGTATATATATAGTTATCTATTATATTCTCTGATGGGCGTGGGGACACGCACAACTTTGAAAAGCTTCCAGAGCCCCTGATTCAGAATGCCATGACAATCTTTGTCATGAATACAGCGCAATGCGACGATTTTGATCTAAGACAGCATATTTGAGTTAATTTTCAGCAAATAGCGGAGGGACAGCATGGGGGCAACTCCCCCCAGAAAAATACCAAGATATGTTTTTCATTAAAAAGTTGATTATCAAATCAGACAATTATTTAGATTGCTGAAATACGACGTAAACATAAATAATTCGTCTTAAAAAATTGAAATTGAAATGCATATTTTGCTTAATTATATGCTATCAACTAATTATGCTTAATTATATGCTATGACAAGGGCTCTCACTTCCTGTTGCTACGAATTCCTTAGATTCTGGGGCAAAGCTAGCCTGCGTACAGACACTCGCGGGCGCAAAAAGGCGGCGCTAAGTAGCGTCTGTGCATCAGAGCCAAATTGTGTGTTCTGTAATTTATGCCGATTATTCGCAATAGATTGTGTTTATGCCTTATAGTATAGACTTGCTCCAAGTCTGCCTCTTGATTGTTTCGGGTTTATTTAAAGACGGGTTTGTTTCGAGAAGACGGGTTTATTTCGAGAGTGGTTCGGTTTCAAAGACGGGTTTGTTTCAAGGTTTTGAAAAGAACCGGTCTCGAAACAAACCCGTATTCTCGAAGCAAACCCGTCTTTAAACAAAGCCGAAAACAATCAAGAGGCAGACTTGGAGCAAGTCTATGCTTATAGCAACTAACGAGTATTCAGTAAAAGTTTAAGAAATCATATGAAGAGCAAACTTAGTTTCTAATAGACAAATAGGACAAGCTGAAAAGCTAAAACGAAACAGCATATTAAACGAGAATCGGCACTCGACGGCTACCTGGAAATATCGTATGATTAACAATTCGATTCCCGCATCTCTTCGACTGTTTGATCATCCTTGAACCAAAATTATGCCGACTATAAACAGTCATCCTTTGAAAGTATTAGCAAACTCTTTAATAGTCTCGTTTACAAGGAAACGTTGAGGCGGCTGAGAAACTGTCTTCGTGGTAAACAACATGCATGACGAACATTGAAAACGGAAGTAGTTCTTAACCAATTGAATATCGCGTATTAACTAAATTTTTTAAGCGACCAATCATGGTCTACTATTTAAATTCCTTATAGTAGCTACGTCACAGAACACGATTAACGGCGCTGGTTCATAGTCTGTGGTTTTCAAAATTTCACAGACTATGACGTAGGCTAGGGCAAAGCATCATTCGAGAAACTAAAATTGTAAAACTTGATTATTTAAATTGTGTTCAGTGCGGCGACGAGTCGTGGACGACCGCGTAGGGGACTGATACAGATTCATTCCGCCATCCTCGTTCCCAGGGCCAAGCGTAAAAACTGAAAAGGCGCCAAAATGTTTGGTTTGCTTTTTTGATTTTCACGTGTCACTAGTTTTCACTTTTCAGTTAATTTTTTTACTGTAACAACTGTCAATAGCTGGAATAAACCTCGCTGGATACAAGACTGATATTATGCCATAGCTAATATCAAAACAAACAAGCATGGCGGACTCTGGATCATCTGAGGATGAGGGAAGCCCACCAACCACTAAAATAGCAAAACAAATACGGACAGAAATTCCGTTCACTTTGGACGAATGTACGACCCAGCTTTCAAACACTGGCTTGTCGCACCAACAAATCCAAACAAGGTATATTATAAGACGCTCTCGTGTTCAAAGACTGCCCTCCAAAGCCATGACGAAGCAGGTTCACGACGTTTTCATGACGGTCACGAAAACGTCCCGCACACGTCACACTCTCCTCCGCAGAGGCTTCTTGCGCTTTTTTGCGAGTTCTGGTAATACTATAGGTGGGCTATTCGCTTGTATTGGGCTCACAGGGTGTTTGGGCTCACAGGGTGCACTCCCAGCCCGTACTGCACAAGGCTATTTGCCCGAACTCTAAAAAAAGCGCAAGAAGCCTCTGCGGAGGAGAGTGCACACGTCACATGATCGTTCGTCATTTGTTCTTTCAATTTCTGATTTTGAGATTGACCTTCCTGTGTTCCTTTTGGGCTGACTGGAACGTATGTCTTTGGCAACAGAGTAGCAATTTTTACGCAAAATTCGAACGCAATTTTCGCCAAAATTTGTAGGCGTGGCCGCGCAATTTTCAGAGATGCTTTTGGAGCACAAACAAATCTGGTTTAAGAATATTTGGCGCAGAGATCTAGTGAAATTCACCCTGGCCTTTTCCGATTTGTGATCAACAATTATATATATGGTATGCGAGGTCTGGGGACCATGGAAGGGGAAATCCGGCAGGCGCTGCGCGTAGGATGAAAGATGAAACTCTTTTGGTGTTTGGGTTATGATTGGGGTTAGGACCTTTTACAACAATTGAGTGTTTCAAAAAGAATATATATATATATATATATATATATATATATATATATATATATATATATATATATATATACATATATATATATATATATATATATATATATATATATATATATATATATATATATATATATATATATATATATATATATATATATATATATATATATATATATATATATATATATATATATATATATATATATATATATATATATATACAGCCATGCTGCCAGCCCAAAAGTATCCCAAGTTAACGCCTAGCGGGCGTCTTGTTGATCTTACTTTGTTAAATATAGGAAATAATTAAAGCACGTATATATTTTAAATAAATACCGTGGTTTACCGGAATTAGCTAGTGCTAGCGGCAGTACTCAGTAGTCTGGAGTCATGTGAACACCTTGTTAAATTATGTCGACGGATTCGTGTACATGCCGAAGGTAACAATAATTAATCTGCCGACTGCCGTGGATTTTTCATAGTCGGTACCGGCCCCGAACTTATGGATCGGCTATATAGCCAGCCACGGCGTACGTGATTTTGCCTTTTCCGCATCACCATTTCGTTCGCTGGCAGAGAAAAAATTTCCGACATTTATACGTCACTCTTGGTCGTCAGTGAAAATTGTTTTGTTTCGGTGAGTCTCCGCGAAAATGCAGAACAGGAAACGAAATGTTTCGCTTTGAAATTATTCTCTGGAGCGAGCAAAATATCCGGTGAAGTGTAAAATACACGCAGGCCTGCAGCGAAGTCATGTAAGCCGCTTTTCTTTACGCTAGACGAATTTGTTTTCTATAAGCCATTACGCGTTCTGAACTTCTGCGTAGAGATAAAACTTATTTCAATTCAAACATCAGGCTGAGGAATTCAGTATAACGAATTTGCAAGTGTAAATAGAAATGCAAATGTCTATTGTGGTTTTAGCTTGATATTATGAATTGAAATAAGTTTTATCACGACGCAGAACATCATTTGATGCGCAGTCGACATTATGAACTGTCTTATTATCGTGATCTGTTTGTCTTATGATCGCTTGGGTGCAACTAATTACCTATTCAATTTTCACAATAGCAATTTAATGTTCGTTTGCGCGAAGATCGCTGAAGCCTGGTTTCCACTTGGTCGTTTGGGTCTGAAAGACCCGAAGGACACAGATTAAGACGCAATGGAATCACAGTTAAATTCAAGTTCCATGCCACCTTAATTATGACCTCAACGACCAACTGGGTCGACGTTAACTAGAAAGAAATATTTCTATCTCAACGACCTGAAACGACTGCTCTTCTTTGGTGGAAACAACGTTGAACACCTGAACGAACCAAACGTGAAACGATCCCGAATCTTTGCATTTCGGGTTCATAGCGTGGTGTGAGCGGAGATATGTTGGCTCGTTTAATTGGAAAGATACAAACGACGGACCGTACGGACCTGGAAACCAACCAGGCTTCAGTGGAAAACTGGTATTAAGGCCATTTCGAACATTCGGTTTGGCACACGAAAAGGTGACATTTGAAAGCGATTTACTTTACAAAGTGTTAACGTAAGCCGGAAATATTGGCATATTTGTTTGCGAATTTGCTAGTAGACCTCACACAAATTATTATTGAAGCCAAATCTATACTTGACCTTCGATGATTAAACAATTATTGAATGAGGCTGAGCCCATGATATCAAGAATTATCCTGACCGACTGACCGAGGTCCTTGTTATTTATAACCGAAAACAAAGGCTGAGGCGGATAACATTGACTGAGCTGGTCTGTATAATTCTTCATATAGCATGCGTAAGCAGAATCAAATAATTGTTTTATTATACATGCCATGCACTGTTGTCTTCATCGTTGTCGTACACTGTTGTCTTCGTCAGCAGATGCAAATCTACTGCAAGCGATTTTGTTATTTTGTAATTTTCGCGCGCTTTGAGGTAGTGACGTCATCAAAGTCCAATATTTTTTTGGACACCTCCGTCCAATAATTCACAGTATTCGACGGAAATGACGCCACAGCTTCCGAACATTGAGAATCAACTGGAGTATGTTGACCAATAACGAACGAGAATGAAGTTTGAAAGTAGAAGTAATGCATATGTTATTACGTAACCAATATTTTCTCGAGAGCACTCGGGGTACGAGGCTGGAGCACTCCCTGCCGACGAGCATTATAACACTTGATGTTACCATGGACAAGTAGAAAGACTTTTTATTATCCATGGTGTTACTTTGATGAGCGATAGAAACGTCAGTATGTATTTTATTGCAAAAAATCGAGGCAGTTCACCAGCCTTTCGCTTTATTATAACACTATATTTCATTAGTTAAATATTAGAGCACTCGTTCACAAAAAGGTAAAGCTACTCTACAGGGCTCAAAATAACAGCCGGTCACCGGTCAATGATAGGCCAAATTTTTAATGTGACAGGTCAAATTTGTATAACGCCGGTCATTTTGACCGGTCATATTACTTGCAATTAATTTTATTACTTCCATTTGAAGGAACTTAAAATGAGTGTTGTGCTGTTGTAGACCCGTTTCATAATGTCTGATATATATTGGAGTGAACTACGCATGCTTTTCCTTTTTATGACAAACGTTCATATCAGTACTACAGCTTATATGTATAGTGTAGAATATACTTTACATGTTTTTGGTTGTGTTGTGGGTTGTTTTTTGTTTGTTTTTGGGGTTTTTTTTTGGGGGAGGGGTGTCGTCGTGAAGTTTGACCGGTCACAATTGAAACTGACCAGTCACCATGACCGGCATAACATGAAACGTTATTTTGAGCCCTGCTCTTATAAGGAAAAGGCGTGCTCTGTAGGAACCTTTTCCGAATATGGCGCCCAGTCGGCTTCGGTCGACCTTCGGAAGGCCGTAAAAAGGGTTAGCGTATAGGGATAGGATTATAATTAGGATTTTGTTTTCAATAATTTTATTGGGAAAATTAAATAAAACTACATACAAGTATATAACCCAAACGGGAAAGGTACGAACGGTCCTTAATAGACCATGCGAGCCCCCCCCCCCCCCGCCCCCCCTTTATATACAAATATACATAAACAAAATTACAAAAACTAATTAATATCTGTGACAAGGGCAGTCACGAACAAGAGACCAAGTACATGACACTGTCTACATAAAAAACTGAAGTAAGTAAGGGCGAATAAGTGCGACGAAGAAAGTTCTTAAAGCTAGATAATGTCAGAAGGCTAGTAGGTGAAGCTGTTTTGCACACTGTATTTCCATAACAACCTCGTGGCGAAAATGGCCCTGGGATTGGCTGGTCACATGACACGCAGAGTTTCTGGGTGTTTAGATATGATAATTTTTGTGGTCTTTGTTCTATTGCCTTTGTCTACTTTGTTGATCTGAATAATTTAGAAATATTCAATGCTCTTCAGAGTTGTTCAAGTCAGCATTCGTTGGCATAAAAGCAGCTAACAAGCTTAACAATCCACCATACATTCATACTGTTATCTCTTACATAAGATATGAATAGCATATAGCGGTAGTGATACCCCATCTGGCCCAAAGGGATGCCGCCTCGTACGTCATCGTTATCAGGCTCCTTTGGGACCTCTAACCATAATCTCATTATTTATTCGTGTCTTCCTGAACCCCCTGGTTTCAACTACGTCATACTGAGTAATTATTTATTATTATTCGTCATTAAACCAGGAATCCCTAATAGTGGGGTAGTTTTGGAAAAAATTGTGCGTTTTATGATACCAGCACGAAACTTGGCAGTCTTATGGAGTTTGAGGTGCTTAAAAATATAGGGTCGGGACCCCAACGCCAAAGTGCCTCTAAACACTATTTTTATACAGCCCAACTAGGTCCCAGACCCCCTGGAGAGTTTTGTGTAATTTAAACTTATAACGAAATTAACTTAAGTCAGACTCGAAGAACGATATATTTACTTGCTATATTATATATAACCAAATTTACAATGATTTAAGGGTTTACTTGACCCCAATCTTCCAAGGTATGTATGGGGACAGTCAAGGTATGTATGGGGCAAGATTTTCCCCAAGTTACAGAATGGAGCTGGGTACTGTGACAGGCGGTATCGGTTTCTACGCCTACCCTTTGGACTCAACTCCGCACCTGAAGTATTAATTCAAGGACGAATGAATCAAGCCTTTGACGATATTGACCAAATATCATTATGGATGATGTCAAAAAGCACGTGCTGCAACATGGCGGTCATGGGATTTTATACTCTGATGCTAGGACTGATATTTCTTTGCATTTTCGCAGTTTGGAAGCCAAGATTTGTGAGCTATGATCCTTTAGAAGTATGTTATCTGAACAATCTTCTGATGTGACAAGTTGGAATGAAACGTTTATTTTCTCGTCGCTTTGGAACTATCGTACAATGTTGGTTTGAACACCCGACCCACTCGGAAGAATTTCTTTTATATTCTTTTACTAATATGTGGTGACATAGAGTCTTGCCCTGGTCCCAAGATGTTTAACTGTAAAAGTTGCTTTAAAGTGATACGAAAGAACCAAGCTAAACTCATTTGCCAAGACTGTCGATCAAGCTTTCATGAGAAATGTGTTCATGCTGATTTTGATTTAACCGGATGTTGTTTACAATGTCTGTCACCTAGTCTGCATGAAACGGGCAACGAAGAAGTTTATGAAAATGGGATGCCGGATTTAACGGAGCTTTTGAATGGGAAGGGATTAAAGTTATTACACCAAAATATAATATTGCGCGTAAAGTAAATCTGGAACAAATCCTTCTGTCATTTAAAGGCATTGATATTCTGGGTCGCAGTGAAACTTACCTAACTGAACAAATAGCGTCTGATGAATTAATTGTTGAAGGCTTTGATTTTGAACGAAAAGATCGGAGTTCGGGAATTGGTGGAGGTGTTGGTGTATATATAAAACAAGGATTGCCATATCATCGACGTAATGATCTTGAGCGTGGAGACATTGAGTGTATCTGGATTGAGGTCTTATTTCCTAAGTCTAAGGGTATTATAATTGGTAATATCTATAGGCCTCCTGATACCTCCAAGTATACAGATTGCGATATTAACATTAAACTGGATGAAGTTTTGAATGCTGTATCTGATGAGAAAAAGGAAATTTTACTACTTGGAGATCTAAATTGCAACTTTCTTGAGTCAAGCTGCAAAAAGACAGCTGAAGCAAGTATTTAGTATACATGGCCTTAAACAAATTATTCAAAATGCCACTAGGATAACAAAGCAGTCTCAATCGTTAATTGATGTAGTTCTCTCTTCTAATCCCGAAAGAGTAATTAAATCAAAAGTAATCTCGGCACATTTGAGCGATCATGATATGGTTGGAATCACAAGGAAAATCAATTCATCGAAATTTAAAGCTAGGATAATTACAACCCGATGTTTCGCCCGATATGATCGTTCTGCTTACTGCAATGAAGTTAAAAATTCCCCATGGGATAAGGTTTATGAGCAGACTGATGTGAACGAATCATGGCAACAAATGTCTAATATTCTCTTGAAAGCTATTAATCAACATGCACCTATAATTCAAAAGAAAGTGCCTGGTAGGGACTGTCCATGGTTGACAAACTACCTGCGGAAAGCAATGCTTGAGAGAGATTATTTACTCAAAGTGGCTAGAAGATCGAAATCCATTCCCGATTGGTCTACCTATAAAAGGAAGCGTAACCAAGTAAACAATCTGTTACGAAAAGAAAATAATTCCTATGTCTGAAGATATGGATGCAGTTGCATGGTGGTTGCAGAAGAATCAGCTGATTATTAATCTTAAAAAAGATAAGATGGAGTCTATGGTTTTTGGCACAGCAAAACGTCTTGCAAAGGAAGGAAATTCATCCTTGCGCATTCAAATTGGAAATAATGTCATTGGAAGTAACATGTCATATGTATATCTTGGTGTGAAGTTAGACCCAATGCTCAATTTTGGACAGTATCTGCATCGAACATTTAAGAAAACTTCGAGTAAACTTAAAATGCTTGGAAAGATACGATCCTCTTTGACAGTCCAATCTGCTCGTATGATTTATCAGTCCACGATTGCTCCACTAATGTCATACTGTGACACGCTAACTTTGGAACTCTCTACATCATGGTTATCAAAGTTCCTTAAGTTGGAAAATCGAGCAAGGAAAATTATAGCAAATGGCTTAAATTTTGAAAATGTTGATCTAAAAATACGTGACTTTTGCTTTACTCGTACTTTTAATGCGATTGTATTGGTCTTTAAATCCTTAAATGGCCTCTCATGTGAACCATTTGGTGGTTATTTTCAAACAATGAATCACCTACAAAATACTCGCAACAATGAATATTGCCTGCGCCTACCAAAAGTTAAGCTAGAGATAGCCAGGAAAGGTTTTTATTTCCAGGGGGCTCTTGCTTTTAACAAATTACCTTTGCATGTTCGCCAGATGAACTCCATCGTAAATTTTAAAAATGCTCTTATACAAATGAATAGTTTTTAGACGCATGAACTTCAACTTATTTATTTTAGTTTCTAACTACTCAAATTATGTAAGTAGTTTTTAGTATATTGTATCCTATTTCATAAATTAATTCATTGTATTAGATACAGGGCCCTTAGTGATAGCAGTATTTGATTATACTGATAAGGTATCCTGTATAAAATAATTTATCCTGTATAAATAAAGTCTTATTATTATTATTATTATTATCCTTGTCTGGAGCAAGGATGACACAAAACACAACGACCGCTTGAGGCAAGTACTTCAGAGAGCTCGCGACGTTAATTTGAAACTGAATGCCGAAAAGTCTAAGGTACAAACCAGTGAAGTCACCTGCATAGGACACATCTTTAGTAAAACAGGGATCAAGCCTGACCCAGTGAAAGTGAATACCATCACAGAGATGAAAGCACCACAAGACAAAAAAGAACTCCTTAGATTTTATGGGCATGATAAACTACTTGAGAAAGTTTATCCCCAAATTGTCCAATATGATCCAACCACTGCGAGAATTACTGAAGAAGGAGAGAGCCTGGCACTGGATTCAAATCCACGAAAAAGCTTTGTCTAACTGATGAGCAAATCCTGAAATACTACGAAGTTACCAAACCGGTGACCATATCAGGTGATGCATCTTCGTACGGGTTGGGGGCATGTCTGATGCAAGATGGACGCCCGGTCTCATATGCGTCATGTTCATTAAACCAGTCTGAAGAAAACTATGCCCAAATAGAGAAGGAACTTCTTGCCATAGTTTTTGGATGCACCAAATTTCACCAGTATATCTACGCCAAACATGTGACCATCAAAAGTATGACCTGCATGTTGTTAGCTGACACTCTGAGCAGAGCGCCTGGGAAACTCACATAATCTGAAGAAGTAGAAGATCTTTATCAAGTGCATACCGTCCAATACCTGCCAGTATAACCACAAAGATTAGCACAGCTTCATGCCGTGACCAAGACCGATCCAGTCCTACAGAAACTGCAGCACGTCGTACACGTTGGTTGGCCAAGTGACAAGTCAGCAGTAGATTATGACACTCGAGAATACTGTTCCATTCGAGACTAAATCAACGCACAGGAGAGATTCTTGTTACGAGGAGAACGGCTAATAATACCTACGTCACTTAGACAAGAAATGCTAAGTATAATTCACGGAAATCATCTCGGCATTGAGAAACGCTTTCAATTTCCAGTACAACGAGTACATCAACGATCAAGCATCTTAAACCACACTTTGCCAGTTATGCAATTCCAGAGGAAGTCATCAGTGACAAAAAACGACCCTCGATATAGCAGTGCAGAATGTTCTAGAAACCTTTGCCAAGACATACCAGTGTAAGCATACTACGTCCTCGCCCAAATATCCCACTTCTGACACCATGTGACAATCACATTATTCATCAGGTGTAATCCGATATATTTATATATATATATATATATATATATATATATATATATATATATATATATATATATATATATATATATATATGCCTGAAGATTCTTTTACAGATGAAACAAGTTGTAGCAGACCAGTTTTGAGGTAAGCGAAAATCTATATATATATATATATATTTATAATATAGCCATCCACCGTATATGAGCTGTTCTGCAATCTGATTGGTTCTTATACTAGCAAGCTATCAGCTCATATATCACTAGTAATGAAAAAACAAAATGGCGGCGTGATTTTCTCAACCTACTGCAGATGAAACTGGTTGTTTCTTTAACACACAAGAGCGAAAAACCTGAACTGAGAAGAGTAAGGCTAATATTCAACAGAAAATACATTAACCAAGTGCCAAATTTACGAAGTTATGATGCAAAATCTACTTTAAAAATCTTCTTAAGGCTTAGAAAAACCCGACTGAATTGTTAATTGTTTTGTCAGACAAAATAAAAAGGATAAAAGTTAGCTAGCAACACATGTTTATTACAAATATTATGATTATTATTCAGTAAAGATAATTTTTGAGGTTATAAATCATTATGAATGAAAACTTTTTAGGTGATACACATCGAAAAACAACAAAGCGAGATTTTCGCTAATGTTTTTTTAGCTTTCACGTCCTCTTAAAAGCCCAAATATTCACAACCGTGATAAGATAACTAAAAATTGACCCACCTTTTGGCTTTTCGAAGGATCTTTTTTTCTTTATTGAACCATCTCAACGAATTTTTGGCTCTCAGACAAAATAATAAAGCTGTTTTCAACTCAGCGAGAAACCTTTCATACGTGACAACATTACGCATGACGGAAGTAGATGTGGCGGAAGTTCGTTGCTTTTAATTAAATAATTTATTCACCGCGACACAGAGACATATCAACAGTTTCGCCTATTATTATCTTTAAATGTTTTGCTATATTATAAAACAATTATACCATTCGCTCTCGTCGTGTATGAACTAATAGCCAACTCGGCGCTTCGCGCCTCGTTGGCTATGAGCTCATATACGACTCGAGCTCATGTATGGTATAATTGTTAAATATATATATATATAACTATAGCTCTACAATTTTTGTATCGAGCACTTTGTCCATGTTTTGGTCTATTCACCTAATATATATATATATATATATATATATATATATATATATATATATATATATATATTATATATATATATATATATATATATATATATATATATATATATATATATATATATATATATATATATATATATATATATATATATATATATATATATATATATATATATATATATATATATATATATATATATATATATATATATATATATATATATATATATATATATATATATATATATATATATATATATATATATATATATATATATATATATATATATATATATATATATATATATATATATATATATATATATATAAGGGTGACTGTAAATAGCAGTTATCTTCATCCTGCTCATCAGCACTACACTGATGAGGCCCAAAAGGCCGAAACGGTACCGTCTGTAGTTAGATATCGCTCTATGACCTTTAGGTCATATTGAGCGCTCTACAGGATGAACCATTGTCGCTTACGCATTGTGCGCACGCTCACTGCTTGCAGTTTGAGCGCTCTGGCATGGATTTTTGATGTCCCACATTTTGTGTGCATCAAGGGTGACTGTAAATAGCAGTTATCTTCATCCTACTCATCAGCACTACACTGATGAGGCCCAAAAGGCCGAAACGGTACCGTCTGTAGTTATATATATATATAATATATATATATATATATATATATATATATATATATATATATATATATATATTTATATATATATATATATATATATATATATATATATATATATATATATATCGAAGTAATTAGTTAACTATTGATTGAGTCAAAGCTCAATCATCACAGGTACAGAGCAATGGGAAAGTATCTCCCAACTGGATGACCATCCCAGATGCTTCCAATTAAGGCTTGTCATGAGCTAATCAAATGTACAGTTGCAAACAGAAATGTTCCACAAGTTGCAAGTGGAAATCATTCAGATTCGAATGTACAGAGCTCTGTAATTGCAATAGACAGTATCCACAGGGATTCGATGTCTGAACTTAGTTTCATGTGTAATAATATAAATAATGTATTTTAATGGATCCAGATGAATCAACTTTTACTACGAGATTAAGAATTTGCAATATTGCTACGTTATAGCAATAAATTCATAAATTTGACACTCAATGATAATTCAAGAAAAATAATTTGTTTTATTAGATATTTGGATCAAGAAAACTCCTACTAAAATGGATTGGGTGCACGTTAATTCGTTTTCTGATCTATCTTTTTGGTTATAAAGTGTTGAACATTCAATGTTAAAGGTGACGTCCAGTCCGTTCTGCGCATGTGTGATTTTTCAAAAGTTCGGGACCCCATATGTCAACAAACTTCAACGGAATAGATTTGCGACAGTTCGAAAGCGAGTATTCGTCAAAGGTGGTGAAGGCTCGAGTGGTAGTTTGATATATTATCCACATTTACGAACAGAACAGCTTCTTATAACACGCTTTTTAGGCAGAAAAGCTCAAGCGTGGAAAACCAAATCCGCAATACTTCATGTTCAATGTTTATATAATGCAATGTAAACACACGATGTAAACAGAAACGTGGACATGCGCAGAACGGACTGGACGGCACCTTTAAACTTAAGCTGAGGTTCATTTTCGAGTAAGAGTGTGTATTGGGTGACTGGGGCCAAGTAGCAAACTTAAATCATTGTAAATTTGGTTATGTATAATATAGTAAGTAAATATATCGTTCTTAAGATGGAAGTGTGTAGTTGTGTCCATTTTCAACTGAATCTGACTTCATTTAGTCTCGTTATAAGGTTAAATTGCACAAAGCTTTCCGGAGCGTCTGGGACCTAGTTGGGCTGTATAAAATAGCGTTCAGAGGCACTTTGGCGGTGGGGTCCCGACCCTATCTTTTTAAGCTCCTCAAACTCTATAAGCCTGCCAAGTTTCATGTTGGTATCATAAAACGCACAATTGGGCTATTTATGACCCCAACAGTCCTCACTCGTATACCAGTAGGACCTGTCAATTTATCCTTTTAAATCCCCGAACCGATGCCATTACGTCATATTGGCATGATGTTATTCCCGATTAGCCGCCGACTCCTCCCGATGATGGTATTATGTCATCAAAAGGTAGCTCTTACTTATTTTAATAATATAAGAAACGCTTTTGTATTTATACACTTCGCCTCTCTACGGCAATGTGAATGTGGGACAGTAGGCAGCCCAAGAGCGCTGCATGCGCACAATCGATTTGGCAAAATAATAAAATCTGGAATGAACTAAACAGAGTAACGAAGAAACATCTTATACTTTCATATTAACTCGTCTCTCGACCAACAGAGATTTATACGATGGCCTTTACGATCAATTTAGATCTTCGACAGTTCTACGAAGATATTCACCCTAACCATTTTGGCTATTTGCGATATTATGCGAGTATATTTTAAAAATCACGGAGTCGAACGAATCTTCTCAAACTCATTAATAATTCATGAGCAAATTATTCAATCAGATCTTCTAAATTGAACCACGTGATGACACTAGAAATGCCAGTAAAGTACTGGGCAGAGGACTAGAAATATTTTTTCCAGTCCAAGGACAAGAAGTAATAGATCAAACACGAGTTTGAGTGTTTCATCAGGGGTTCCAAACACGAGAAAACAAATGAAAACCGAGGGCGTAGCCCGAGGTTTTTATTGTTTTCGAGTGTTTGGAGTCCCCTGATGAAACACGACAAACGGGTGTTTGATCTAGCTTCTCAAACGAGTATTCCCATAGCGATTTGCTCCCATAGTGATGTTATTTTAATATGTAGATTAAGAAATGTGATCCAGTTCACTAGCAAGTTTCCTACAGGTTTTCATTGGGTATCAAAACTCATGCATGTGATATGGTATACGTTCATGGATTGGCTACGATAATTCATGAATTATTAATGAGTTTGAGAAATAATATTTCCAGTACGGTGCTGCGAATATGACGTCAAGAACTAATAGGGTTACATTTATCATTAATAATACACTTAGGGATTACACTTAAGTAATCCTAACTCTAACCCTAACCCCTAACCCTAATAACCCTAACTACACTAATTGATATTGAGAAGACATTCAAGAAGTCATTCGGACTAGACCGGGTTTTCAAGTACTCGGATTTGTTCCAGTCCTCGGCTCGCCTCGGACTGCAACAAATCCTGGTACTTGAAAACCCGGTCTAGTCCTCTTTCTCGGATTTTAACGAATGTACCGGACTTTACGGCTTTACGAAGTTCATCAGGCCTCTAGTGTATAAAGTAAGCGATACCTCAGATGATCAAACCACTCGCGAAGCCGTACGATGAACGAATTCAAACGTATTGATTTGCCTAAGCGAAATCAAACTTTGCTATGCATTTATAGACGTTGGTATCTTTAATCTTTAATTTAATCTTTAATTAAACTTATTTATACACGGTGGCCTATTCAGTAATAAAAACTGGTTTTCAAAGGGCCGTGTTACTATAATACAAAATAATAAAAAATACAAAATACAAAATTACGAACTATATCCTATTATAACTATATACATGCACAATTTACGCTATTTGAGTAAGGCCATTAGTCATACAGTATTTAAATCATTGCGTTTTTCATTCGCCATTTAAGAGATAAAACGGACAAATTTTGGAAATTATCAGTTATTTCACATGGTAGTTCGTTCCAAGCCTTTGCAGCTCTGTACGAGAAACTTCTTTTAAGGAAATTTGTCTTTGGTTTGAGCAGAGACAATTTGGTATTATTACTTCGTAAATGATAATTATCATTTTCACATATTGTAAATAACTCTGAAAGATAATTTGAGATAAATAAAAGATATATATTCACTTTGTATATATTCACTTGTGAAACGAAGCGAAGGTAGAATGCACACGTACAATAGCACGTGGTCGTTAAGAGTCATTAGTGGTGCAACTCACAAATATTTGCATGTCTTGGGAATATTTAATTGATTTGAGGAACACTAGGATTTTATGGGTAAACATTAGTCAATATGGGATAATGAGGGATATTTATCACCCCTGAATTCATATACTTAATTAGTGTTAAGAACGCCTCACATCCCTCGTAGACTCCTAACCCTATTCGACCTTCATAACCCTAATAAATTTAGCCGTATTATGGCTTATCTCGCCTTAGTGTGCACAATTCCTATGAGGAAGAAACCATGATTCAGTCTTAGGATTCAATGATTCAATCTTAGGATTCAATGATTCAATCTTAGGATTCAATGCGGAGGGAAGATACTTGGGGTGTTTTCAGGGGCGTTTGGTGTGTTTTCGGGGATTTTGTGGCTGATTTTGGGGTTGTTACCCCAAACAACCCTTATTCGCCCCCCAACACCCCTAAAACTCCCCTCAATATCCCTCAAACGCCTCCAACACCAAATGTAAGCGCGAGGGTGTCCGATTGGTTAAGGCGCTGGACTTAAAGACCCGGAGAACGTGGGTTCGAACTCAGGATTCAATGATTCAATCTTAGGATTCAATGATTCAATCTTAGGATTCAATGATTCAATCTTAGGATTCAATGATTCAATCTTAAGATTCAAGGGGGTGTTTTCGGGGGCGTTTGGGGGTGTTTTCGGGAGCTTTTGGGGTGTTTACGGGGAGCGTTTGGGTGTTTTCGGGGATTTTGTGGATGATTTCGGGGGCATTTGGGATGTTTTCGGGGGCGTTTGGTGTGTTTTGGGGGGCGTTCGGGGCGTTTGGGGTGTTTTCGGTGGCGTTTGGGGGTGTTTTCGGGGATTTTAGGGATGATTTCGGAGGCGTTTAGGATGTTTTCGGGGGCTTTTGCGGTGTTTTCGGGGGCGTTTGGGATTATTTCGGGGGCGTTTGGTGTGTTTTCGGGGGCATTTGGGGATGATTTCGGGGACGTTTGGGATGTTTTCGGGGGCGTTTATGGTGTTTTGGGGGCGTTTGTGGTGTTTTCGTTGGCGTTTGGGGTGTAATTGGGGACGTTTGGAGGGTGTTTTTCGGGGGCGTTTGGGGTGTATTTGGGATTATCATCTATTTTATTTATTTATATTATTATTAATATCTCACGGGTAAAGATATGCAGTATGGGGTGATGAGGGCCTCTTGAGATATTAACATTCATGTTATAAGATGTCTTATACATTATCGATAATTCTGAAAATAGATTAATTTTGTGTTCAATTGCAAACGCGTAAAAATAATCCACATATAGGTAAGGCCCCAGTAGGGCGAAACTGTGGCCCACACGACCTGGAATGGCCCGTTTCAGAAATATACCTCCTATATGCCCCATCCTCCTTCCCCATGACCTGTCTATATACAAGCGTAAAATTATTTAATATTAGTGGTTACTAGGTTTCCTGTTACTAAGAATGGTATTAGAATATTCAAACTCGTTCGCAAGTAAGAGACAATAGAATCACTTACCCCCTGGTAATTAACCGAAGCAGGCGTACAGTATGCGTGTGCCAGACAACCTATACTTTCACATTCATACTTGTCTTGACGAATATGAAGAGTTTTACAACACGTTAAGCAGTCAAGTGAACAGACTAAAGTACTAAACCTTTATCTCATCTACGAAGAGATTGTAACCAAACCACTTTGGCCGGCGAAACAAAAAGAATGAATAATTTTTTATTCCCAAGAGTAATCTCAACGCCGTCCTCGTTCTGTAGCACGTCTTCAGGACGACGGTAACTGATGGAGAGATGAGCGATGTTCCTTAAGATACAGATACCACAATGGTTTTAGAAATATTGAAGCGTTTGCAATTGAACACAAAATGAATCTATTTTCAGAATTATCGATAATGTATAAGACATCTTATAACATGAATGGTAATCCCAAGAGGCCCTCATCACCCCATACTGCATATCTATACCCCTGAGAATCAATCCCAAATACACCCAAAACCCCCCGAAAAGACCCCTAAACGCCCCTAAATTTATCCCAAACATACCCCGAAAATACTCAAAAGCCCCCAAACACCCTAAACGCCCCCGAAAACATCCCAAACGACCCCGAAATCATCCTCAAACGCCCCCGAAAACACCCCAAACGCCCCACAAAACATCCCAAACACCCCCGAAATCATCCCCAAAATCCCCGAAAACACCCCAAACGCCACCGAAAAACCCCAAACGTCCCCGAAAACACCCCCTTGAATCCTAAGATCGAATCATTGAATCCTAAGATTGAATCATTGAATCCTAAGATTGAATCCCCAAACGCCCCGAAAACACCCAAACGCCCCGAAAACACCCAAACGCCCCCGAAAACACCTCAAGCGCCGCCGAAAACATCCCAAACGCCCTCAAAATCATCCACAAAATCCACGAAAATACCCCCAAGCGCCCCCCAAAACACCCCCAAACTCCCCCGAAATCACCCCGAACGCCCACGAAAACATCCCCTTGAATCCTAAGATTGAATCATTGAATCCTAAGATTGAATCATTGAATCCTAAGATTGAATCATTGAATCCTAAGATTGAATCATTGAATCCTAAAATTGAATAATTGAATCCTGAGATTGAATCATTGAATCCTAAGATTGAATAATTGAATCCTAAGATTGAATCATTGAATCCTAAGATTGAATCATTGAGTCCTAAGATTGAATCCTAAGATTGAATCATTGGATCTTAAGATTGAATAATTGAATCCTAAGATTGAATCATTGAATCCTAAGATTGAATCATTAAATCCTAAGATTGAATCATTGAATCCTGAATTCGAACCCACGTTTTCTGGGACTTTAAATCCAGCGCCTTAACCATTCGGCCACCGGTGTCGCGCTTACATTTGGTGTTGGAGGCGTTTGAGGGATATCGAGGGGAGTTTTAGGGGTGTTGGGTGGCGAATGAGGGTTGTTTGGGGTGTTTAGGGGGCGTTTGAGGGGTAATGAGGGAGCTTTAGGGGTGTTGGGGGATGTTTATAACCATTTATATTAGATGTCTTATAAATTATCGATAATATAGCAATTAGATTCATTCTGTGTTCAATTGCGAATGTGTAACGATGTTTTATCAGTGCGACATTTGTGGAAAGACTCTTTCTAGAAAAGAGCACCTTTATCGTCATATGAAGAATATCCATGGAGAAGGTACTCTGTACAATCAATCCCTAACGTCAATGGATCTCTCAAAATTAATTCCTCTGCCACAGATGACGACTTGTACACAAACGATGAGCTAGAGGGCAAAGTGTGAAAATCACAGACGAGGAAACTGGAGAAGAGACAAAGCAAGAACACCATACACTGACGGATGAGGAAGGTAGCGAAAATTACGAAGAATCGGAGGAAGAGGGCATCAATCCATGGCAATTTAAATTAAACGAAGTTTACCAAAAGATGGACCCTATACGTGACGGATCGATTGATAAAACAATGCAGGGGAACCGGATTACCTATGAAGAAGCCACAAAACATGTTTATAATTCCTTGGTATACCTGAATATATGAAGGAATTGATGAAAATATACAAAAAACATCTTAAATTGTTAAAAGGTCTTCGGCGAGAAAGCACTCATCGGAAGATTTGGAAAACTATGAAACTTTTAATAGAGGAAGAAGACTACGACGAAGATGAAAGTATTGATGCTGCGTAAATCAAAGAAAATTTCTTTTGCGACGAATGTTGACATACGCAGCCGTTATGGATAATACTATCGACGATGGGCAAGAGGACAAACTCCTGTGAGTACCGAAGTAATACAGCTAGACATTCTGGGAGACGAAAGCACTTCGTAAACCTCCGACGAAGAGACAACGTTTATTTTTCGCGATGGTAAAAAGTGTATATTGAATCGGATCTAGCCGATTTTCAGTCAAAGAGTTCGTATAATGACAATTATAGATTTGTATTCTCATGAGAAGCTGACCTTATCGATGTATACGTTTGACTGAAAATAAATATTATTAAACTCATTATGTCTTCTTTGTTTCACCAAGAGCGCCACTTTTCTCTATCCCTTAACGACTTTTTAATGACTCATTAGCCAAACGCCCCTGTAAACATCCCAAACGTCTCCGAAATCATCCCCAAAATCCACGAGAACACCCCAAACGCCCCCGAAAACACCCCAAGGATCTTCCCTCCGCATTGAATATTGAATGCTAAGACTGAATCATGGTTTCTTCCTCGTAGGAATTGTGCACACTAAAGCGAGATAAGCCATAATACGGCTAAAGGAAGAATAGGGTCAAGAGTCTACGAGGGTGCGAGGCGTTCTTAACACTAATTAAGTATATGAGTCAGGGGTGATAAATATCCCTCATTATCCCATATTGACTAATGTATACCCTTAAAATCCTAGTGTTCCTCAAATCAATTAAATATTCCCAAGACATGCAAATATTTGTGAGTTGCACCACTAATGACTCTTAACGACCCACGCGCTATTGTACGTGTGCATTCAACCTTCGTTTCGTTTGACAAGTCAATTCTTGAATAATCTAATAGCTATTATAATATATACCAACGTCTATAAATGCATAGCAAAGTTTGATTTCGCTTAGGCAAATCAATACGTTTGAATTCGTTCATCGTACGGCTTCTCGAGTGGTTTGATCATCTAAGGTATCGCTAACTTTATACAATAGAGACCTGATGAACTTCGTAAAGCTGTAAATCCGGTACATTCGTAAAAGCCATTACGATTCGTTCGACTCCGTGATTTTAAAATATACTCGCCTCCATAACCTTCGTAAAGCGGGTTCATATTTGCGTAGATCTATCGAATATCTAACCGGTTTTTCAACGAGGCAATCATATAAATCTCTGTTGGCTCATATAGGATTCATTTCATCATAAGCGTGTTAACGATTTAATAAATCTATTCGGACACTTATACCATTAAACAATCTTTGATGTTCCTCTAGACAGATTTTAAGGTACACAATAACTTTGAAAATGAGCTGAGTCTGAATTTATAGCGCATATAAACCCTCCAGAAATTGTAGTTCTCTGTATAGGGGACGCAAAAATAGCTGATAAGTTCTTTTACTGTTTTCGATTTTGTCCATTCGTATCCGAGATATCTGTCTTTAAACATTGCCAAAAAGCCCTATTTTGAGTTCCCCGCTAGAAATTTCCTCAAATGCTATACGGAAATAGGCGAATATCTCAAATAGCCAATTAATGGTTAGGGTGCATATCTTCGTGGAACTGTCGAAGATATAAATTGATCGTAAAGGCCATCGTATAAATCTCTGTTGGTCGAGAGACGAGTTAATGTGAAAGTATAAGATGCTTCTTCATTACTCTGTTTAGTTCATTCCAGATTATATTATTTAGCCAAGATCGATTGTGCGCAAGCCTGAGAACGATGACGTAACCATACATAATAAGTTGAATATTTAATGAGGCGGCATCCCTTTGAGGGCCAGATGGGGGTATCACTACTTATATCCAATTTAGCGAAAGCTATCTGCACTTCTCATTTGCTGTAAAATTTGAAGACAGCATTCAGATATAGATGAATGAATTATACTCGGCTGAATTAATTGAGTTTTATGAGAAGCCAATCGGATTATAGAATGGACCAGCCGATCCCAGGGCCATTTTCGCCGACCTTCCGCCGTGGAGGCAAAATGCCCTGGGTACGAGGGTGTGTTCCATAAATGAACAGACAGGTTGAAGTATGAGCCCTTGAATGTACTTGTTTTACATAACGTAACTTTAAGTATAATACTAGGATTTAAAGTAAGTCGTGTACGGTCGTGATTAATAAAACTAACATAGTTACATATGTTCAAGTCTATGTGACCATCGGAGTGCCTTGTAAAAAAAGACCAAGTCTTGAGGGTTGGTTAGGGTGAGGAATTAGTGCAAGTATTGGAAAATTTATCTGCTTTCTCATGGCCTATAAAGTCATGACTTATAAAGTCAGTCAACGAGGCTACACAAAAAGTCATCTGGCAGAAAATTAGTTCAACAAGAATGAGAAAATTGACGACCTTAGCC
Organism: Chrysogorgia sp. JL179-B06; assembly: GCA_035772405.1. Classification (NCBI taxonomy): domain Eukaryota; kingdom Metazoa; phylum Cnidaria; class Anthozoa; order Scleralcyonacea; family Chrysogorgiidae; genus Chrysogorgia; species Chrysogorgia sp. JL179-B06. The sequence goes on from JAYKKM010000376.1 coordinate 58,805, forward strand.
TGACGCCCTAATGCGAAAGCAACCTACATCATCACATATTAAGAGCAAACTATGTTGCCTTAGCTTCCTTTTTAGACAAGCAGACCATCTGATGATAAATTTAGAGAGCCCCGAGGGGCATATGGATGGGATGCAGATAGTGGTCTTGAGCTATATCTGTTATCCAAATGACATCAACGAGCTTCTTCCGTATGATGCAGAAAGTGAAGAGAACAGTTCTTGATCTGACGGTGAAGAATACGAAGATGATATGGATATCGAGATCAAAGACATCAGCGGTGACGTTTGAAAAACGAAATTAAAAACTGACGATGTATGCTCTAAAGCTTTTGATTCCATGTTGTTTATGTTTTATTCAATGTAACGACCAGTAACGCAGGCTAATTTGACTCAAATAAGATACGTTTGAGTGTTTTAACAAACATTTAAGGTGATTCCTCAGTTTTGCATTGCGCAAATTTACTGCGCACATCCAATAATCAGTGTTTTTATGGCCATCATATAACACTTTCAAAAAATTCCGACCATTTTAGGACAGTTTAATGCCAAATCTAACAATGGCCGCTTATGTACTGGTAGGGAAGAGTTATTAAGGGACTAAATAATTTTTTTCCGAGAACGGATTACACAAGTCTAGCTAGGGCTCTCTGTGCAAGTAGGTTTGTAAACTACTTGATAATGCTGGTTTAAGGCCATAGTTGTTAAATAACTTCGGTGACCATAACGTTTTCCTTAATAATTATTTTCTTCTACCACTTTTACGTGTTATAACAGAAACTTAGAGAAAAATCATTTCTACAACTTACAATATTTTACATTTTTGATAAATGTTTCTTCAAATAACATATCAAAGAATATGGGAAACGACCTTTCTTTATCATAATAATCCCTGTTAGCTGTTTCTTTTCCCCTAAAATACCATGTTTTCTTCTATAATATTATTAGTTGCGAAAAATAAAAAATTAACTTTGTCAAAAGGTTCAAGAAAAAGTTGTGCAATGCGGTTTTTACTAAACTCGTAAATTGGTCACAATGACGTCACCATAGTGAGTAAGAGGTGATCTGGAATATGCCATATCTTCTAAACAAGGTCGGTGAACCCAACTTTTTTTTTTTGGTTTTAATATAATTATGTCAATAACTTTAAGACGGGGAAGTTTCAGCAAATTTTCTATTCGGAAAGAATTACTGAGGAATTACCTTAAGCTGGATTTCAGATCCGTACGTTTCAAGTTTGGACGGTGCTACTTTACACCCAAACGAGGGTTTTCACCAAAACGAAGTTTAAAAGACACAAAATTCCCATCTGATTTTAAATTTGGATTCAGCATCCTATAATTGATTGAAATTGATTGCCTTTATCACCTTTACTAAGTAATGATGTAATTGTCTTGCTGTGAGTAAGTTTTCGCCAAAATGAGGCTAAATTTATGAAAACGAGACAGAAGGCCCCACTAATTCAGTAAACGTCGATTTTTGAAACTAGCGCACCGAACTTGACCTCAATCAGTAATTCCCTAAAATTCCCTCTTTGGCTGACGACACCCCCTTTCCCTCCTAGACTATTATACTTTCATCATGAATAATTTCTCTGGACTTAAATAAGAAACAAAAACTAAGTACATACAATACGAAAGTATGTGACTTAAAGATATATGAAACGTAAATAGAAATGACTTTTTATTGATTTATTTGAAAGAACTCCTAAAACGATAAAGAATGGCTTTTTGCAGTTCTTGCCAACCTCGTTCTGGGATAGGCTGGTCACACGACACCCAGAATTTCTGGCCGGTGTTTAGATATGATAATTTTTGTGGTCTTTGTTCATTGCCTTTGTCTACTTTGTTGACCTGAATAATTGAGAAATATTCAATGCTCTTCAGAGTTGTTCATGTCAGCATTCGTCGGCATAAAAGCAGCTAGCAAGCTTAATAATCCACCATACATCCATGGTTATCTCTTACAAAAGGTATGGAGCAGCATATATCCAATTTAGCGAAAGCTATCTCTTCTAATCTGCTGTAAAATTTGAAGACAGCATTCAGATTTAAATGAATAAATTATACTCGGCTGAATTAATTGAGTTTTATGACAAGCCAATCGCATTATAGAATGGACCAGCCGATCCCAGGGCCATTTTCGCCGACCTTCCGCCGTGGCGGCAAAATGTCCTGGGTACGAAGTTGAGTTCTCGTTCTTGAGTTATTCAAGGTTGTGTAATATGACCTGCGACATCACCATTATTGCACACACCATTATTACCAATCTAAAAATGAAGCTTATGAATATCCGCACTTTATCGTTGCCATAGAAACAGATTAGTTCCTAGACTCCTTCACCCTTTAATAAACTTCTTTATTTTTTGCCTTTTATAAAACAATTTTTGACTGTGGACCAGCGAAGTATATGTTCAATAGCATGGCCAACAAAATAGGGCGACTTCAAACGAGGTACGATATACAAGAACTGTAAAAAGCCATTCTTAATCGTTTTAGGAGTTCTTTCAAATAAACCAATAAAAAAGTCATCTCAATTTTCGTTTCATATAACCTTTAAAGTGCCACTACGATGAAAATTCACCCTCGTCTTTTAGATTTTCTTTAGCACACAATAGTATTTCAGGGTCGAAAGTGATCATCGATGTAAAAAAAAACTAAAAAATGGTATTTTGAAGTAAGTATTTTGAGCTCTGAAATCACTATTATTTAGGCCACCATTACCAAAGGTAATATTGTTTGTGACGTCAAATTCTCAATGCTACGCCTGAATTTCAGTCGAGGTTACTTGTTTTCTTCGAGAAGTAGATGAAATGTTCAGCCTTTCAGACGAAGAATTTGAAAAAACGACCTTGATTTACTTGAAGAATTAGCCATGTGGAGTCTTCGCGTTGAGAATCTGACGTTACGCTGGTCAGGAACATGAACGATTAATGGCGGACATAACAACTCCAGATTAAAGTCAGAAAAATAATACTTGCCATCGTCGAATCACAAAACGGTTTCGACCGAGTAATATTTAGCAGCTCTGCTTTATAAATACGTAAAAATATCGATAGCTAAACATTTGATCGTAGTGGCACTTTAAATAGCCGAATATTGTAGGTTGTAAAATGCTCGTAAGCGTGTTAAAAATGATTAAATTCGAGTTCTTCATCCAAATATCTGAACTGTGACACCATACTCAGCGTAATTTTTGTAATCGATATTACAACCACAACGCGGCAATACATAGCTCACGATACCGCACATGACGTCACGGTCATATTCAAAATGGCGACCCAAAACCTTTTAAGAGGGTTTATCCAACTTTTCATCAAACTACTATATTTCGACTAGCTAAGTCCTATAATTCGATACAATTTTTTTTTATTCAACAATTATATACCGAATCCAGGACAGGGTTATAAAATCAGACAATGGGAAAACAATTGCCTAATCTTCATATAATTATTTGGCGGAACGACCAAATAAACACAATAATAGAATGCACATCTCACCAATGCTTCAAAATAATTTTCAGAAACTGTTTTATTTATCTGTCAGCCCAATAATACAATACCAAACGCACAAATTGTATATTTTACAGTTCTGTATGTGCACATATATATATATATATATATATATATATATATATATATATATATATATATATATATATATATATATATATATATATATATATATATATATATATATATATATATATCACATTTAATTTTACGTGCCATAGATTATACTATACTATACTATACTATACTAAACATCATATTAACTATATAGCAGTCTGACGTCTTCTCTCACAGTTCACAATTCTCGTCTTGTTATGATCATTCCCTAAAAGGAAATAGAAAAGCATTTTAGATTCTTGAGTTTCCCTTCAAAATTTAGAATTCTGAGTGACAATATTTGACGTAAACGATGTTATTGAACTTTAGAACATCAGCTATCGATTGACTAGGTGGGAAGCGTAATCAAATATGAATATCAAAGCCCCGTAGATTATTTTAAATATTATGATTTTACATACATGAGGGAACTTAGTGATTAACTGCCCAAGGGCGAAGCCCGAAGGACTTCCACAAATCCTCGGGCGGAAGAAATGTTGCCTGCGGAGGCTATTGCTCGTGCAATTAATTTAAACATTAACACTACACGTGATATTTGAAAATTGTGCAAATGGCACCTCGGAATAATTTTCAAATATCACTAGTACTGTGTAAATCCTTAATTACACTTCCTATCATATGATTACCAATACATATAAGAGCTCCCTGTGATATTCGTATTTTTCTGCCTGTGATAAGCCTGGTTACACACCAAAAAATATGTTGTTTTGTACACAATTATTTAACAAAGCTAAAATCGTCAATATTTGACATTAAATGTTCTTCATTTACTCATTCCTTTTCATTTTTTCCTTCAATTTAGTATTTTGAATATTTATTTTGAAACAATTTTTAAAGGGGACTGTACCTAAACAATAAATTACTTTTAAATAACAGGCCTTTGAGTATAATGTTTAGAAATGTTAATAGTTTTACGATATCTGCTCTTGTACTCGAGAAATAACGTTTTCATTCTCGTATTTTATGCTTCTGGACGCCGCCATTTTAGAGTTTGTTCGACGGCTCAAGATTGATGTACAGCGGTGCTTTTCTTTTCAATTTTGACGTCATTGAGTACTTGTATTTTGTTCCTTGCACTCAAGCGACGTCAAATTCAAAAAAACAACCTCGCTGGACCTCGAGTCTGAGCCGTCGAGTAAACTCTAAAATGGCGGCGCCCAGACTAGAGGCATAAAATACGAGAATGAAAACGTTATTTCTCGAGTACAAAAGCAGATACCGTAAAACTATTAACATTTCTAAACATTAAACTTAAAGGCCTTTTATTTAAAAGTAATTTATTTTTTGGGTACAATTCCCATTTAAATTATTAAATTTCCATGCTATTGAAAAAACGTGGTGGGCTGTATAGCCCCATCAACCTCCTTGCTCCGACTTCGAGGTCCCTGCTTAGTAAACAGTTTCATGCTACTCGATCAATAAAAAATGCACCTTTTCATTCCAATTTGTATACGAAGTTTGTCCAGTGTTCTCCGACACCACTCCAACAGCCAGCGTTGTTGCCATATCTGTTGTATGTGTCTTTGGCATTCGTTCCAGTCCAGCACTCTCCGTAAAATTGAACGGAAAAGTATTGATGGCCAGAACTGTAAGCGACATGTGCACACTGATTGACAGTTCTATCCATTTCATACCAGTTGATTTGATTACGGAAGTTCTTCAGTAAAATTGGCAAAGCTCTTTCTGACTTGTCAGTATAGCAGCCGACGGGTGACACTTTTGGTAATTGAGCTTCATGCGTTAGAAGAATAAATTAGAAGAATGAATTATAAGGAGAAAATTTAATAGAAAGAAGAAAACATGCATCGCTATCATTACTGCCTTAAAGTGCCTATTCACCCAGTGTATTTATTATTTATAAACATTCTATATGAAGAAAATAGTTGAACAGTGAAAGTATTCTTTGATTTGATGTTTCCTACAATACTTTATATACAGGTTTATGTTTTGAATATGCTAATGATCAACCAAGGAATTTGTCTTCCTTTTCTGCTTTCCGTGTGATAAACTGGTGGAGGATTTGAGTGAAAATTTTATATAATCTCTAGTATAAAGTTCAAGTATAGCTTCAACGTTTGAATTATCTCTAGCATCAGCTGTTATTAGTTAAGTTAGGTGGTTGCAGCTTGATGTTTGTAAAGTTGTAAAGGTTAACGGCAAGACTCGTCCCAGGTTTAAATACCGTAATTAACCTTGCTCTGCCATCTGAGTTCCAGTGGCTCAATGGTTAGAGCGTCTGTCTAGCATTCAGAAGGTTACGGGTTCGAGTCCTGTCTGGTGCTCAGAGTTTTTCTGAGTATTGACAACTTAACACAGCTTGCACAGTTAAAACCTTTACAACTTTATCAGATGTTATTGTTGCTATACATATTGTTGCTTCTCAACTGCTACTGCAATTGCTGCTGCTACACTGCAGTAGCCGTTGAAAAGCAGCAATAGCACCAGCTATCACTCCTTCCCGCTGCTGCTGTATGCTTCCACCACTGAGTTTATCGCTTCTTCTGCATACACAGCTGTTACTATTGCTACTTCTTTACTGCTGCTGCGATCTCCGCTTTTCTACTGCTACGGCTATTGCTGCTTCGTCGCTGTTGCTGTATTCGCTGTTTCTCTACTACTGCTGCTATGCTGCTTCTCTACTGCTGCTGTATTTTTTTACTACTGCTTTTAGGGGCTGTTTACATGAATATCTGGATTGAGTTTCATTCCGGATTGAACTCATACCGGTTCTGTTAAAATCCCTTTAGGTGTTTACATGAATCCGGAATGAGATGCAGCTCAATCCGGATTGAGTTTATTCCGGTTCTCATTCCGGATTGAGTTTCATTCCGGATTAAGTTTCATTGAAGTTTCATTCCGGTATCATGTAAAGGCGGTGCGAGATTTCATTCCGGAATGAAAAATACGACCTAGAAGACTGAAGCGAACAACACATGCGTGCTTTTAACATTTATAGACGACAATTTGCAGCTAGAGACAGGAATTGCGCCGACGTTATATTGTTCAATATATAAATAGCTCTTTATCGACGACGTTATAAATTAAAGGTGAATTATAAATGCTTATTTACTTGGGACCTCATCGATTATCGTTGCTAGTGATGCTTTTCCCCTTTCTTTGTATTTATTCTTCGCCAAATTATCAGTTTAAGGCACATGTTGAACTATGCAATGCAAGCGAAGAAATCGTTGAAAGAAACATAACCGCTATAATGTTATTGAGCGCAATCTTGAAATTTCAGATTTCGTGCGATTTTCGATGCTGGGATAGAATTCCTATGTAAACGCGGTTTGAATTCATGTTCAATCCGGAATAAAACTGAATCCGCATTCATGTAAACAACCCCTTACTGTTGCTTCTCCGCCGCTACTGTATGCTTCTATTGCTGCTACTGATATCACTGCTGCTATTGCTGCTACTCCTCTGCCACTGCTGGTTTTGCACTGCCACTATGTTGCTGTTCTATTTCTGCTTCTACAGGAACTTCTTCACTGCTGCCGCTCTGCTGCTGTTCTAGTTACTTATACGTTTATTGATGCTTCTACACTCGTGCTGCTATTGATGAGTATAAACGCATCCTATTGCTGCTACTTTCAGGATTTGATGAATTGGCGATCAAGTTACTTATTACTTACCCAAAGTATAAACAAATATTGCATTCATTTTTCCCACAAAGGAGTTGCATTCACCAGAAGTAGGTGGCTTGAAGAAGTTAGACTTCATATTAGGTCCAACGCGACATTCGCCATTATTGGCAAGACCAAAATATGTATAGTTTTTGAGGAACGCCAGTTTGGCGCAGGCTCGTGCAGTCACAAGAATATTATCGTAATCTAACGTTTCCCAAAAGTTAGCCAAGACAGTTGGAAATATTGTTGTGCTCAGCTGGAAACATCCAATTTCAAGGTGTGGTGGGGCTAATAAAAGAATCAATTTCGGTTTAAGATTTTCTGTAGCGGTTTCCTAACAAGTAGCCGTAATTGTGGTCGTAATCACATAGTCGTAGTCGTAATCATAGTCGTAATGGTAGCTGTAAACGTAATCCTAATCATAATCCTAATCCTAATCATACTCGTAACCATAGCCGTAATTATAGTGGTAATCATAGTCATAATTATAGTAGTAATCATAGTCGTAATCATAGTGGTAATTATAGTGGTAATTATAGTCGTAACCATAGCCGTAATTATAGTGGTAATCATAGTCATAATTATAGTAGTAATCATAGTCGTAATCATAGTCGTAATTATAGTGGTAATTATAGTGGTAATTATAGTCGTAATCATAGTCGTAATCATAGTCGAAATCATAGTGGTAATTATAGTGGTAATTATAGTCGTAATTATAGTCGTAATCATAGTTGAAATCATAGTCGTAATCATAGTCATAATCATAGTGGTAATCATAGTCGTAATCATAGTCGTAATTATAGTCGTAATTATAGTCGTAATCATAGTGGTAATTATAGTGGTAATTATAGTCGTAACCATAGCCGTAATTATAGTGGTAATCATAGTCATAATTATAGTAGTAATCATAGTCGTAATCATAGTCGTAATTATAGTCGTAATTATAGTGGTAATTATAGTCGTAATCATAGTCGTAATCATAGTCGAAATCATAGTGGTAATTATAGTGGTAATTATAGTCGTAATTATAGTCGTAATCATAGTTGAAATCATAGTCGTAATCATAGTCATAATCATAGTGGTAATCATAGTCGTAATCATAGTCGTAATTATAGTCGTAATCATAGTCGTAATCATAGTCGTAATTATAGTGGTAATTATAGTCGTAATCATAGTCGTAATCATAGTCGTAATCATAGTCGTAATCATAGTCGTAATTATAGTCGTAATTATAGTCGTAATTATAGTCGTAATTATAGTGGTAATTATAGTGGTAATTATAGTCGTAATTATAGTCGTAATTATATTCGTAATTATAGTCGTAATTATAGTCGTAATTATAGTCGTAATTATAGTCGTAATTATAGTCGTAATTATACTCGTAATCATAGTCGTAATTATAGTCGTAATCATAGTCGCAATTATAGTCCTAATTATAGTCGTAATTATAGTCGTAATTATAGTCGTAATTATAGTCGTAATCATAGTCGTAATCATAGTCGTAATTATAGTCGTATTTATAGTCGTAATTATAGTCGTAATTATAGTCATAATCATAGTCGTAATCGTAGTCGTAATTATAGTCGTAATTATAGTCGTAATCATAGTCGTAATCATAGTCGTAATCATAGTCGTAATCATAGTCGTAATTATAGTCGTAATCATAGTCGTAATTATAGTCGTAATTATAGTCGTAATCATAGTCGTAATTATAGTCGTAATCATAGTCGTAATCATAGTCGTAATTATAGTCGTAATTATAGTCGTAATTATAGTGGTAATTATAGTGGTAATTACAGTCGTAATTATAGTCGTAATCATAGTCGTAATCATAGTCATAATCATTGTCGTAATCATAGTCGTAATCATAGTCGTAATCATAGTCGTAAACATAGTCGTAATCATAGTCGTAATCATAGTCGTAATCATAGTCGTAATCATAGTCGTAATCATAGTCGTAATCATAGTCGTAATTATAGTCGTAATTATAGTCGTAATCATAGTCGTAATCATAGTCGTAATCATAGTCGTAATTATAGTCGTAATTATAGTCGTAATTATAGTCGTAATTATAGTCGTAATTATAGTCGTAATTATAGTCGTAATTATAGTCGTAATTATAGTCGTAATTATAGTCGTAATTATACTCGTAATCATAGTCGTAATTATAGTCGTAATCATAGTCGTAATTATAGTCCTAATTATAGTCGTAATTATAGTCGTAATCATAGTCGTAATTATAGTCGTAATCATAGTCGTAATCATAGTCGTAATTATAGTCGTAATTATAGTCGTAATTATAGTCGTAATTATAGTCGTAATCATAGTCGTAATTATAGTCGTAATCATAGTCGTAATTATAGTCGTAATCATAGTCGTAATTATAGTCGTAATCATAGTCGTAATTATAGTCGTAATTATAGTCGTAATCATAGTCGTAATTATAGTTGTAATCATAGTCGTAATTATAGTCGTAATCATAGTGGTAATTATAGTGGTAATTATGGTCGTAATCATAGTCGTAATCATAGTCGTAATCATAGTCGTAATTTAAGTCGTAATTATAGTCGTAATCATAGTCGTAATTATAGTCGTAATCATAGTCGTAATTATAGTCATAATCATAGTGGTAATTATAGTCGTAATTATAGTCGTAATTATAGTCGTAATTATAGTCGTAATCATAGTCGTAATTATAGTCGTAATCGTAGTCGTAATCATAGTCGTAATTATAGTCGTAATCATAGTGGTAATTATAGTGGTAATTATAGTCGTAATCATAGTGGTAATCATAGTCGTAATCATACTCGTAATTATAGTCGTAATCATAGTCGTAATAATAGTCGTAATTATAGTCGTAATTATAGTCGTAATCATAGTCGTAATCATAGTCGTAATCATAGTCGTAATCATAGTCATAATCATAGTCGTAATTATAGTCGTAATCATACTCGTAATTATAGTCGTAATCATAGTCGTAATTATAGTCGTAATCATAGTCGTAATCATAGTCGTAATCATAGTCGTAATTATAGTCGTAATCATAGTCGTAATCATAGTCGTAATTATAGTCGTAATCATAGTCGTAATTATAGTCGTAATCATAGTCGTAATTATAGTCATAATCATAGTCGTAATTATAGTCGTAATCATAGTCGTAATCATAGTCGTAATTATAGTCGTAATCATAGTCGTAATCATAGTCGTAATCATAGTCGTAATCATAGTCGTAATTATAGTCGTAATCATAGTCGTAATCATAGTCGTAATTATAGTCGTAATCATAGTCGTAATTATAGTCGTAATCATAGACGTAATCATAGTCGTAATTATAGTCGTAATTATAGTCGTAATTATAGTCATAATCATAGTCGTAATAATAGTCGTAATCATAGTCGTAATTATAGTCGTAATAAACAAGGTAAAAAAAAAATTGGTTGCAGATTACTTGTGTGACATGTTTACAAATACTCGTGATGTACATGATCACAACACAAGGCAGTCAAAAGCCAATTTTATATTACCTAAGCCAAAAACGAACTATATGAAAAATTCATTTAGCTACAGAGGTGCAGAAAATTGGAATAATCTTCCTACATCTCTAAAAACATCAGATAATATTTCAAACTTCAAATCAAAAGTGAAACAAATTAACATATGTTAAAACTTCAGTTGGGTTGAGTTCATATAAATGTAATACATAATTTTGTCTTCATTGTTAATAGTTGTTTCATCCTTTGTAAATATTTTAATTTCTTATTTTTATAATTGTGTGAGCACGGCCGGTTGGAAGATCACCTTTTATTTTTATCTATATTTATTAGGTGAAATTGTACCGTGTGTAAATATTGTCTATAAATAAATAAATAAATAAATAAATAGTCGTAATTATAGTCGTAATCATAGTCGTAATTATAGTCGTAATCATAGTCGTAATTATAGTCGTAATCACAGTCGTAATAGTCGTAATCATAGTCGTAATTATAGTCGTAATTACAGTCGTAATTATAGTCGTAATAATAGTCGTAATCCCCTCGCCCGGCGCGAAGCGCCGGCCGAAGGCCGAAGGCCTGAGGGCGAGGGTGCTAATATCACCGGCGTTTAGTCCCTCATCACGGATTCCAGGCGTAATGTAGTGTCACTTTCAGTTTCCTTGTATATATATATATATATATATATTCAGGATCAACGTCGTCGATTGGTAGACCTGCTGATTGGTAGACCTGAGAAGCTGATTGGTAGACCTGAGCCTCTGCATTTGAATTAATATTTAAATTGCAACCGTCACATGATTGCGAATGCAAAAATTGAAACGGTATTGAAACGGTTTTTTGGTGCGTTAAATTTGGCGTAATTTAAATTTAAATTGACGCCAGCGCGACAAACCGCTTTCCGGAAGAAGCCGCCATTGACGGCGAAATTTATATTGCCATAAAAACCTACTGCATCCGATGTCGATTTTGTGAGGAAATGGCAATGTTTGTTTGTAACAAACATTACTATAGATATTATCTGCTGATTTCAAGCCGAAACTGTAGTGTTGAAGGACAAGATAATCAAAGACAGACACAAGTAAAAGGTAAAAGGACTATTATAATTATGTACATTGTGATTGTCACCGACTCACCGGTCTGTGTTGAGCAATTAATTTGCCTTTTCTGCATAGTTTTTTTTGGTTAGGGTTAGCAATTTGGTTAGGATTAGGGTTAGGATTTTGATGATATTTACCCGCATTTCGTTGAATTCTAAGAGACTATAGCGTCGTACGGCTACCGTACGAATAGCCATTACCTTCGGCTTCAGTTCAGTTCAGTGCTTCACTTTATCGTTTAACTTTTTGACTTGACTCGCTAATTTTAATGTTATTTAAATATTGTACACTGTATTGTGTATTTGCTCCAAGCTCCGAAATCTAATAGACACATTTTGAAATACTTAACAGAGAGATTTGGGAAAATTTGAAGGTGTGTAATGTTTTGAATTTTCAAAACATATATGTATAATATTTTGACAGTTGGAATTAAATCCATGCAACAATGGCCAGTCCTAGCATGTTTAAAATATATACCTTTGTTCTTTATAATACTGCTGAATAGTAAGTGTAGTACAAATTTTGGAATTGCATGTACAGTATGTTTATTATTTTTGTGTACCTCAAGTTATAAATACTATATGTTTGATAATTATAGCCTATATATACAGTAGTTTAGGGTGAAAAAACATGCATACTATTGCTGTGTTTATATGACCTACAATTTTGTAGCAATAAACAAGCATTACTATGTATACTTGTCAGTGTTAATACTTAATATATACACTGTTGTAGTGAATAAGGGAGAGCTCGGGGGGAAACAGACAATACAGTACATGGATGATTGTCAAGCAAGCTCATATCCTCAGAAAAATTATTGTGTGTCCGGACAGGGATAACTTTCTGATTTCCAGTGAGATGCTCTGACCATTGAGCTACCAAGACTCAGATGGTGAGTGAACGTTACATTGATGTACTGATTCTATTGATATAACAGCAGTGTATATATTAACACCCAATCATTAGTCATTACTGAAATATATAGTAACTGCTGTGCATAGGCAGTACATATATCATTAGAACCAGTGCATCATTGTAACGTCTCTCCATCTGAATCGCGATGGCTCAATGGTTAGAGGCCGTCACTGGAATATTATGTTTCTGACGATATGATCTTGATGTCCATGTTTTGTATACTGGCATGTATTCCATATATAATCTGTGTTTACAGTACTCCATCTATAGTACTTTATACAATAACCTGTTTACTACGCGCGTTCTCATTGGTTGTTGCCCATGATCTATTAAAGGACAGATGCACGGATGACGTCAGCTCACGCCATATCACGCCATATCACGTCAGCCGACTGCTTTTATCTTTTTTCATGCCCCAGAAAGTGGCAAAGAGCTAATTATAAGCCTTTTGAATGGTTTGTTTTCAATTTTTATTGTATAAAACAAATAGATTCCATTTTGCCGTTGTCTGTTCAGTTATAGATGCACAGAGGACATCAGAACATCAGTGACCCACTCGACTGCGTCTCGTGGGCCACTTTTTAGTTCTTACCACGTTCTGACGTCATCTGTGCATCTATAACTGAACAGACAACGGCAAAATGGAATCTATTTGTTAAATAGTACACAATGCCATATATATGCTTTGTTACATGGCAAATATGGTATCTCCAATCTGCATTAGGCATTATTATTAGTAGTATTATTGTCAATGCATTATTATTATTAGTATTAATAATAATAATAATAATAATAATAATAATAATAATAATAATACAATAATAATACAATAATATTTATACAGGATAGCCGGGTCTTGTTTTCTAACAAATTACAGTTGTTACAAATTTCAACACATATTCATCAATGTACAGTTCAATGTTACAAAAACTAATTTTAACTCAAAAGTTGTATATCCTTCACATATATTTGGCAATAGATAATGGTGCTATAACATGTATGAACAGATTAATTGAAACATGGAAAATAGCTCTTTAGTGGTAGATATGATGTTAAAATGCCATGGAATTTCCTAACTAGCATTACACAATGTAACTTGCTTCTAAAACAAGAGGTACAAAACTTGGGATTTCTATTAACCAATCAGTTTCAAGTCCCGACTTAGGAAAGATCAGTTTCCCTGACATGCCTAGAGACCTCTGATTGTGACCATCAATATTTAGTTATCCATATTCCTGCCAGCTCCACATCACAGTAGTCGAATGTGGGTAGAAATTTATCAACTTACTGTTACTAAATACTGCATTGATTATTTCGTGAGTCATCAATATTGTGATAAAAGTAATTTCTTTCTTAGTGATTGATGGTAGAAACAGCAGTAGACCCCCACTATTCTGTTGCTGCACTCAAAAATTAAAAAGTTTGGACTGCATGTATTTATTTTGATGTCCTATGAAACATTTAAATTCAGACAATACAAAGCTGAGAGATATTGTCCACTGAAAATTTATTTAGTTTGGCAAATGAAGTGGCTATTATCTAATTCAAGTAATTTAAAACCAAAAGAAGTACTGTACTGTAAGTTTCAAACAGCAATTGGGCGAGGGGTTGTTGCGTATACGTATTTCTAGTTATAGTCGTAATCATAGTCGTAATTATAGTCGTAATCATAGTCGTAATCATAGTCGTAATCCCCTCGCCCGGCGCGAAGCGCCGGCCGAAGGCCGAAGACCTGAGGGCGAGGGTGCTAATATCGACCGGCGTTTAGTCCCTCATCACGGATTCCAGGCGTAATGTAGTGATGTAGAGTCACTTTCTGTTTCCTTGTATATATATATATATATATATATTCAGGATCAACGTCGTCGATCATGCGCGGCATTGGAAAATTTGGCCCTGGTAACGAGATATAGGCAGAAGCTGATTGGTAGACCTCAATTAGTATTTAAATTGCAACCGTCACATGATTGCGAATGCAAAAATTGAAACGGCATTGAAACGGTTTTTTGGTGCAATTTAAATTTAAATTGACGCCAGCGCGACAAACCGCTTTCCGGAAGAAGCCGCCATTGACGGCGAAATTTATATTGCCATAAAAGATGATTTTGTGAGGAAATGGCAATGTTTGTTTGTAACAAACATTACTATAGATATTATCTGCTGATTTCAAGCCGAAACTGTAGTGTTGAAGGACAAGATAATCAAAGACAGACACAAGTAAAAGGTAAAAGGACTATTATAATTATGTACATTGTGATTGTCACCGACTCACCGGTCTGTGTTGAGCAATTAATTTGGCTTTTCTGCATAGTTTTTTTTAATTAGGGTTAGCAATTTGGTTAGGATTAGGTTTAGGATTTTGATGATATTTACCCGCATTTCGTTGAATTCTAAGAGACTATAGCGTCGTACGGCTACCGTACGAATAGCCATTACCTTCGACTTCAGTTCAGAATCAGTTCAGTGCTTCACTTTATCGTTCAACTTTTTGACTTGACTCGCTAATTTTAATGTTATTTAAATATTGTACACTGTATTGTGTATTTGCTCCAAGCTCCGAAATCTAATAGACACATTTTGAAATACTTAACAGAGAGATTTGGGAAAATTTGAAGGTGTGTAATGTTTTGAATTTTCAAAACATACATGTATAATATTTTGACAGTTGGAATTAAATCCATGCAACAATGGCCAGTCCTAGCCTGTTTAAAATATATACCTTTGTTCTTTATAATACTGCTGAATAGTAAGTGTAGTACAAATTTTGGAATTGCATGTACAGTATGTTTATTATTTTTGTGTACCTCAAGTTATAAATACTATATGTTTGATAATTAGCCTATATATACAGTAGTTTAGGGTGAAAAAACATGCATACTATTGCTGTGTTTATATGACCTGGGCCTGGCCTACAATTTTGTAGCAATAATCAAGCATTACTATTATATGTATACTTGTCAGTGTTAATACTTAATATATACACTGCTGTAGTGAATAAGGGAGAGCTCGGGGGGAAACAGACAATACAGTACATGGATGATTGTCAAGCAAGCTCATATCCTCAGAAAAATCATTGTGTGTCCGGACAGGGATAACTTTCTGATTTCCAGTGAGATGTTCTGACCATTGAGCTACCAAGACTCAGATGGTGAGTGAACGTTACATTGATGTACTGATTCTATTGATATAACAGCAGTGTATATATTAACACCCAATCATTAGTCATTACTGAAATATATAGTAACTGCTGTGCATAGGCAGTACATATATCATTAGAACCAGTGCATCATTGTAACGTCTCTCCATCTGAATCGCGATGGCTCAATGGTTAGAGGCCGTCACTGGCAATAACAATTAGGTTATCATTTTTTCAACCAGTAATATTATGTTTCTGACAATATGATCTTGACGTCCATGTTTTGTATACTGGAATGTATTCCATATATAATCTGTGTTTACAGTACTCCATCTATAGTACTATAGTACACAATGCCATATATATGCTTTGTTACATGGCAAATATGGTATCTGCAATCTGCATTAGGCATTATTATTGGTAGTATTATTGTCAATGCATTATTATTATTAGTATTAATAATAATAATAATAATAATAATAATAATAATAATAATAATAATAATAATAATAAAAATAATAATACAATAATAATACAATAATATTTATACAGGATAGCCGGGTCTTGTTTTCTAACAAATTACAGTTGTTGCAAATTTCAACACATATTCATCAATGTACAGTTCAATGTTACAAAAACTAATTTTAACTCAAAAGTTGTATATCCTTCACATATATTTGGCAATAGATAATGGTGCTATAACATGTATGAACAGATTAATTGAAACATGGAAAATAGCTCTTTAGTGGTAGATATGATGTTAAAATGCCATGGAATTTCCTAACTAGCATTACACAATGTAACTTGCTTCTAAAAACAAGAGGTACAAAACTTGGGATTTCTATTAACCAATCAGTTTCAAGTCCGACTTAGGAAAGATCAGTTTCCCTGACATGCCTAGAGACCTCTGATTATGACCATCAATATTTAGTTATCCATATTCCTGCCAGCTCCACATCACAGTAGTCGAATGTGGGTAGAATTATCAACTTACTGTTACTAAATACTGCATTGATTATTTCGTGAGTCATCAATATTGTGATAAAAGTAATTTCTTTCTTAGTGATTGATGGTAGAAACAGCAGTAGACCCCCACTATTCTGTTGCTGCACTCAAAAATTAAAAAGTTTGGACTGCATGTATTTATTTTGATGTCCTATGAAACAATTAAATTCAGACAATACAAAGCTGAGAGATATTGTCCACTGAAAATTTATTTAGTTTGGCAAATGAAGTGGCTGGCTATTATCTAATTCAAGTAATTTAGAACCAAAAGAAGTACTGTACTGTAAGTTTCAAACAGCAATTGGGCGAGGGGTTGTTGCGTATAACGTATTTCTAGTTATAGTCGTAATCATAGTCGTAATCATAGTCGTAATTATAGTCGTAATCATAGTCGTAATCATAGTCGTAATCATAGTCGTAATTATAGTCGTAATCATAGTCGTAATTATAGTCGTAATCATAGTCGTAATCATAGTCGTAATCATAGTCGTAATCATAGTCGTAATCATAGTCGTAATCATAGTCGTAATCATAGTCGTAATTATAGTCGTAATCATAGTCGTAATTATAGTCGTAATCATAGTCGTAATCATAGTCGTAATTATAGTCGTAATTATAGTCGTAATAATAGTCGTAATCATAGTCGTAATTATAGTCGTAATCATAGTCGTAATCATAGTCGTAGTCGAATCATATATAGTCATCGAATTATAATCATAATCGAATCATATCCTAGTCGTAATCATAATCGTTGTTCTAACTCGTAAGTGACAAGACTTCGTCAAACAACTGAAAATGGCTTTTACTCACAATGTTCTATCTTGAACGTTACAAGACTCTAACGTAATTGAGACTGACTGTTTTACAGGCGTTGTCCTCTTTTTATAATCGCTGTTCCAGCAAGTGTTAGGTTATTGCATCGTGACTCTACGCAAGTATTTGCGTAGGAGCTAAACCACAGTAGTTCTATACAAGTTCCTTGTTTCCCAAAACGGTCTTACAAACATGTTTTTATATTATATCTTAACTAACACCAACATACATGTAAGAATTGCGGTAACCGCTATCCTTGGCTTATCACAAGAATGCGGAGAATAACCTACGCTAAAGATTCACTTGATAATTTACATGCGGAACCCTAGTTTCTATACGTTTTACAAGACACAAGTATTTTAATAATCGTTACACTCGTATAGCTAGTCGTAGTCATAAAGACATAATCGTATAATTACACTAGTCAATCGTCTGACTCGTAGTCATAATCGTGTAGCTCTATATATACTATATAGTAGTCGTAATCCTACGCAGTCGTATAAAATCGTATAATAGTCGTAATCATATTGCCGTAAATCAAAATCATATAGTCCAAATCATATAGTACATATAATCATATATGTTGCAATCATATATATAGTACTGCGAAATTCATTCAACCGAAGTGCAAGTCCTCTACATATCAACGATCCTTCACTGTACGGACAGTACGAATTTGGAATACTTTAGCCAACGATCTCGATCTGAGTATGCCCAACTTACTATCATTTAAACACGCTATGTTTAAATACTATTCTAAAGCTGTACAATCCACTTATGACCCTGAAGATCCTAGAACCTTTAAATCAATCTGCCTAAAATGTAACACTTCGCGCAATTTGACGCTACCGATAACTTGTTGTTATTAACTTAAATTTTATGTATGTTCTAACTTATGGGCCTGCAGTAATTGGCTACCTGCTGTTGCGGTTACCCTGCCTTGTAATGTCCTTTTGTCTGTTTCATGAAAATTCGTGGTGAAGTAATCATGTATAATTATGTATTATGTAATATTTTGTGGCGAAGCAAATAAATTAAAAATTAAAATTAATAATATATTCATAATCGTAATCGTCATAATAGTAATATTAATAAGAATTAAATAAAGGAAAACCTTACGTTCACAAGGAGAGTCCATATTACAATTTTCTGTCGTTCCAGGTTTTATTGCGCCATAATTTTGGCACCAATGGTCCGGAAGGATTTCAGTTATTCCCTGAGCATTTCGTCTCCGACATGCCAGTTTCCGTGTCATAATTCCAGGACTGCATGTGGTTGAGCACTATAAAAAATATAAAAAATGGAGGTGAATTGCCCATGGTCTATAATATAATACAAAATATTCTACCACCAATTTCTATTTAAAAATAAGGCGATTCGCCTAACAATTTGTAACTGGTGTGGTGTCGACTTTGAGTCATACAGACTCGTTCACCAAGGACCAGCTATGTGTTAACTTCTTAAAGAGTGAGTGTCAACCTTCGTGCATTGCTTTGTGTTTATCTTTCCGTACGATAACGAAGTGTTTGCGATAACGAAGTGCTTGTTGCCAACTTGACGTGGTAAATACTCCGGAAATTCTGCGGGTCTTCTCAAAAAACACTATAGAGGCTTTGAATTATCCTTCTCAAACTCATTAATAATTCATGACTTATCATAGCCAATCCATGAACGTATACCACATCACATGCATGAGTTTTGATACCCAATGAAAACCTGTAGGAAATTTCCTAGTGAACTGGATCACATTTCTTAATCTACATATTAAAATAAAATCTCTATGGGAGCAAATCGCTATAGGAATACTCGTTTGAGAAGCTAGATCAAACACTCGTTTGTCGTGTTTCATCAGGGGACTCCAAACACTCGAAAACAATAAAAACCTCGGGCTACGCCCTCGGTTTTCATTTGTTTTCTCGTGTTTGGAACCCCTGATGAAACACTCAAACTCGTGTTTGATCTATTACATCCACAATCTAAATACATCCACACAGAACTTGATTTTTTTTACCTCGTCGCTTGGTCTTCCACGCTTCGCATCAGTCAAGGCTAATATACGAGGAAGCGGCTGGCTCATTGCCGAATAATTTCTAAGTACATAAACCGTTTTTTACGAAGGGTATGCAAGTTCTCGTAATATAATAGACACGTATGTTATGTATTTAGATTCGGTAATTCCAAAACTGTTTTCAGAGTTGAAATCGAGTAAATACTGGCAGAGATAACGTTCACAATCTAGGTACGACGAACCGGCCTTTTTGGGATTTGTTATCGACAGACGCGGTCTGGGCACTGTAGACCATGGATTTGGAATGAAAACTCTAGGGGTGGGGTGGGGGTGGTAGAAAAGGCGGGAACGTATTTGTAGTTCCATAGGACGACCTGAAGGACACATCGTCTTAAAGTGCCTATGAAACGAAAATTAAGTTTGTTTTATTTGAATGAACTTTTAAAATAATGAAGAATATTAATTTACAGTTCTTTCATATTTCATATATACCAGTAAATACAATAACAGCTTTATTGACCTTATGTTTCTCCCATTGCTTCATAAAAAGCTAGAACGTACTGTACTTAACATGATAGTATTATTCCTTTCTATAGTGTATACTATAATTATTGACGTCTGGGGATGTTTCCACTCTATACTATTATTCCGCCCTATACTATTATTGATTGCTTCGGATTTTTCCACTCTATACTATTATTTTGCCCTATTACGATTATTCGGAAGGTCAGAGTATCCAGTCATTTTGAAAATTTGTCAGTTTTATTAAAATTTTGGTCTGTTGCAATGCACCTTATAACTGATCTTCAAATCCTTACCTTTGACCATTCTTTTCCGAAATATTCAGGAGGACAATCGAGCTCGTTACAATTTCGCACGAGTGGCGATACTTGTGGTTTTGGTTCAGTGCATGCAGACTCGTTTACCAGCGTTTCCCATTCGCTTTCAGATAATTTTCGACGACAAACAACACTTCTGCTTTGGGATCCTCGGCCGCAAGGTAAAGAACAGGTTTCCCAGAACGTCTGATACCACCTGTAGGTTATATTCAACATATTGAACTGTTATGCAAAAACGTCTAGTATATTTAAGTTGATATGCCTGTTCGCAATTCGTTTTATGATTCCTGTTTGCTATGATGTATAAAACGATAAAATCGTTAATAATAATAATAATAATAATAATAATAATAATAATAATAATAATAATAATAATAATAATACGTTCTGAAACTGCTTATATATAAACGCATTTACCAAAAATTTAACAATGGCGTAATGTTGGAGCAAAGGAAGAGAAAAAGAGGTGAGTTCTTAGAAGAAATGTTTAAAGACTTGAGAAAATAATAGGCTTAAAAGAAAAGAGCACGATGCATTTCTCAAGTCTTTAAGCAGTTCTTCTAAGAACTCATCTCTTTTTTCTCTTCCTTTGCATGTGTAGATAAGCAGTTTTAGAACGTTCTAAGGTTATTACCAATCACCATGGTATATAAGTTGTTCAAAGCTTTATTTAAGTTTGTTACCGGCCACAACAAGTTCGTTGTTATAATAATAATAATAATTATAATTATTATCATGAATGCACCCAACTCGAACGTGAAATTCTGACATTACCAGTAAGAAAGGGTGGTTTAGGAGTTACAAATCCATGCCAAGAAGCATCAGTAGAATATGCAGCGTCAACAAAGGTAACAGCCCCACTGGTGGAACAAATTTTATCACAAAGGCATGAACTACCTGATGTTTCTAGAATACAAACACTGAAACAGATAGTGCGGAAGGAGAAGAATGACGCCATCAATGAAAAAGCCGAAGTTATCAATATTTCGGCATCACATAAGACAAAGCGAATGCTGGAATTCGCTTCGGAGAAAGGAGCTTCAACTTGGTTGACGGTGATCCCGATTTTAGAGATGGGCTTTAATTTAAATAAGCGCGAGTTTAGGGATGCATTGAAGTTAAGATATGATTGGCCACTCAATGATAATCCATCGAAGTGTGTATGTGGAGAGTCCTTCAATATTGATCATGCGATGATATGTAGACGAGGGGGTTTCATCATTCAACGCCATAACGAATTGCGTGATTTAGAAGCTGAACTTCTGAACATTGTTTGTTATGATGTCCAGATTGAACCTGTACTACAAGAAGTCAATGGAGAAGCCCTAAATCCAGGATCAAACAAATCAGCAGATGCCAGACTAGATGTTCATGCACGTGGTTTTTGGGAGAAACAAAGATCTGCATTCTTAGATGTCCGGGTATGTCACCCAAATGCAGAATCTTACATGGATCTAACTCCCAAACAAATTTACCGCAAGCATGAGAATGAAAAGAAACGGATGTACAGCAAACGAGTCACAGAAATTGAACAAGGAACATTTACACCTTTAATTTTTACCACTACTGGAGGCATGGGAAAGGAATGTCTGATATATCACAGTCGATTAGCTGAGTTAATTGCTAACAAGAAAGGAGAGATGTATTCGAAGACAATGGCATGGATAAGAGCGAAAATTTCGTTTTCAATTCTTCGATCGGCTTTATTATGCCTTAGAGGTTCAAGGACAATAAGAAGAATGCATTGTAATATAGAGAACATTGACTTAGATGTTGAAACCAGTACTGGAATGATTAATTAGTTGCTTGTTTTGTTTTTATTATTATATCTTTTTCTATTGTAATATAATTTGTATTTTAAATTGTTTATTTTATTTTTTATATTATAGCTTTAACGTACGGACAGAAAACTGTGAGAGAAACAATAGATATGTATATATATATATATTAATTTTATTCTGAACATTATCCTTTTTTTAGTGCCTGTTATTTTAAAAATTATTATGATAAGAAATAAATTATTATTATTATTATTATTATTATTTTTTTTTTATTTAATAATAATAATAATTTATTTCTTAACAATAATAATAATAATAATAATACAATACAAAATTTTATTCAAAATAATAATAATAATAATAATAATAAACGGGGAAGGAAGACATAACAAAGATACCAGAATGGATTGCATCATGGGACGATCTGCATAATTATTACCTATACGACTGAAAATCTGAGCTCAGTTGAAGATTACAGCCTACAGGCCAATTGGCCTGTACAAATAATACCTTGCACAAAATAGAAAATATCTAAAGAACCATGCTACTAGATCAGAAATGATATTTGAGATGAGGGACAGATGGGAAGGGCAGAGGGAGCATTAGGCACAATAGACCTGTTAATTGATAAATGCATAACAGATGAAACGAGAGAACACAAAAAAGCTGGCTGTTGCTTACTATATATGATTACCAAAATCCCACGATAAAGTACATCACGACTGGATGCTGAAGGTATATCGATGGATATTAAGATGACGTTATCGAGGAACTGAATCATGAAGAAGATGGAAAACAAGATTGAAGATGAAGTACTTGACCCAGATGCAAAATGAGATATAAAAAAACATTGTTGAAATCCAAGACGGAAGAAGGTCGTGTCTATTAATATCAGGAGAAAAAGTTACAAAGTGAGGTTTTTAGTGGTCAAGAAGAGAAATGTAATTACTGGTTAGAGATTCAAGAAAGACGGCAGCAGTGATAGAAATATTAGATCACATGGTCGAGAACAGAGTTTGAACGTCTTTAAGGGGAATGGAAATCGAATGGAAATTGCAGACTGCATGTATTTTGATAACCGAGAGACAATACATCACCCTGGCTGGCTGTAAAGTTCTTGCTGGTAGTGAGTACTTGAGAAGGCATAACAATGCTCTGATGGTTTTGCTGTGGAATGTGGAAAGGAGGCCAGTTTACTTTATGAGAGTACAGGCAGGTACAAAAGAGCAGGATATCACTTAATGCTTTACACCCCCTCCCCCCCCCCCAAGGCACAAACTAGTAAACGCCGCACTTACTGTGCTGGACAAGCTTGAATATTACATGATGCCAAAGTGTTCGGCTTGGACGTCTGATTACAATAACCATATCCAACTTCCGTCTTGTCGTCATTTCGCAAACATTGGATAAGCCTCGTTTTTATACCTAATTAAATTAAAATTATTAATGTTACTTTTTGAAAAATTGCATTTACCACAAAGCGAAATGCAATGTTGCACAAAATATCCAACCAGTTGACAATAATTGAGATGGATACATGGAGCGAAATTTTCTGCAACATTGCTGGAAATATTGAGAGCATGAATATGTTTGGTGTTGTTGTTACAAACGAAACACGATATTGACTGAGGCTCGGCCGAATGTATCGCCTTTTGTACCAACTGCAAACAGCGACTTACATTAGAAAGTTGGCATACCAACTTGGAACATAAACCACTCAACAGATCACAACCATTACCGACACCTTACAAAAGACTTCTTCATGCACGCACTAACGGACAATAAACCCACCAACGAACAATAGGTCCACGAGTAACTTATGGCGCGATCACCCACTCACACTATATATTTGTTACACAAACAAACGATGACGTAATGAAGCAGACTAGTATATATATATATAGGCAACCTGAGAACACCTTTTACTTCACTCTGAAGATGACCACCGCTGAGGTCGTCGAGACGTCAGTCACCAACAAAAGTCTATCTTAAGACTACGACAATCTGGACAATCAACTTCATACTTTTATCATGTTATACTGCATTGTGTTCCAGTACCTTACAGTTGTAATGTTTTTTGTTTGTTTTGGCTTACCCCCTGCGCAAGTTCGAGAGCATTGTGACCAATCAGATATGTGCCATTCATAACTTGTCGCGCCAGCGATGGCAGAGCCTTGGGAATAATATGAAATATCTACACCACGGTTAGCTTCGTACAGCCACACAAACTGAAAATAGATAACCAAAAAAGCATGAAGATAACGAATGAAGCATAAAGTACTTTAGATTATCTCTCGCATTAATATTTATCTTTCCAATTATATGTAAATTCGCCGATAACAAATCCAACGAGCAATTGTTACGAACTACGACCGCGACTGTTCCTGGAATCGTTTGGAGCGACAGCAGCAGCGAGTGTTGACAGATCGGACGAGAAAATCGGTCAATTATTTTGAACGAAGATGATATTTCTGGAGCCAGCTGCCACCTCCTCAACTGAACACAGTTACATTGTTCGACAGATACTCGTGGAAATATAATCTGCATCTTGGGTCATGAAAATAATCGTTTGATTTTCTCTCCCGATAGAACTGTAAATACTCGCTGGCGACCATCTTGAAATTCTGTCCCTCCAGATGATCCCAGGAGTCTTTGCAGTCGTAGTCCATGACATATTTCCGCTCGCTTAGTTGTCGTCCTATTGCATAGGTGGAAACCAATACGAAACTTTGCAGTTTTCAGCAGACGCAAATAGATTCAGAAAAATTGATAATATGAACAACTACTTTAGTAGTAACAGTCTTTCAGGAAAAGAACGAGTATCTGGCCTTTGCTAGGCAGCAAATATCTGTCGTTTGGTATCAGCACCAAATACGTCAAATATTCGTTCCATTTCGCCCTCAGTTATTTCATTTGTGTATGCGCGTTCGATGTTAATAATATGGAGATTATGCAACCTGTTTTGTCCCATCGTACTTCGCAGGTCTTCATTCGTCTTAAGGGTTTTCGAATGTATTTCGATTTGCAGACCTTATATCCGTTGCTAAGGAAGCTTAGAATTAACACACTTTGCCATAGAATTTCACAGTTTTAAGAATGCATCAAGACAGTGTGTATGTAGTATATGTGGGTAAAACTCTTTCGTTTGGTAATGTCATATGATGACGTCATCGAAATATGAAAATTCCTATAATCTTCGAAGGTTTTTAAGAAAAATTACTTTTTCACATGCGATTAGATTCTAGACTGTTATCTTCTTATAAAAGTACGTATGGATTTTAGGAATTTTTAAAAATTAGCCGGGATATCGGATTTTTAAGGTGAGTAAACACAATATGGAGATATACCACCAGTAAATGAAACCATTAGAGCAAGACGAATAAAGTTGGCAGGACACGTTCTGCGACATGATGAGGTACCTAGCACCATTCTACTATGGACTCCGGAAGGAGGAAGGAGAAGAGGACGTCCCACATTTACAGTGAAGGATTTATTGCTCGCTGATACTGGTCTTTCCTCTGCAGCCGAGCTTGCTTCTGTAGCGCGAGATAGGATGATCTGGCAAGCACTTATTTAACTTGATTTTTGTTGTGTTATATTACTACCTGTCCTATTTCATTTTTTAATAAAATGACTGATGATGATGATGAAACACAATAAAATATTGATAACTTCATTTTTATTTAATTTATCGATGAATCCATACGTACTTTTTTGTAGGAAGTAATTTAGGTTTATATGACACCAAAAAATATAGCATACTTTCAAAAAGTTTTCGAGTTTTTGTGTTCGTTGATGACGTCAATGTGACGTGATCAAATACGTCACCAGACGAAAGAAGTTTACCAACATATATTCCACATTATATTGGAACTTGAATTTATTGTCCACTCATGAAGTATATTGGGCACTAAATGACCTGTACTTAGCAACCGGTTGTTTAGCAACGGAATACGTCCGAACACCCTTAAGCGAATGAACACTCCGCTGCAGACCATGGTCAGGCAGGAATTACAATTAAAACAATCCTAATCCAACACAATTTATGGTAAAAATAGTTCAACATATTCTTCCATAGCTATAATACTCAAAATAATTGACCGAAATTTCAAGTCAAAGTCTCCGAATTTTATTTAAAAAAAATAATTTTGAGGGATGGCCCCGTTATCGTCCGTATGATGCAAAGTGGACGAGGTTGGCAAAGTAACCTGAATTTAAATTTGTACAAACTAAGTGTATGGCTGAATTTGTTTCCAAGGGTCATTCTTGGAGCTAGCGATCTCCCCCACTTTAAAATACCTTGCTACTGTACTATTTATGTCATTGCATTAAAAATAGGTACGCAGTGTGTACATGTCTCTCTGTAATTTGACATGCAATCTGAAAAAACAAATTTAAATCATGATACAAACGCATAAATGTTTTTTAATTTGTTGGAAATTTGATTAAGTAGTTAATTTTTTATTCAAAAACTGACTAGTATTGTAATAAGTAATACATAACATGAGGAATTGAATTATCACAGTCTAAGCTTGTGCCCTGGCCTGTTTTCGGGAATAGAAATGAATCCTCACAATGTAAGCCCTTGAGCTGTGGTTGGTAAAACAGACAAGCAAGCAAACAAACACTCAAGTAATATTTGGCATTTCACTCGATTAATTTACAAATATTACTTGTAATACACCCAGAATCTTATCCCGGCATTACCACCACTATATATACAGAACTCGTGACTAGGCTCTCGAAAACGGCCCCCGTAACTCAGTGGTCAGAGCACTGCACTAGCATCGCATGGTCGCGGGTTCAATTCCAGCCGGAAGGCCTTGAAGTTGCATTTTTCGTGACTGGTCCTGGTTTGGTTTAAAAAATTTATATATTCTAACACACGAAACAAACTCTCAATTCGATTATAACATAGAGGTATACTATTCCAGTAGATACAACGACGAAATAAAATATACCGTCTTACTGTAACAACTTACGACAAGGTTGATTTCGAAAGTAGTAGGACCAGGTATATAGATCCTGTCCGGGTATCGGTTATCTTCGTGTATGTAAGAAATCGTAGTACCAACTGCCTCGACGGTTTTACTCCAAGTAGGAAGATTGACCAAGTATTCTCTATCTATTGTTTGTACCCCTAAAGATGTTGATTATTACACAAAGTTATCAGTTCAAGTAAACTACTCTAATACAAAACAAACTAATTTTCGTTATAGTTGTTCAACATTATTACAAAAAGCGAGTATAACACTGTATTTTCGGAAAAACGATTGTCCTTATCTAGTCTAGTCTGGACTAAAGGAATACCAAATGGTTTTCCGTGCAGGATACTGTGATACAAACACGCGGGATGTTGCGAGACTTTCGAAAAGCGTAAAAAACACTAGCCGAGGCGAGTGTTTTTTAGCTTTTCGGAAGTCGAGCAACATCCCAAGTGTTTGGATCACAGTATCCTGCACGGAAAACTATTTGGTATTTATTTTATAAAATAACGACAAAGAAATAACGAATTTTATCAAAAAATAATATGATGAGAATACAAATTCTCGCAAGAATTATCAACTACCAATCATAATTCATCTCCAACAGCTGGCGAGCAGGCCGGAAAGGCTGGAAAGCTGAAATTTGTTTTGCCGACAAATTCGACAACAAAGAGAAGAATATGGATAACAAATTCGACTTTGAATATCAAAAATACTGACTAGTTATAGGCAAAATATTAATCATTACTGGAATCAGCCGTCTCAGGGTTTGGCTTGTTGTTTCAAAGCGAACAGACAGATATTATGGGCAGCAACTGTCGCTCTGGAAAGGTCTTCGCAGTCTTTTTCACAATTTCACTGGAAGATTTTGGATTTTAAGTCGAGAGCTGTTGGGTATTTTACTTCGTATAGATAAAGATTGTTCTTTTCCCAGTGCGTTCATCAGGCAAGAAAATAGAAGGTATTTAAACAGTATATAATTATTCTCGCGAGTTTGTTGCTTTCAAAACATGCCCTTTTCAAACCTCGTTGTTTTGTTTAACTTCGCTATTGAACACAAAATGGATCAGACGATCAGTTTTCTCGGTGATAGTTTTCTCACAATACAAAAACTATATTTTGTTGGGTTTTTTTGAGAGTTTTGTTTTAACTTATAACAATAAACGGAATGAGATGGAAAACGCCACTTAAAATTGCTGTAAATTCCCGTGCAGGATACTCTCACCCTGCACGGCTATTGACCAATCAAATTGCTTGTTGTGTACATGTTATTTTATAAAATTATATAGCAGCTATTTTCTGTATTTGTATTAGAATATACTAGTTAGTAGTTATTAAAAATAGATATAAACAATATTGACACATTTTTAAATGAAGAAAAGACAAAGGAATTCAACAATTAATGAGTGTTATATGTGTGATAAAGAGATATTTGCTGTTCCCCCTGATTTTTACGATTTAGACAACGTTGATTTTCAAAGTTACTATACCAATAACCGAATGAAATTAAATGTGTTGTGCTGCGTATAGGCAGTTTAATTTAATGTGTATAATATAATATAATATAATATCTTGTATATTATAATAACATGTATATATATTTTACATAATATAATACATATGTATATAAATTTTACAATTAATATTCTTATAGTTTATTTGTAATTTAGTACTTTTTATACAGATGAAGAGCCACCTTTTGTGGATATGCTGTCAATAAATCATTTATTATTATTATTATTATTATTCCCAGTTATATACATAACAGAAGACTGTTCAACAGCCGCACCTAGTATACGTCACGTGGTGTCTGGCGGATGTACTCGTTCACCCTTCCCTGTAACGAGGATACAGCTTAAAGGGGAGGTCACGACCCTTGGCGCTCTCTGCGCGTTGAAGGGCGAATCAGAAGTTTCTTCAAAACAAAGACAGCTGAAGAAGTTGCGACCTATTACCAAACGACAAGATATGGAGAATATACGTCGAAGCACCAGGGTTAAAGCCCCTGCCACTTATGCTCCAACGGTGCCTGATAGAGACATGGTCGGGTCAGCTATTATGGAAGCAAAGAAAAATCAGTAAGATTTATTCAGCGTAAATTTCCTTTTTACGTGAGAATTTGCCGTGGCAATTCATATAACTGCAGATTTGAAGTATTCAGACAGGATGAATTGGCTGGCATCAGTGCAAAGGTGCATTTTAAGCGAATCCTGCATTTCGTTAGAATTTAGTTGGTCTAGAGTGAAGATCAATGGTCTACAACGCTGTATGTGTTTGTATAATTGTATTCAACAGAAGTAATGGCCATAAACTGTGGAATGATAATATTTTTCATTGATATAAAAATCAAATCCAAGGGTTATAGCCCAAGGTTGCATTTGATTTAAATATTTCATCAATTTATAGCAATCAGCATAGTTGGATACGAATTTATAAAATAACATGTACGCAACAAGCGCTCTGATTGGTCAATAAGAGTATCCAAACACGGGAATTTTGAGGTCGATCTTGTACACACAAAAAGCAAATCATGCCGGCCCATCATCGTTTTTAAACATTTATTAACATTCTATACATATGCACAATAACTATAAATAAAATATAGCAATCTTCCCTATTAATTTTCACAAGATTTTGCAAAAATAGGCCAAAATTATAAGTATTTAAAGAGGACAAAGCAACGCTAAAGCGAACGAGAATTCCCGTATAATTTGTGAGGGCGACGTCATACCTTATTGAAAGTTTCAATAAAACCCAAAAAGACAACACTTTTATAGATATAGTCCACCAAGAGAACATGGAAAAGGTGTAAAATGTTTATTTTACCTCTCGTCGGGCAGGATATTCACGAAGAAACCATTCATTTTGTTCTTGTAGCAAACAAAAAATCACCAAACAACACTTCGACAGTGAGAGAAACCACAAAAAAGATTCTGTGTTGTAGAATATGAAGGCTAGGCAAACTTACAACATCACTTTACATCTGCAGCAATCCAACATAAAGTTAAACGGCATATTTTCGTGATTAAATCCATCTGGAAATATCTTTTTCATCTTTCTAAGCACATGTTTTCCTGATGTTTTTTATTTTTTTCCTGATGTTTTTTTATTTTTTTATTTTTTATTTATTTATTTTTTTTCCTGATTTTTTTCTGATGTTTTTCCTCAAGCTTATTTTCGGCTGTCTGCTGTCGTCAGGGTCATAAATCATAATAGAAAACCATCCATGATTGGCCGATTAGCTTAGAAGGATATGAAAGACCTCCGCTGATTGGAAGTTGACGGTTTTTGGGAGAATTGCAATGTTGATTTTTAGTGATACTTTTAGTGATATTTCTCTGTGGTTATTTTGTAAAAGAAATACCTAATGGTTTTCCGTGTTTGGTACTCTGATCCAAACACTTGGGATGTTGCTCGACTTTCGTAACGCTAAAAACATTCGCCTAGCGGCTCGTGTTTTTTACGCTTTTCTCAAGTCTAGCAACATCCCGCGTGTTTGGATCAGAGTATCCAAACACGGAAAACCATTAGGTATTTCTTTAATCTCATTGCATATATCAATAAGTTGTCGATTGAATTAAACAGCAATTACGTTAGTCTCCTTCGCAGCCGTTCTTAGTGTCGGTCGTATTCTCCACTAACGGCTGCTTACTGCAGCGCGACATTCCATTCCAAATAAATAGCCAATCATGACTGCTCTAGTACCAAAATCGGGAACTAGAGCTCCCCAGAATGAATAATTACCAAAAACAAAATGGTTTTTCAAGCTTTACCCTTGATCTTCGATTACCTGTTCCACCAACAAGGACATATCGTCGTCGTTGTCTCGCCGTTGGTGAACCTCATTGTTGAACAAGTCAAGAACCTCAGGGATTTAGGTATCAAAGCAGTTAGTATAAGCGATATTGAAAGCGAGGAAGAACGGCAACAGGTTGAATGTGGATGTTTTTCAATCATGGCTGTTTCCTGATTGGCCGAGCTAATACAATTGGAATGGAATGTCGCGTTGCAGTAAGCAGCCGTTAGTGGAGAGGGAGAATAGGACCGACACTAAGAACTGCTGCGAAGGAGACTACAATTACGTGCGCTCATAAAAACAACTTACCTATGTTGTTGTAAGTAACCCCTTTCTTAATTGCAACCACATTTGTGGTATTCACTGGTAGAGTTACCATTGTATCAGGATTGCCAAATCCTGAAGAAGAAAATCAGTTTTTTAAGAGTTAAACAAATTGAATTAAAAGGAGATTGAATTGAATTAAAATTGAAATTAAATTAAAAAAAAGTAATTTGATTTATTTGGATTTAGATTTTCATTAAATCTTTGAACGGATTAAAATTTAATTGAATATAATTTATTTCACTGTCACTGCTAACGTTATCGTTGCTGTTGACGTATTGTACATCAATTGAACACGATGTAGCATGAAGAAAATAGTGACAAAACATCCTTGTAGAACCAAACTGCATTTCCAAATCTCTAATGTAGGGCGGGGCCAGAAATGCATGCTCACTCAAACTAAGCCTTTATGTAATCAATGCATTTATATTTAAATTTATATATATTTATATTTACAATCGCTCACAAAAAAACGAGATTGTAATTACTTTGCTTTAAATTTGGTGTAGATATACTCCATAAGCACAAGCGAATTCATTTTCTTATTCTAAAATGTCAAACTGAACAATTTTTCATTACTTTCTGGCCAATATTTTAATGATTTCATCACTCGTATATATAAATTTTAGTGGGCGCCATGTTTGGCCTAGATTTTAGGTTTTGCTTGCAGCGTGAATATGTCGTGACTTCTGATTGGTCAGGAAGGAAAATTCCAGTGATAAGAAGGTTTGTGATTGGATAACGGTACTAGTGGTCTATCACCAATAGACCATTAGTAGCTCAGCCAATCATGAGAATGCCGAATTTGTAATAGACCACTAGTTGGTTTATACTAAGAGCTGATAACCTAATAGTAGAACCAACCGGTAATTTCCGACATTTTCCGACATGTTCTGCTAAGTAACTAATATTGTATTGAACGTTTTCTATAGTGGTTAAAGTCATTACTAGTATTTTAAACATATCACAATAAAATCAATGTATGGAGGTGAAGAGTATGTCATCAGTTGCCAAGAAATGGGCTAGATTTAATATTATTTAAGTCTTAATACACCTGTCATTTCCAACTTTCAAAGACCTTACCATATCCTCGGTAATTTTTTGTGTAATTGACAATATTCAATCCACAGGAATTGCCATCTCCTCCACACACTTTGCAACGGTCAAACCTTTTCCCTGATTCAAGCTTGTAGTCGCATCCTACTTCCTGAAATAAAAATGGATTATCAATTATGAAAATGAAGTATAACAGCATAAATGTAAAGGCACGTATTTCTAGTATACCTTACACTTTGTCTACATTGTGCAGGTACAGTAAAAACCCGCGTATAAGAACCTAGATTTTTCCAAGTTAGCCTAAAAAGGTTCTTATAAATGGTATTTACTGCAAAATTAGGCTATTTAGGTTCTTAAACAGGTTCTTATTTTCTTAAGAAAAAAGCGACTTGGTTTTGGTAAGTGTGGTCTATTATTTATATAAATTATGCATATATTTTCTCCAAATGACTGCAGTCTATAAGCAAATACAAACCCTATATGCACTTTAAAGCCACACTGTATGTAATTTACAGCTTACTGTGTGTAAATTCAATGGAACAAAATAACGTATACAATGTAGACATATATACACTATTTGTCTGGTTCTGGTTCATTTTCATTACTTTGTTTATTTTCTTTGATTTATAAATTTTTAGTTTTGACTCTATTTGATAAAATAAGAACCTGCTTTCAAATGTTAGCCTAAAATAGGGGTCTAAATGGAAAATATTAGCCTAACAGGTTCTTAAAATCTAGGCTCTTATACGTGTGTTTTTACTGTATAAGGAATAAATTTGAATTATCTAGGATTTTGGCTCTACTATGTACTCATGTGCAGTTACGTAATGTTGCTGCGCTGCGTTTTGTTGTTTTGTTGTTTTGTTTTATTTTGTTTTGCAGTTTACATGATATAGACTCACGCAAATAAAGTGCATATGACTCCAAATACAATATTACTGATATAGATATCTACATGGGATTTAATGCCAAAATATTTTGTGATTTAAAATTTGCGTTGATGTTCAATAAGGGAGCTGTCATTAATTCCACCGGGGAGGGGAGAGAAGGAAATGTGATGGGGCTACGGAAAAAAACAACCTTTGATGCGCCATGAAACCTTTTTGATTAGTATCAAAGTAATCGAAGAAAACAAACACTTATAACATAGGAATTTATATACGCCATGTAAGTCCACAAAATATGCATATCACACCTAACGAAAAGTCGTTTTGAGAACCCCTTGCCTCCAGAAATTATGTACATGTATATAGTTTGGATTTCAGTGCAGGTTCGAGACTAAGAGTTCAGGAATGCAAAAACCCGGCTGAAAACAAAGTTGATTGTTTTCCTTGCTCTATAAGGCAGACTACCCTCAGTTCCCAGCACTCCCGGTTGTCGCTATGAATGAAAATTTAAGATGTTAAGATGTTAAGCTGGGCCACGAAACTAAAACAAAATGTACAGTTGGGTCATGAAACCATCCAGGGAAATTGGGTTTGGTCACGAAACTTTAAAAATAATTTTCAGTTTTCCTTCTGCCACCCTCCCGGGTGGAATTAATGACAGCTCTCTAAAAGTTTGTTTGTCCGAAATTCTAATTAGTGTGACGCAAAATCGGGAATAACTTTCCGCGTGATAGACTGGTTGATTATTTGAGTAAAAAAGCTGATACTGTATACTCTCATGTATATCATCAATTTTTGAATTAGGTCAAATTTCTCTAGCAACAGAATATTGTATCCGAAATGATGTCTGAAATAACGTGACATTCATCAGCATTTCCGCCCAAATCTATATAGAAAATCAAAGTAAAATCCGAATCATAAAACATTTTGGCGCTCAACTATTCACTTCATGTGGAATCTATACCGTAATATCGCATTTGGGATCACAGGAACTTTATAAAGAGCATACGGTAGTAAACTAACCGCGATTTTAGTGCATCGATCTTTGCAGACCTTTTAACAGTTTGATATTATCGGTTGAAAACGAAAATTGTTTTCCTGAAAATGTTACTTTTTCCAACAAATTCCCACTGCTAACAATGCATAAATTAAATAATTTCTGTTTACTTAAATAAAACATCAGTTACCGTGTCAAGAAAATACCTGTAATCCCTTTTTATTTTACTTTCCCCCACCCTCCATAAATAAGGATCGCTCTGCATAGGTTTTGGAGTAGAATATTGCTCAATTATGTCTACCTGCAGGTAATGTTCGAGAAACAAAGCGCAGTGTTTTTTGTTACTCAGCATTAGTTAAAACTAGAAAATATTTTCGGTAAAACACGAGTCGAAGTTTGGGAGTACACATTAAATTGGCATGGCAACATATACGAGCCGAAGAGCGAGTCTTTCTGTTGTAATTTCGAGTTGTGCCAGATGTTCACGATTTCGAGTTCTCCCAAACTTATAAATGTGTAGGGGAATACGGAGAAAATCTATTGTTACTTTCGTCTTTACTCAATTGTCAAAAATCAATATTTAATGAGTATTTAGAAATAAGAGATTACGTCCAAATTTCGCTAACTTTAACCTCGATTTTTCCACAAAATATGGAGTCATTTGAGAAGCAAGTTCTAACATTCGCAATTGTTCTTCTTCTGATGTCTAAATACGGACAAACCGGTTAAAAAACTCGGCTTCGCCTTGTATTTTCAACCTGCTTGTCCGTATTTATAAACCAGAGGAAGAACGCTTACTCGTGTTAGAACTATTACTTAAAAGATCAAAATTTCATATTTAAAACATTTTTAAAAACATTTTATAAAATTTCATTCGCATGATTTCAACAATGGCGGGACAATTTCCTTGTTTCTATAACAATATAAGCTTTTAGCCAATCAGAACACATCTTTTAACCAATCAGAACACATCTTTTAGTCAATCAGAACACATGCTATACTATAATATTATATTGCAGTTATATTTATTTTAATGTGATTAATTATTTGATGCAAATAAACTCGATAAAAAAAATCTTTTCAAAATGTTATTTTATAATTATACTAAAAAGCAATCTTCAAGTAAGCACCCAAACAATAATTTGAAAGAAAGCGTGCAAACCATACCCTGCAATGTCCTTCAACACAAACATCTAAAATGTTTTTGTCTTTATAGCATCTTGTTCCATCTTTTACTGTACCCAGCCAATAAATAGACGACCCTGATCTGCACGTCAAAGAACAACGATCTGAAACCAGAGAAAGTGAGACATTTTGTTTCAAGCCTAATAATTAATGAGATGCGAAAAGTTAAATCATTTGCTATTTTTACAGTCGATCAGAGAGGGAGGGAGAAATGACAGGTCCAATATTAAGGGGAATAGGCGATAGTAAAGCAGTAAGAAACAAAAACTTGAAAAGGAATGAAAGTGCATAAGCTAATAATAAAAAAGTTCCAAGCAAACTAAAATAACAAAAAACTTGTAGGAAATTAAATAAAAGAAAAACGTTCGTTAAGACCAAGAGGATGTGTGGTGCCAAGTTTAAAAATGAGACGCTTCTCTTGCCGTTTGCGATTATCGTTACCACCTGAGATGGGAAGGATGGCACAGACTTTCATGTCTGAAAGAAAATGGTTAGAGCTGTTGAAATGGCGGGCTACA
Source organism: Chrysogorgia sp. JL179-B06 (assembly GCA_035772405.1). Lineage (NCBI taxonomy): Eukaryota > Metazoa > Cnidaria > Anthozoa > Scleralcyonacea > Chrysogorgiidae > Chrysogorgia > Chrysogorgia sp. JL179-B06. The sequence continues at coordinate 94,895 of JAYKKM010000376.1, forward strand.
GGTTTGTCAACATCATTCTTCCTCACGGAACGAATATGTTCAGCAAACCTATCTGAGAGGCATCGCCCAGTTTCACCGATGTAGATTTTAGGGCATTTATCGCAAGAAATGCAATAGATAATGTTGGTAGACGTGCATGAAAAAGTATGACATATTGTGTAACTGAATTTGGGGGCAGTAATAACTGTAGTGGGATTGAGAAAAGGGCATGTGTTGCAGCAGGAACGGCCGCAAGAAAATGTTCCCGCTGGTGCCGAGGTATTTTGTTTAAGGGCACTATGTACTAAGGAGTCACGAATGTTTTTCTGTCTACACAGCACTCTACTTTTTTACAACTACTGAGCATGCTTGTAACTTTTATTGAAGCACTGAAGCTAACTTTTTGAAAAAAAATAAAAATAAAATGCTGAATGTATTGATCGTAAGGTGGTCTTAAACTGGAAAAATAGTACTTGTACAAGTACCAGAATAAAACCTCATGTATTCAAAATAAAAAACAATTTCAACGTTTTGCAGTCATAAAGTTTTATAAAAAGTTATATATTAGTGATATTAGTAAAACGACATGATTTACGACAATGAAGATTTAAATAAGATAATTACGACAATAAAGTTAAATGAAATAATCACACTTAATATAATAAATGCAATAAAAATTACAGTAAACAAACATGCTACGTATAAAGCAGTATCTTATAGCAAAATAAAACAACGAAATATGCCATGGATAACCAATGCAAAAATGTATTTTACTCACTTTCATTCTATTGATATAAGTAAAGTTAATCAATAAATTAAATAAGATATGTGCTAATGAATTAAATTAGAATGCAGAGCAAAGACCATACTATCACAACAATTTTTAAAAAAATTGTGTAAAAACAATCTAAAAGCGACTTGTCTGGTGAATAGATCAACACAAAATAATTAAACTCCTTCAGACATAAACTGTATTAGTTCACAAACGTTTCGCCGATCAAGGCTTCTTCAGTGTGAAATACAAATGGCATTATTTACGCCCTATATATACAAGCAAGACCAATGAAAATAGTAAAAATGACAAGAGACTAATGATCTAGACTAAAATATGTAAAATAGATATAAAAGGTTATTAAGGGTATGAGGATTAAAAAGTAAAATACTATTACTGATAAGGTTAAATCCAAATTGTTCTTCCGATGCAACAGTTCATAATATTGTCTAATCGATTATGTATTTCAAAAGCTTCTATATACATCTCCGTTAATTTTGTTATTAAATGTTAGTGTGTAAAATTTTTCAGGCGATACCATTTGTTAATTATAAGTGTTCATATATATATATATATATTGTAAAACAGTTGATAAAGTGCTCGATGGAGATCCAGAGCATATTATAAATTAAAAAGACTCAAACGCTTTGGTTAGACATCTTTATTACTATATAGTTTCGTGCCGCAAAAGGTGCGGTACTCGTCAGATAAAATGTCATAATTTTATCTGACGAGCACCGCACCTTTTGCGGCATGAAACTATTTGGTAATAAAGATGTCTAACCAAAGCGTTTGAGTCGCAGGGTCGCGGGTTCGATTCCAGCCGGAAGGCCTCTAAGTTGCATTTTTCGCAACTGGTCCCGGTTTGGTTTTAAAATGTATATATTCCAACACTCGATATGTTCCTTCACCATAAATCCTTAGAACCTATATATATATATATATATATATATATATATATATATATATATATATATATATATATATATATATATATATATATATATATATATATATATATATATATATACGTGTAGGTTTTGGTCTACGAAATGCAAAGAGTGCTCAACAACATATAGTTGATACCCAAGATATATATATATATATATACCCAAGATAACGATGAGATCACCTGATAATCTTTATAATATAATAATTTTATATACTCACCGCTGGCTGTAATGTATTCAACGTAGGCTCCCTTTGCCGAACACTGAACTTCTCGGAATGAAACAGAACCTTTCTCACAAGCCTTTAAAGTTGAAATTTGAAAATATTTAACAGTTGTATTTTACTTAAAAATTCACGGAGATATTAATGTTCAAAATAGGTAGCATATTTCTGGATGTGTCTAAAATATGCAAAAAACGCCGTATCAAATATTAATCAAGCTTTGCTCAACTGAAACACGCACTATTAGCAGTAAATAAATGCCACTTGACAAATTGTTTATTATGAAACGAAGTATTATTATTTGCAAAATACAAGCTAGATTTATTCGTTCGGAATCGCGTGTCCTCTAGCACGAATGCACTGCCTAGCCCGTGACACCATTGCGTCGAAGGAGTCATGGATCATTCGTTGTTCTAGATTACGGCATGCTGCGAAGCTCTTCTAAATTCTGCGGTTGCTGATCATGTGGTACATTGCAAATTTGTTCATGTTCAGAATAAACTCAGAATTATGAAACACAATCAAACCATAACTCCATAAGACATAACATGCAACTCCCCAGAGACATCCAACATTAAGTATTTGATACGGCGTTTTTTGCATATTTTAGACACATCCAGAAATATGCTACCTATTTTGAACATTAATATCTCCGTGAATTTGTAAGTAAAATACAACTGTAATATATCAAAATCTAAGCTAGTCTTCCATCTATCTAATGAAAGTTATTTCAGTTTAATAGCTTCAGTGGTTTAGAAGTTATTATGAATCAAACCGGAGTACTTTTTTTTGGGTCACCCGGTATATTAATATTGTACATATGTACAATAACTACTATAATTGTGAAATTCATGAATAATTAATGAGGCTATATAAGCCACAATCACAGCGTGGTATTTTGGTCACATGTATAGCTTTGTAAAGCTCAATAAAGATTGAATACTGATTAGACGATCTTTAACAAAGTTATGAATGCTTATTAGGACGATCTTTAACAAAGTTATGAACACTAATTAAGCCTATAGCATCGTTCATCGTTCATTGGTTCACAAGTACGATAAAATACTCGCGTCAGATCTGTATGGGATTTACAATGGCTCGTGCTACGCACTCGCCATTGCAAATGTCCATGCAGATCGGCCGCTCGTATTTTATCTATTACATAAAATATAGCAATATTTTTAATAATAAAGCAAGATTTTGCAAAAATAGGCCGAAAATATATAGGAAATTATAAGTATAAAGCAGCGCTAAAGCGAACGAGAATTTTCGTATAATTTGTGAGGGCGAAGTTTACCTTCTACAAATTACGCTTTGCCCTTTTTAAATACTTTTTCCAAAATATTATGAAATTTAAGCGAATATTATTACCACGTTTTTGAATTACAGAGTTATTGCGCATGTAGAATTATGTTTAAAAAGGTTTCAAAATGGTGACGGCATGATTTGCTTTTTGTGTGTACAAGACGTGAAATTCCCCCTGCGCTTGTTGTATACATACCCGCCACAACGGGGAATTCGAGTTTAAATTGACTGGTCACGCCAATCAAATCTAACTCTTTGATTGGACAATTTATAGTTGAGGTATTCTAATATATTTTGAATTTTTAGTCGCCATGTCGAAATTTTAGCGTTTCAAGGATTTAACCTTTTCGTAAACGGACGTTACCATCCCTGACGTTGTTTATGGAGGGTGATGTCGTAATTATGGAGGGTGATGTGCGCCAATATTAATGTTTACATTTTGCACTCCAATTTGTAAATTTTGTTATCGCCACAATGCGTTATGTCATTAAAGACTTGAATTATCACGTTTTGTCCTCTGTTTGCTCATTTTGGCCTCGAGTTGAAGCATATCCTGAGACATTCCATTGTGATGACGTAACATTATGTGTCGCACTCAGAACACCAATTTGACGTCGGCACTAGATCATATCCTTCATGTGATCCGGAAGTATTGAGATACTTCGAGTCTCTTCGCGTTGTCGTCAACAAAATATTGCAATCAATATTATTATCTCGGACGAGTAAAAATTGGTCGTGGGCGACCAATGTGTGGCGTTTATTTAAGGTGAATCATTCGCCCACGACCAATTTTTACTAGTGCGAGATTAATAATATTGCAGTGTTTTGTTTACGACAGCGTGAGGAGACTCAAAGTATCTCAATACTTCCGGATCACATGAAGGATATGATCTAGTGCCGACCCCAAATTGGTGTTCTGAGTGCCACACATAATGTTACGTCATCACAATAGAATGTCTCAGGATATGCCTTAATTTATAGCCAAAATAAGCAAACAGAGGACAAAACGTGAAGCGTCCATATCACAATTCAACTCTTTAATGTTATAATGCATTGTGGCAATAACAAAATGTACAAATTGGATTGCAAAATGTAAACATTAATATTGGCGGACATCACCCTCCATAGTTAATTGCTCCCTAGTAAGAATACCAATTAAGTACGATATTTGTTTGGGATTGTTAGTTTCGTAGTATGGTGGTTAGTGTATTGGGTTGCAGAAGGACATAATTCGAGTGATAAAATTAAATAAAAAATTAAATAAATTAAAAAATAAAAATAAAAAATATCGAAAAAAATTAATAGTTTAAAAATAAATAATAAAAAATATATAATAAAAAAAAAATATCGAACCAAAGTTCCAGTGCCGCCAGGAAACTATTTTTATTTTTCGATATTTTTTTCTTCGTTGTTTCCTCTTTCTTTGCTTTGTTATTTTCAGGGTTAGTAATTAAATTAGCGTTAGGGTTAGTGTTAAAAATATATGCGGGTTAGTGTTATTGAAACAGACATTCGACAGAAATTCGGTCTCAGGTTCTTCTCTGGAATTGATAGTGACGAGCGTTCGGAATGGTAACGACCGTTTGCAATCTAAAACTAAAACGTTAGATATTAAAAAATAAAAATAATTAAAATTTTCAGAAGCTTTATTTACCTGCGTATTACATGTTCTGTACTGACCACGTGTACTTCCTTCACAATCACTACCACCATTTTGCGGGCTGAAAGTTTAGAAAAGTTGATACATTCCAGTTTCAATGTACGTTATTAGAAATGGAGAATACCGTTTCAATTTTCTAATTAGCACTTGTCGTTGTCTGATAAGACCATTTCAAATTTGACTTTGATGACGTCATTAGTTGTGTCAGTAAAATCAATTTTCGTCTATATTTCAGAGTAAATATATTATCATTATTTCCCCCTGTTAATTATAGCTGCTGTTGAAAAAGGTGTTAAAAAATATTCAAGTAATATTTGGCATTTCACTCGATTAAACTACATGTTCTAAGGATTTATGGTGGAGGAAAATTTCGAGTGTTGGAATAATATACATTTTTAGACCAAACCGGTCTTAATGTTGTTGGATGTTGCATTTTTCGCAACTGGTCACGGGTTGGTCTGAAAATGTATATATTCCTACACTCGAAATTTTCCTTCATCACAACTCCTTAGAAGTTAGAACATAAAAAATATTCATCTCACCTTGGATTATCACATTTTCTTGTTCGAAACTCAACTCCTCTGCCACATGTTCTTGAACAAGATCCATAATCAGACCATTCGCCCCATTTTCCATCAATGATTGGAGAGCCATCGTCAACGCATACTCCCCGAATACACCACTTCAAAATATTATAGAGAAAAATTTCGTTCAAGTGGAGTTGTAGATTGTCCAATTAATATGGCTTCGAGGACCTATGATTTAACGTCGTTAGCCTAAGCCGAGAAGCCGCGAATGTCTCACCATTTATAACTGATCATACCCTGCGATCCAGGATCGAGACTGGATCTCACAGATAATAGGAATTATGGTGAAATCACTTATGAACTACTGGGATTAGTACATATAATGCAATGGGAATTTGTCCGAGAGGACCGTTTGTTTTTCCCAACCACTGAAAAAAACCCACTTTTGCCCAGCAGTCTTGGGCACTATTTATTTATTTATTAAAACTTCTGCCATAATATAAAATACAACGAAAAATTGAGGCAAGGGTAAACATCACAGATTGCTCCAGTTACGACGGTCCCTACAATTAAGGTTAGTTACAAATTTAAAATTAAAATAGCTAAAATATGGTAAATTGTTTGCTACTCAAGCTTTTAACGCAAACTCAGAAAATGTTTCTGAGCCGGAAACCATTGAGCTACCAGAACCCAGATGGCAGAATAAAGGCTACGTTGCGTACTAGTTCGTACCAATCGTAAGTATACGTACGTGCGACATACGTACTGCTAATTCAGCAGTCTAGATATGTCTGTATATCTTATCAGAATATATTGAATGTGACATTCAATATATTCTGAATTTCTGATAAGATATACAGACATATCGATACTGCTGAATAATAATAATAATAATAATAATAATAATAATAATAATAATAATAATAATAATAATAATAATAATAATAATAATAATAAAAGGTTTATTTCAAAAATACAATCGCACTGAAAAGTGAATTACAGTATTTTAACAAGTATATTATAGGCAGCTAAGTATAAGATAGTATTATTTACAATCATTATTATACACTTTAGAGTGGAAAGGGAAAAAACTCTTCCTAAACCTGTCGGTTCTGCACTTAAATAATGAAAGGTCGTTAGAATTGCGCAAAACACGGCCATGACAGTTCGTTCTGGTAGGTGGAAGAAGGTGGAAGAGACGTGAGGTTGGTTCAATAATTCTATTAAACGTCTTACAGCATAATATATGGCGTCTATCTGCCAGGCGTGGAAGAGCATATCTTTTTAGGGCTTCAGAATAAGATAGATATGGGAAAAGAATCCTGAGTTTACGACGCTGAATTTTTTCAAGTTTATCAGAGAGATAAATAGGGATATTTGTGCTCCAGACCGGGCAACAATATTCTAAGATGGTTCTTATTATAGATATTTTGATAATGATTAGGTCACAAAGCAGCACACCTGAGGTACGTAAAGGGCGTAAGATATATAATCTTTTCGACGCTTTTGCGGTAACAGCCTCAATATGGTTGTTCCACTTAAGTCATCCTGTATAATTACACCGCGAGGACCTTATAGTGGTCGATATTCTCCAGAGGTTGCATATTAACATACAAAGGGGAAACTAGCCCTCCAGGGGTGTTGCGTAGAAAAGAGATAGACATCTCTTTACACTTCTTAGGATTAAGCTTCATATTATTAGAGGCGGCCCAGCTGGAGATAATGTTAAGGTCATCCTGGATTGATGGGGGACAATTACGCTGGACGGATTGAGAGATGGTTAGGTCATCTACGTACATCCAGTTGCTTGCTTTTAATAAAGAATGTCTAGCTAGATCATTTACCATAATCAGAAAAAGAATGGGTCCCAACTTGGTGCCTTGTGGGACACCAGCAGTAATGGCAGCACAGCTGGAAGTCGACTGACCAACCCTTACTGATTGCATTCATCGGAAAGAAAACTGCAAATCCATGGAATAAGGGACCTGCACACTCCAATACTGATGAGTTTATTGATAACAATATTGTGATCTATCCGATCGAAAGCTTTGCTAAAGTCATAGGCACTGTCCAGGGTTATCTAGATGTTTAAGCCAGTTATGGATCATATCAAGAAGGCAAAAGGTAGTCGAACTTCCATTAAGACAACCAAACTGTTGGGGGTCAATGTTGTCACCGACATTTAACCACAAAATCTTCCAAAATCTTAGAGAGGCAAGGGGTCAATGAAATAGGTCTAAAATCACCCTCTTCCAAGATTGGTTGAGTTTTCGGGACAGGGATTATCTCAGATTTTTTCCAAGCCATTGGGACAATACCAGAAGAGAGGGAAGCGTTAAAAATATGGGTTATAGGTTCGGCAAGCTCAAAGGAGAATTATTTAAGAATACGAGCTGGAATTCTATCTGGTCCACTCGCTTTAAAGGGATTGATCACAGCAAGTTTCCTACATAATTCAAGATGCGTAATGACAGGAGGGGGATCACGTGCAGGTAAATAAGAAGGTAAATTGCTGATATCCAATGAAGGAATATCAGCATTAACAGATAGGAATAACCTATTAAGTTTATTAGCAAGCTCTAAATCAGACAGGATCGAACCATCTATTTCTAGTGAGGTTGAATATTTAAGACTGAAACGTAGAGTCTGGCTGCTATTAATAGCTCAAAAAGCGGACAAACAAACCAAATTTGACTCACAAATGATTGCAAATGAGCTATTTCTTTTGTTATGGCCGCAATAATTATGGGTAAAAGCGGACAAACATCGGTACTGACGTCATCTCGACGGAGCGCTATTAGCAGTACGCGCGAACTAGTACGCAACGTAGCCTTCGTTCTGCCATCTGAGTTCTGGTAGCTCATAAAGGTTGCAGGTTCGATTCCCGTCTGGGGCTCAGAAACATTTTCTGAGTTTGCGTTAAAAGCTTGAATATAGCAAACAATTTACCATATTAAAATAACCAAGCTGCAAGTCACATTCAATATAGATAAAATATATAAATAAAAAATTTAAGAAGGAATTTTACATATAATTATATAAATACTTATTTGGACCATCAATAACAAATAATGCATTTTACGCAAACAGATTTCCATGTTATAGGGTATTCGCTACCATAAACGTTGAATAAAGCACGAATATAAAACGCCTTAAGTTTCCCCTTAAAAGTATATACAAATTAATATTTATATTCGTAAGTTCCTTATCTAAGATGTTCCATACTTTACACGATCTTATAATATATATTTATAATATATATTTATAATATATATTAATACAATATTTAATAATATATATAATAATATATATTAATATATTAATATATATTAATATATATATATATAATAATATATTATATTTTTTGAAATATATATAATAATATATATATATATATATATATATATAGTACAATATCTACAGACACGTGTTTCGCTGTTACACAGCTCATCAGTGTAGCTTGTTACAATCTAGATATGGGCATGAGTACTAATTATACACAAACGATTGCCAGTGACAACCGCTTGTGGGATAAACAGCGGTCATGCGCACATCCAGAGAGCGTGAAGCGGTATAGGGCCAGAGTGCTCAAACTACCACAAGGGTAGTGGGCGTTGCATTATCGCTAAAGGACACCCACACCAACTTCACAGAGTGCTCAACAACACCGAAGTGAAGGAGCGTAATAGTACAATATCTACAGACACGTGTTTCGCTGTTCCACAGCTCATCAGTGTATATATATATATATATATATATATATATATATATATATATATATATATATATATATATATATATATATATATATATATATATATATATATATATATATATATATATATATATATATATATATATATAAAAATATTATAATATTATATATATTATTAAAATGAACTGATACATAGTGCCTATTCGATTTTTGCTCTGAAATACCAGTTACAGTAAATTTCCAAATTTATTATTTCTTCACTTACATGTCGGACTCCACAGCGAGTTCCATCCACAGGACGGTAATATGTTGTATGACATTTCTTGTAGTCTGCTGTACAATATAGTGCCCCACATTGGTCCTACAAAGTAAATTATACACAGTTATGATTGCATGGTATGTAATTATAAGAACAGGTTATAGTATAAAAAACAGAACTAAAAGAACTGAAATATATCGAAATACCTCAAGTAAATGAACTTGTGTATTTCGATTGACGACGCAACGACACATAGTCCGAAACGTCGTGAATGAAAATACGTAAAGTTATTTTACTTAAAGGACATTGGCAACAAAAATTAAGTTTGTCTGATATGAAAGAACTCGTAAAATGATAGAGCAACACCTTTTACAACTTTCCCGTATTTTACTTCGATTTTGAAATATTTCAGTTTGTTTGATATGTAAATGAGATGGTGTCTGACGTCAGGTGTTGGGTGGAGAATTTTCACTCATTAAAATATTAGTTACATCTTCAAGTTTGTTCCACAAATTTTCTTGAAAATGTGCGTATAACAACTCCCCATGATAATGAACGTTGTAAACTTAGCAATCACTGAGATATAATACATTTAAAATACGGAAAAGTTGTAAAAGGTGTTACTCTATCATTTTACGAGTTCTTTCATATTAGACAAACTTAATTTTTGTTGCCAATGTCCTTTAAGTATTTTTCGAAATATTGAAGTTCTCTTATTTCTTGAATACTTTAAAAGGGTGGTATACTATGTACTGCGCAGTATTAGGTAAAAGGTAAATAACTGAAACGATATTTTGGTATTGTTCTTGTTTTGGATCGACTTTGCAACATTATACAATTAAAAACAAAAGCTTCAAAGGTTCATATTTAGGGTCCCCAAAATTCCTAATTTCCTTTAGCTGGGGATTATTATTATTGACGTTCTAGCGGGTGTTTTTTTACAAAAAATATTTGGTGACAGACCTGTAGAGTTGGACATTTCTTATATGTCGGACCATACAGAAGCTGGCATTGTCTATTTGCATGGTACACTTCTCCTGGGAGCTTTGATTTCAGTACGGGAGGTACAGTTGGTCGTAAACTTGTAGTTGATGGAGGGTCGTTTAGGCAGTCTGAGGCTCCAGAGCTGTTTAATAAAAAATTAATACATTAATTTTGCACCTGATCCTTCGTCAGTTTCTCATGATATTCGTTGAATGAATTTGAGAGATACATTCCAATAATGATTGAGTCTGGTTTTTTGAGATTCCGTGGGGTAATTGCAGATGACCAAAGCTTGAACATTAAATAATTGAAGACAGTAGCAATATATCATTTAGTGTGTTATAAAAATAAGGGTCTTGGGACAGTCAATGCCAGTCTCATCTATGATTTTGATAAGCCGTGATAAATTTCCATTACATTTCTTGAACTCCCTTAACGGTGAATCTTATGTTCTTTCTCACCGACCTGAAAAAAAGACATACGCATCCTTCGGAGCTATAGGTGTTTTTCTATCACTTTCAAATTGTTATTAGGATTAGTACTACCGGAGTACCAGAGTTAGCTTACGATAAATATTAAGTGATGAGCCTGCAAAACCTAAATTATTCAAAATCTGAACCAATCAAAGTCTGGAGATTCCGGAATCAGGAGTGGATTCCATTCATTAGCCGCTCGTGAATTTCAAAGCGGGTAGGGAGGACATATTTATGAAATAATAGTTCGCATACCGATATTGTTATTCAGTTTCTTTCCTTTCCATTTATTCAGCACATTTTACCCAATAAACCAATGATTAATAGATCGTACATGTAATTCATTCGATACTGAACTGACCTTAAAAAACTCTGAGCAAATGCTCTTGAACAGTTGGACCACGTAAATGATGCAGGGCCAGAAGAGACAACTGTGGACATGATGTATTTACGGTTTGGACAATCAGTTGTTCCATCGTGGAAATAACCAAAACTAAAACAATCATTCAAAGTAATTATATATATATATATATATATGCATTGCTCACTGCTCGCAGTTTGAGCACTTTGGTGACTCCACAATGCAATCCTACAATGTGTAGCCGTACATAGTGGGTCCCAAGTCCACAGTTACCATAAAGCCATTATGGTGATAGCCGGTAGGGCACATTGTATACTTTCATGTATATATTACGCTCACCGCTCATGTGGTTTGAGCACTCTCATGGATTGGGCGGAGAGTCTCTCTCAATGAGACGTTTACTGTTTGCATTATGCATTGCTCACTGCTCGCAGTTTGAGCACTTTGGTGACTCCACAATGCAATCCTACAATGTGTAGCCGTACATAGTGGGTCCCAAGTCCACAGTTACCATAAAGCCATTATGGTGATGCCGGTAGGGCACATTGTATACTTTCATGTATATATATATATATATATATATATATATATATATATATATAACGTCGAACATTACGAAACAACAGAGTATACTGCTTTACGAAACCTGAAAAAAGATACTTCGATCATCATCATACCGGCAGATAAGGGGAAAGCTGTAATCGTTATGAATACCGAAGATTATGAGAAGAAGATCAGAAGCCTACTTGATGATGACAACTTATTTGAAGATAACTGATAAACGTAGAAATCCCACTGCACGAGTCGACAAAGACCTTAACAAATTGTTGCAAGAAATAAAAGCGCAACCTTCCGAACATGACCGTGACAAAGATCAAATACAGTTTAAACATTACTATCATCTTCGTAGTGCCGATGGCTCAGCTGCAACCTTTTATGGGTTACCTAAAATTCACAAGCCTGATGTACCACTACGCCCGATAACCAGTTGCATTAACTTCCCCACCTATATACAGTATACCTATCTAACACCATTTCTATTCAGATCAGATCCTGGTTTCTATTCAGACTCTTCTTGTCTTAAACGAAGGCACTACCGCGTATTCATGTTTGGCTCTCCTATCACGAGTTGCGCTCGGAAACAAACGCGGATCTCATACCATAACCACGGCAACATTCCGCAAAATCGAAATATCATTCACCAAACAAAAATAATTTGATTCCTTAAAACATATTGAAGAATATAAAAAGACTATTCTTTCGTTGCATAGGCACTTTAAAAAAGCGGTTTATGAAAATTGAAACCAGTATAGTAGTTAATCAGTATTTGCATCCACATAATATTGCATGATGAAGTCAAAAAAGAATGCGGCAGCCGGACGTACGGGGAATGGGATCAAGAAAGCTATGTAGGAACAGTATACATAATTTCCTACTCACTTGTGAAATAGTTCGTGTGCAATAATACCAGCAGAGTTAATTCCAGCGATGTTAACAACAGTAGCTGTTTTTCCATAGTCTGTGCATAATGTTCCAAGTGTGCCTCGACCTACGGGAACGATCGAATCAATTAATCAATCAATCAATCAATCAATCAATCAATCAATCAGTCAACAATCAATATATCAATTAATTCTTACCTCCAACATCACCACCTCTGTTATTGAATACATAAAAAATAAAACATGTGTTGCAATGAGTTCACATGCGTTTTTCAAATTCAAATGCTAATTGGACACAAATTCTGATATTCTGTAAATCGGATTTAAAATATTGAACGCCTTCATAAATTGAAATAATTCTTCACCTGATCTGTATTTAGCATTTCATACACCTTAGAAATTTACAACTGAAAATTCTTGCACTAAGCTGGCTTTTGAACATGTAATACATTTAATCGTATTCGTCAGAATTTATAATGATTAATCAATACATTAGCTAAACCCAGTGTTCGCCAGTAACGAAGTAAATTTACTTCGTTACTTTACTTAAGTAAAAAAAATCAGTATTTACTTGTAACGAAGTATATTTTTCAACAAATACTTTGTACTTGTAACGAAGTAATTTTTTTGTTCAATAATTACGTTTTAACTTCGTTACTTTTTGTTTTATCGGCAAAGTAAAAAAGAAATTCGGAATGCGGAATCGCGAAAGACTCGGTCCACTCTATCCATCCGCTGGAGATCTATGTAGTGGAGAAATTGCGTGAAGTTGTTTGCATGTGCACGTAATTGGCAACTGTCGAGTTGGCGCCGCCAAACAGCGCCCAGATTAAAGTACAGTACCAGATTATCAATTGTCATTTGTCATGTTGGTTAGTGGTTCGAGAATATATAGTTTGTTTCAGAAGTACTTTTCTGGAATATTTTTTTGCCATACTTTTACTTTTACTTAAGTACGATTTTCAGGCCATACTTTTACTTTTACTTAAGTATAAACTGAGGAGTTACTTTTTACTTTCACTGAAGTACAAAACATCAGTACTTTGCTGAACACTAGCTAAACCCCACTAGACTAGATTTCGGTTATCGCGTACTATCTCAAACTGAATGCGATTTCCCTTGAATCTCATAACACATGATGATTAAATATGAAATTGAACTCTGTTAACTATCACCTATCTCGAACTTAAAATACACGTAGTCTCCATGCATTATGTTTTACATGCGATGTGGATTTTAGTCTTCGACAACTAACGCGGATATCGCCATTCAGTGTTTCTTTACAAACGATTACGCATGCGCAGTGAAGAACATGAACTTGTTTAACAGAAATAGGATCACAAAAGATCGACAAAAACAACTGGGTGAAATCCGCCTTTAATCGCCATATTCTTTAACGCATCCAAAACATATATCAAACTAGATAATACTGCTACTTTTATTGGAGTGTGTTTTATTTCAATTTTTAGTTGTTGCTTGCATGTACGCTGGATGCATGAACTTCTTCTAAGTATTTGAATTTTTCGCTGTGTTTCTTCAAGAGGGGTTTAGTTTGAAGAACTTGCAAATGTAATTTGTACCGATACTGCCGATTAACATATATAAACATACTCACAGTTTTGGTATTTACCTTGAGATAAGAGTAGTACTGTCAAAGCTATCAGGATCGTCTTTAGATTCGGATATGTTTTCCCTAACCCACGCCATCATGGTGTATAATTTATTGAGTGAACTAGAACTGGCATTGTACGACAACTACAAAAAGTAAAAAGTTTAATGTTTACAAAATTGTAACATGAGCGCATTTTCGATCAATGTGATCATCATCATAGAGGTAACTCTGACATAGCACAATTCAGAGAAAATAACAAATATAGACTATAATAATATATACAACCCTCCCGAGGGACCAATTGCACATCAGTTTAAAGAGTGTAGTTAATTACCAATGTGATGTGTATAACTGTGTTTATTATGATTATGCATGATAAAAGTACTGCATAATGATTCGTCGAGAGGAGTGTAATTATTTATTTAATCAGGGAGTATATTGATGTTCTATATTATCGTCTGTTTGTCCGAAATGCTAATGTTGTGACGTCAAATCAGTCATCATTTCGGATAAAATATTCTGCTGCTACAGCAATTTGCCTAATTCAACCTTTTATGATATATGTCAACGCTATACCAGAAATTCTATCACTTTTTTCACTAAAATCTTCAATGGGCAACAGCCAGTAAAATATCAGTAATACTACACTAACATATTTAATATTGGCTGCGGCAGTGAAAACGATCTATTTTGACAACCATATAATAAAGCATATTGCAATATAATCCATCCACTTACTTCACCATTGTTCAGGAAAATAATTTTGTTTAAGATGTAATTTACTTTTATTTCTCCGAAGCTGTCATCGCGGAAAATTCCAGCGACCTGCAACAAAAATCGTATCTCTCAGATTTATCTGTATTAAACAATATATTTGGACATGTCAGTTATATACAATGTACATACAAAAATATATTAAAATATACAGTCTCTAGCCGTTGTTATTATAGTTAGAGTAAAATGTTAATGTTAATATAGTTAGCTAGATTAAAATGCTAGGATCATTATAATTAGAGTAAAATGCTAGTGTTATTATAGTTAGAGTAAAATGCTAGTGTTATTATAGTTAGAGTAAAATGCTAGTGTCATTATAGTTAGAGTAAAATGCTAGTGTCATTATAGTTAGAGTAAAATGCTAATGTCATTATAGTTAGAGTAAAACGCTAGTGTCATTATAATTAGAGTAAAATGCTAATGTTATTATAGTTAGAGTAAAATGCTAATGTCATTATAGTTAGAGTAAAATGCTAATGTTATTATAGTTGGAGTAAAATGCTAATGTTATTATAGTTAAAGTAAAATGCTAATGTTATTATAGTTAGAGTAAAATGCTAATGTCATTATAGTTAGAGTAAAATTATAATGTTATTATAGTTAGAGTAAAATGCTAATGTTATTATAGTTAGAGTAAAATTATAATGTTATTATAGTTAGAGTAAAATGCTAATGTTATTATAGTTAGAGTAAAATTATAATGTTATTATAGTTAGAGTAAAATGCTAATGTCATTATAGTTAGAGTAAAATTATAATGTTATTATAGTTAGAGTAAAATGCTAATGTTATTATAGTTAGAGTAAAATTATAATGTTATTATAGTTAGAGTAAAATGCTAATGTCATTATAGTTAGAGTAAAATGCTAATGTTATTATAGTTAGAGTAAAATGCTAATGTCATTATAGTTAGAGTAAAATTCTAATGTTATTATAGTTAGAGTAAAATGCTAATGTTATTATAGTTAGAGTAAAATTCTAATGTTATTATAGTTGGAGTAAAATGCTAATGTTATTATAGTTAGAGTAAAATTATAATGTTATTATAGTTAGAGTAAAATGCTAATGTCATTATAGTTAGAGTAAAATTATAATGTTATTATAGTTAGAGTAAAATACTAATGTTATTATAGTTAGAGTAAAATGCTAATGTTATTATAGTTAGAGTAAAATGCTAATGTTATTATAGTTAGAGTAAATGCTAATGTTATTATAGTTAGAGTAAAATGCTAGTGCTAGTAAAATGCTAGTGTTATTATAGTTAGAGTAAAATGCTAGTGTTATTATAGTTAAAGTAAAATACTAGTGTTATTATAGTTAGAGTAAAATGCTAGTGTTATTATAGTTAGAGTAAAATACTAGTGTTATTATAGTTAGAGTAAAATACTAGTGTTATTATAGTTAGAGTAAAATGCTGGTGTTATTATAGTTAAAGTAAAATACTAGTGTTATTATAGTTAGAGTAACATACTAGTGTTATTATAGTTATAGTAAAATGCTAGTGTTATTATAGTTAGAGTAAAATGCTAGTGCTAGTAAAATGCTAGTGTTATTATAATAGTTAGAGTAAAATGCTAGTGCTAGTAAAATGCTAGTGTTATTATAGTTAAAGTAAAATGCTAATGTCATTATAGTTAAAGTAAAATGCTAGACGTGTTATTAAAGTTAGAGTAAAATGGTAGTGTTATTATAGTTAGAGTAAAATGCTAAATGTTATTATAGTTAGAGTAAAATGCTAGTGTTATTATAGTTAGAGTAAAATGCTAAATGTTATTATAGTTAGAGTAAAATGCTAGTGTTATTATAGTTAGAGTAAAATGCTAAATGTTATTATAGTTAGAGTAAAATGCTAATGTTATTATAGTTAGAGTAAAATGCTAGTATCATAAAAATAATGCAGAAAACATAGACTTACGATATTTGCAAGGGTTGGAAGTATATTTGTCAGAGTTGATAAATTGAGATTGTTCAAATGATCAACGATGTACATTGCTTTCAGGTATTTACGTGGAGTATAAATATTCGTGTAAGCTAGATTGTCAATCGTGGAACGTCGAACATGTCTCTTCTGTCGTTTCGGAATCACTGCCTCTTCGTTACATGCGAAAAAGAAATATCGATTTGTGAAATTTAAAATTCAGATAATTCTTAAACTACAAATCCAAAAATCTAAAATGTTGGTTTACTGACGAAATATTGTGTACAAGGAGTCTAAAGGCTCGTTCACACGGGCGATTTCTCGCACTGCGATTTCAAACCCCGCGTTTGAAAAAAAATTTTCTTTTTTCTTTTTTCCCTTCACCAGATTCTGTGGTCGCCATTTTTGCGTGCGAAATCAGCCTCTGTGTGTGCGAGGGGGTCTGCTCTAGCGTATTTTGTGCTTTTTCACGGAAGATCGCAGCGAAATCGCAGCGAAATTCGAGCAAACTCGAAACCACGGCGATTTCAAAATAACAAATCGCAGCGAAATCGCCGGCTGTTCACACGCGCGGTTTCGCGCGGTTTGAAATCGCAGTGCGAATGCGATGAAAGTCGCAGCTAAAATCGCAATCAAATCGTAGCAAAAATCGCCCGTATGAACGGGCCTTAATAATGGAGCAAAGTCCCTTACAGTGAAGGCTACAAAATTACAGTGCAAGATATTCAGGTTCGTGTCTGAAATTTGTTCTTACTAATTTTTGTCACACCGATTATTTTGCCATTACAAAAATTAAGGACAAAATGGCCGGCGCTTGAGAGTTAATTTACACATTAGGTCCTAAAACAAATTGCGTCCCATGTTACAGTGATTTACTTAGAGCAAAACTATTAAAATGAAAATTATGATTATTGAGGGGCTCGTCTACCGTTTTCCGACGAGATAATATTATGTAACAACAATTTTCAAACACGAACATGAAAATTTTACTATTTACCAGGCTCACGAATAAGATGTGTCGCATGCGATTGCATGTATGTCAGCAATCCACAGCATTTCGTGTAATCACATGACTTGTCACAACAGGTGAAATTATTATTTATCTCACATGTGAGAAAACATGTTTTCACATGTGAAAAATTCTATCACATGTAAATCACATGTAAGAAAGTATGTTTCACATATGAAAAAATGTTATCACATGTGGATCACACGTGAGAAAGTATGTTTCACATGTGAAAAAATGCGATCACATGTAATGCACGGAATTTTCGTAAGGGTATGTAGATGAAATAACAATAATAATAATAATAATAATATAGTAATAATAGTATTTAATATTTATACTGCGCAAATATAAAAATATTCATATTCGCATTACATATGCGTAAACTGAGAAAGTCGTACAAATATTGCGATGCGTGCCTTGCAAAATCAGAAATTTCTAATTCCCTTACTTTTCCCTCAATATTTACCGGGGGTATATGTTAGCCTGCGTGCAGACTCTACAATCCAGAGGGCATTGTATATTTGGGTAGAACTGATTAAATCTACTGTGCAGTATTTTAGATTAGCAAAAATATCATTAATATGCGATACATTGTTTTCTATTGCATTGTAATTTGATACCTTCTAGATCACATGTTACATCATTCTCTTCGGCTGATTTCTTGTAAATTATATGAGGAACTGCAGACAAAGAACGCTTGTGTCGTTCAGCAAGATGAGTTGGAACAGGTTGCAGAAAGAAAGTTTCATCCATCAATTTAATCATGCCTTCCTACAAAATACATCCCTGTTAATATTTAAGTACACTCATGCATGTTTTATAAGAAATAGCATCAACGGTTTGAAGAGCCTATGCAAGGGAAAAACAAACTACTGAAAGTGCCTACGCAAGACAAAAGTTTTCTTTCCATATTTGCTTCATTCGACTGTCTCAGAACTTCATTCGACTGTCTCAGAATGTCTCAGAACATGTTGAAGATGAATAAAGAGAAAACTGAACTTATTGTTTTAAATGCTCGTCACAGTCCACCTACAATGGCTGCCGGTGGAACATAGGATTAGGTTTAAGACTCTTTTATTAATATACAAATGTTTGTCTAATAACGCTCCATCCTATACCTGATGGACAAAGTTCATCCTTACGTGCCTACGCGTAATCTAAGATCTATGTCTAAAAATCAACTGGAAGTCATACCATACAACTTGGAAACATATGGCCGTAGGGCGTTTTGTGTATATGCACCAAGACTTTGGAATGCCTTGCCTGACCATATTAGGCACTATACACAATCATTGGATAGTTTTAAGAAACATCTAAAGACATATCTTTTTAGAGAAGCTTATATTATATTAGGATCTTACTTTAAGTTTATGATTGTAATAGCTTATATTTATATACGTGTACTGTAAAGTGGAATTAGCGTTATAGAAATTTCTTTGAATAATAATAATAATAATAATATATGTTACGATATAAGAAGAATCGATTTCAATTTTCTAGTTACCACTTGCCTTTGTCTAGACAAAAGCATTGCAAATTTATATTTTATCGATACTTGACGCAAGCTGGTTACTGCAATTCTATAATATCGTTTGTTAAGTTTTATCGTTCTCCGAGTGACACTTTCTGAAATATAGACGAAAATATTTGATTTCACGTTTTACACAACTAAGCCGACGTCATCAAGTTGTTCCAATTTCAAATACTTATATCTAATTGGAAAATTGAAAAATAGAAATTGATAATTAGAAAATTGAAAAGGAATTCTTCATTTCTCCTAGCATACATTCGAAAGATGAAGAATATTATATGAATAATATGGAATGTTTTCGTTGCATAGGCATTTTTACTAGTTTCAAACATCAAGCTGCAGTTTTGTTTGATATTAACAAGTTCTACGTTTCCTTGTCAAACTGTTAATATATACGCAGGAAAGCTCGTGATCCTGGAGGCGGGAATCGAATTGTAACCACCTTCTTAACACCAAATAAAATATATAAAAATAAAATTTCGAAGCACGAACAAAAGTTTCAATACATAAATAAATATGACCCCCTAAATATGAATATGACCTCAGAAAATCTGTAGCTCCAACGGTTTAGAAGATACAGCTATGTATGTCGGAAGTATTACTTAAGGGCGTGGTCAATTAAGGGCGTGGTCATTTTCGGGCTTTTCGTCCCGGATAGAGAATTTGGCACACATCCCAAGTTGTTCCCTGGGGTCAAATTAGCCTATAACAGTTAAGTTATTCTCTCCTAAATTATGTGCATACATGTCTAAGCCAGGTCCTAAACTAATACACATTACTATATACCGATTTGCAAAAATAGATATCAATACACCGCAACAATAATTTGTTTCTATACGCAACAAAATATCCTACATACATACAACTAGCTAAACCAAAGAACATGAATCAAGTTATATTGTCACCACAGTAACACGTTAGTTCCCAGGCCTCTTCGTTCCAAAAGCAAAATGATTTGTTTTCTTTGATGTGCAGAACATTTTGAGATTGGGGAATTTCGGAGAACGTTTTCACAAATGTATCAACACAGAAACCCAAATTTTAAATTTCCGACGTTCCTCACTATAGCAAAAACCACAATATTCTACTATGGAACGAAGAGGCCTAGGAACTAATCTGTTACTATGGTGACAATATAAATTGATCCACGATCTTTGGTTTAGTGGTATATGTATGAATATACACCAAGTAATTTCAGTGGATACTTTTGTTAACTGAAAAACGTATTGGCTTACCATCCCTACTCCATAACTAATGGCGACCATTGATCCTTGGTGCGAAATAACATTTCCAATGAAATGTTGCGCAGATATTTCTGTACTGATTGATGTTGAACCATTCTTGTGCCTTGTTTCGATTGAAAATTTATTGCCGAGAAGATTTTCATTTAACGACACATTCAGGTGTAACGCTAAACCAAAAGCCTTCAAGTGATAATAAAACACATTTGTTTTATCTGCGGTGTTTCGTCGGTCCCTTGAGTGTTGGTGTGATAATTCGTAGGTTACGAATTCGCCATTTTCATTAGTCTGGAAAGGTTGAGTGATCTCATATTCGGGAACTAGAAGAATTTAGAAGTAATTTGAAAAAAATAGATAACAAATATTCTATACGAGGTTCTGACTGAACATCACACTATATGAGTTAGTTTTCTCAAAAAAAAATCGTGCGTATTATCATTATATACAATTACGTTTAAAGGAACAGTCTATCCTTAAATAAAAGTTATTTGCCGAATTACTTCGGAATGAGTATTAATTTTTCTAGTCTTTTTAGTTTTAGAAAAAATTAGCATTGTTTATCATACTTTTGTTAATTGAAAGCCTCCTGCATATGTTCTAATTGCGGGCGAATGCGGTTATTCCCATTAATTGTTTAATATGACGTCACTGAGTGATAGAGTGCCTATGCAATGAAAAATTCAGTTGTAAAATAACCCGTTTGTTTGAAAGAACTCTTGAAAATACAAAGACAAACCATTTACAACTTTTTTCATATCTCACTTCACTCTTGAGATGCTAAAATTTGTTTGATATGAACATGATCACACCTATGGCATCACAATGCATAATGATTTGTATACTGCATATCTTTACCATTATCACATGGAATCGTTTGATGATTTGCATATATTTGATGTCATTATGGATACATCCACGCACATGCACCTGCATTTCAAATGATTTTATTACATGATTTCAAGGATATATAAGCGTTTTCAATAAGTTATTAATCAGTGTGGTGTCATAACTATGATCATTTACATATCAAACAAATTTTAATATCTCAAGAGTGAAGTGAGATATGGAAAAGTTGCAAATGGTTAGTCTTTATAATTTCAAGAGTTCTTTCAAATAAAAGAGTTATTTTACAACTGAATGCTTCATTGCATAGGCACTTTAAATATCAGCGATACTAATACTAACCATACTATTGATGAAAATCAATAGCGTGAAAAAACTACACCCCAACTTCATAAGTATGAAGCACGGTGATAATTACATATAAGCGCGCGCCTGCTAAAAATGGACCTGGGATCGGCGATCACATGACATCCATAATTTCTCGGTGTATTGTTTTGATAATTTATACAGTCTTTGTTCCTTTATATTTGTTTGCGTTGTTGACGTGAATAATGCTTATCATTATAAGGTATTAATCGATAAAGTAACTATATAGATAGCATAATTCATCAAAGATCTATGATTATCTCATATAAATTTCATGCAAGGACAAGTATATATCGAATGCAGTTCTTGACAATCAACCAAAGCAATGGCTAATTTGTGGTAAATTTTTAAGACGAGGAAAATTATTAAAATCTTCATTTAGATAAATAAATTATACTCTAACTGAATTAATTAGTTTTAAAACGGTACAATAAGATTAGAGAATCGACCGCTCAATCCTTGGGTACGGTTGACGCAATGAAATCTATATTATATAACTGCTGGGCTATATTCTGGTCTTTGGACGAGTAAAAATGAAGTCAATTTCAGTCAATGAAGTCAATTTCAGTCCCCTATCCTGCCTTGTACGTCAGTTGAGCCTACTACACAAATTTTCGAGTATTTTTCTCAACTATATGTTCATGTTGAAAACATGCACAAAACACAATATCAAGAGGAAGAAATGAACCAGTAATTTCTAATTTATTTCAAAGTCAAGCCGAGCCAAAATGGTACATTTTTTACAGAAAGAGATTTCAGAATTAAGACAAAATGACGAAAGAAGTCCTCAAACAATTCTTGAAAAAAAGGTTAACGAACAATTTTTCTTTACCGTTCTTTCCCATTTTCAGACAACTGACGTCACATCAGGTAATAGAACATTACTGAATCGTTTTCAATGTCGTGAAAAGGACTGGGACTAACGTACAAGACCGCGCAGGGGCTTCACATGATACCAGGAACATATAGTCCTCCAGTTATATAGAGCTCACTGGGTGGACACCAACACATCTTTTTAAAAAAAGTACCTTCATCTGCAGAGTTTGCTCCAAAATATATTTTTAACTCTTCATCACTCATGCGGTGGTGAAGCTTGCTCTTGGTATATTCCTGTATGAATTTTAAAAAGTGAAAGTTTATTGATCAAACATTTTAAGCACAAGTCAGTTTCTCCAAAACAAATCTACTAACTAGTTGATCTACACAACTTTCAAACAATCAGCTGACTATATTAATCTTAGGAAAACTTCATCGAAGTTTAACAACTAAAAAAAGGCTTAGTGGTATTAATTAGGCATGGCTCTTGACTTCGAAACTGAAGTTTCCTATATGTTCCAGAGATTTTGTCCAAACTAAGTCAAACTTGCCAAACATATTTACCATACAGTAGGAACTCATTTACGGTTTTGTTTCCATGACAACAAGGTCACGCGACTCATTGGCGGCCATTTTGGATGAAAACATAAAACGTTCTTGAAGCACGCGAATATATATAATTTAAACAATTAAACAGCGTAATTTGATGCAAATATTGATCTAGTTTGTCTAGCTAAGTTGCCAGATTGTATAGCTTTACTGTAAATGGAAACTTTTAGCGAATGATTTTTCCTCTAATTACAATTTCTCTAATATTTTTGTTTATACGAAGTATCAAATTACGCTATTTAATTGTTTATATTGCATGTATTCGCGTGCCTCAAGAACGTTTTAAGTTTTCATCCAATATGGCCGCCAATGAGTCACGTGACCTTGTTGTCATGGAAACGAAACCGAAAATTAGTTCATACTATAATATGATACATATGTTTTATAAGTTTGACTTATTTTGGACAAAATCTTTGGAAAATACGAAATTTCAGTATCGAAGTCAAAAGCCATGCCTTAATACCGTTGAGGGCATTCAATTATTATGTTTAGAAAAGTTAATAGTTAAAGGAATCTGCTATTGTACTCGAGAAATAACGTTTTCATTAATTCTCGTATTTATGCTTCTAGACGCCGCCATTTTATAGTTTTCAATTTTGACGTCATCGAGTACTTGTCTTTTGTTCATTGTACTCAAATGACGTCAACATTTAAAATAATCCACCGCTGCACAACAACTTTGAGCTGTCGAGCAAACTCTAAAACATCCAGAAGCATTTAAATACGAGAAAGAAACGTTATTTCTCAAGCACATTGCCAGATATACCGTAAAAATATTAATAAATCTAAAGATACTTCAATTTGTTTTATTTAAAAGTGATTTTTGACTGCTGTTCTCCTTTAAGGAAGGTAAATTCTGTAAATTCTACTTCGGTTATTAATTCTGTTAAATTACCTAAAATATCGACTGTCTATAAATAGCCAGCGAGTGTTTTGAATTCAGGTGCATTCATAAGTAAATTATATAATGCATACCGGGGATATGTTGCCTATGTTATATAACATCGCTGGGATGTTATATCATTTATCCACGTTATATCATGTATCCACGATGAATAAAACGATGAATAATATAATAATTCAATGGAAACTTTATTAAATGACTTTTTAGATAATATACAACTGTAAATCTCGCTTATTTAAGTAATTGATAAAATACGAGCGGCAGATCTGTATGGGCATTTACAAACAATGGCGAGTGCGTAGCACGAGCCATTGTAAATCCCACACAGATCTGACGCGAGTATTTTATCGTACTTGTGAAATGAACCAATGAACGATACTATAAGCTTAATTAGTATTCATAACTTTGTAAAAGATCGTCCTAATAAGCATTCATAACTTTGTTAAAGATCGTCCTAACCAGTATTCAATCTTTATTGAGCTTTACAAAGCTATATACATGTGACAAAAAATACCACGCTGTGATTGTGGCTTAGCCTCATTAATTATTCATGCTTTCACAAGGTCAATATATAACTAACAATATATAACTAATAACTATTTATAACAACATAAAACAAATATATAGCACAATAATTTTAAAAAGTTAGCAGTTCGGGATTTGTCCATTCCTTGTTTCGGCAACAGAATATGTAATAGGTGGTTCTGATTGCGATCGTCGTCATTCTCTTAATACAATATTTTTGGTGAGTCTTTTCAAGACTAAGATCATTCAGCATTTCTATGAATGTTGAAAATTCTGCTGCAAAGACACCAAGGGAGCTGATCAATAGGTTTACAAATTTAACTGATCTGAATTGTTCACTTTTACTTTGTTCCCTAATCAATTCTGAATATTTGGATTTTTTAATAATAATAATAATAAATAATAATAATAATAATGGCAACTTTATTGAAATTCTTTATATATATATACAATTATAAATCTCACTAATTTAGGTAATTTATAATTGACAACTTGAAACTATTTATTGTTTACAAACTATATAGAAAAAGAAAAATGTATCTTTAAATGTTCAGTAATTCCGGATTTGTCCAGTCCTTATTTCTACAACAAAATATATAATATGTTATTCTAATGGCGATAGACATAATTCTCCTTATACAATAATTTTGGTGTTTGTTATCAAGAACTTATTGACAAATTTACAAATTTGACGGATTTAAAATGTTCCTTTTGCTGTGTAATGAGATATTTGTATCTTGCTCTTTTGCGATCAACATTTGTTTGGAGATTAGATTCATATCCGACAGAGAGTTCAACGATATAGAGACAATTAGTGGAAATGGATAGAAGCAGATCTGGGCGGAACGTGTCACCAGTTATGATTGAAGGGCTCTTATATCCAGGAAGATCAACGAAGAGATTAGAGTTGTTGACAGGTTGTAGGGTTTGTGCAATAAAGTTCAGAACAGAATCATGTCTCCATGTGAATCGTGGTAGGTACGATTGACATCCCGCAACTACGTGTAGGAGGGTTTCAGGGTTTAAGCAGAAGGAGCAATCAGAGTTCGACATTATTTCCCATTTAGTAAGGTTTTTTGCGGGTGGGAAGTGAGTTATTGATGTAACGGATGGTGAAGTTATAAATGTTCTTTGGGAGGTTTGATTGGGATTTAGACCATATGCCGTTTAATTTCCACAGTAAGAACTTGATGACGTTAGAGAAGAAGGAGCCTTGGAGAACCAGATGATTCTGAAGTTTGATCTCTTGTCCGGAGTTGAAACTGTGGTGTAAACGTCGTATTGGATGTTTTTATGGTCACATGTTGTTTTCCAGAGATCTTTTATGGAATCATTTGGAGAGGTTTTTAAGGCGTTACGAGCAACTGTTTGGCACTGAACAAACTTGATAGATGGAGGGTAGATATTTAGACCAAATTTGTTAGTGGTAAGGTATACATCACTTAAAGTTCCTGATACAGGTATTTCAAGCCATTTACGTATACAAAGAGCACAAACGAGAGCTAATCACTCTCCTTGATGATGTTATGTCTGAAATTGACCTTAAACCTCTACACCCGAAAAACAAACTTCTACTTTATAGTCGTTACCTCCTATCCAAATTTTCCTGGCATTTTACCGTTGCTACCTTATCAAAAACCTGGGTCTCTGGAAACATGGATTCGGCAAGTCAAAGTATTTTCCTAAGTATTTTCTAAGTGTTAAGTATTAAGTATTAAGTAAGTATTAAGTATTAAGTATTAAGTATTAAGTACTAAGTACTAAGTACTATTAAGTACTTAGTATTAAGTACTTAGTATTAAGTATTATTATTATTATTATTATTATTATTAAGTATTATTATTATTAAGTATTATTATTATTAGTATTAAGTACTTAGTATTAAGTACTAAGTATTAAGTACTTAGTATTAAGTACTGTTAAGTACTAAGTAGTATTAAGTACTAAGTACTATTAAGTACTAAGTATTAAGTATTTTCCTAAGTATTTTCTTTAAGTATTTTCCTATAATAATAATAATAATAATAATAATAATAATAATCATAATAATAATAATAATAATAATATGATTATGATTTTCTATGTATTAATATATAGACGTACCTGGTGTAGATTTTTAAAATGGCAGTCACCTAATATAAGTAGAAAAATTAGGAGTTAAAATTAGGAGTTAATCATAGCATATTAGATCGTTCTTACAAAAACTGTTTGTTAAGTAGTATATCATACACCAGAAGCATTTGCTATATCTGATTTGAAAACACCGAGAGTTGTTTTAAATACGAGGCGATAGACGTATTTTTTAACCAACTTTGATGTATTTTCGAATCAGTATTATCAACAACGTCTCGATTATGATTTTCCTTTCTGTTTTCCGCATATTAAACTTAAAATGCCTATCTTACGTTTGGGGATTTTACATATTATTTTGGTCTTCCTGAACAAAATTATAATATATCTTGTCAGAGAAAATTTCATCTTTATGGACTTTTTTGCTGTTAAAGTTATCAGATGTGATGTCACAACAGGCATTTTTGTGACAAGTAACAAAAGAAAACTGGTTTGGAATGCCTCTTGTGACATCACATCCCGTAACTTTGACAGCGAAAAACTCCATCAAGATGACATTTTCAGCTGACAATATATATATTGTGATTTTGCTCAGGAAGACCCAAATATTAAGGATACGTAAAACCCCCAAACGTGAGATAGGCACTTAAATTGCACCTAACCCCGAAAGTTATGTTTGTTTTGTTTGAAAGTACGTCAAAAATAACGAAGGATGGCGCTAACCGTTTTTCAATATCAATTTATATCAATATCTTCGAAATTAACCAACGAAATCACTTGAAACTTTTGCATGTGAATACCGACCACCAAACTGAAGGACATCGTTCAAGTTTTATGATCGCCATATTAACAAATTGGTTTCCAGATCTATTAATTTCTAAAACAAAATTACTTGTTTTCTCTTCAGTGACAAATATTTTCGGGTTAGTACTGGTTGAGCACATTTACACTGATTTAACCAAAAAGAAACTGAAGTTTGATAATGGTGCAAAGAGTCACGAAGGTTTTCGATAAAGGAACTTAGAGGTTTGGATACTCATATGTTACAACAATAAAACTTGAACGATGTTCTTCCATTTGGTGATCGGTAACCACATTCAAAGTTTCAAGTGACAAATAGACCATATAAGTCAAGAACGAAAATCGACATTGAAAAAACGGGTAACGCCATCCTTTATAATTTTTAACGCCCTTTCAAACAAAACAAAGATGATTTTCTGGGTTAGCTGCAATTTAACAATTTCGGCAGACCAATTTTCAAGTTCTACGTCTGCTTTCAAACTGTGAAGTTAAGTGGGGGGTTTACATGTTCAAAATAATGATATGCTAAAAATAAAATCCTTTTGTCAGCATAATATTGGATCAAGTAGATTAATGTAAATTGTTTCTATGACCTTAAAGTTGACGATTTTCGTTTCTTCGCTTTCTTTTTGAGATATATATCAGTTTGTTTGACATGCAAATGTCTGAAATTATGCATGTCATATTATGCATGTCATAATATATGACTTATTGGAGAAATGTGTGTATCTCTTTCATGGCAAAGATATATAAGGCAAAGATATATAACATTCTCTTCATACCACTGCCATTTCTCGTTCTCCCAAACTTCTACTCGTGTTTCTATAACTCTATGGAAACACCGAAAATGTTTTCTATTTCTTAAATAGAACACATGTCAGGCCATATTGACATGATCTTTAATGAAAACTGCATCCGTAAATATCTTGTCAATCCTTGATATAAATTATTAATTTGTCTTTTAATTGAAAGAAGATATACCTTAGAAAGTGATTATTTCCGCATTTTTCACCAAACTCAACGTTTTCTTGACTCTTATTTCGAATTATGTCCGTTTTGAATGACGCGAAGCCTGGAAGACCAAGTGACGAGCTACAAACAAAAAATCAGGTTCCGAGTCGATGTATTTAGATTGTGGATGAATAATAAAGCCTCTATAGTGTTTTCTGAGTAGACTCTGCGAATTTCCGAAGTATTTACCACGTCAAGTTAGCAACGAAGCACTTCAAAGCACTTCGTTATCGTATGGAAAGATAAACACAAACGCGCAATGCACGACGGTTGACACTCACTCTTTAACATATTTATTAGCCTTAATTCTGTAGTATATCTACTTTCATATGAGATGACAAGGCCCTTTATTTCGTACCAGTTAAATTAAGTTTGATTCAAATAAAACTTACTTGCAAATAGAAAGACAGCAAGTGTAAACGACTTGATCCAATAGAACATTTTCTTCCAGAATTTCTAAAGAAATCACACAGGTTATGTTTGAGAGAGTAGCAAAACTAATCCGAAATATGCAAAATGAATCAAATGATTCACGCGCAATTCAATGCTATATTTAAATTTGGTTATGATTGAGAGGTGCCAGTCTCGATCACGCAACGAAGTCCGGAATGACGACAGTAACTAATGAGAATTTGCATTAAATCAAAAGCGTTATATATCTTAATTATCCAAAGTATAAGAAATTGTTTCTAAATTATTTTATAAAAATAATAGACGCGACTCTGGTTTTAAAAATATTTTTGAATGTAACTTTACAAGTTGCTGTCCATGACCCAACGTTTCGACACTCCATTCTAGTGTCTTCATCAGGGGTGATCCTTGTAAGGTCAGGATCCCTATTATACCCTCATAGAACCGATGGTGACGTTATCTATTAATAAGATGCAAATAAGCTTCTGGTAATAAACCACCGTCATCGCGATTCAATGGGGCGTGGGCGCTATTGCCTATACCAAGCCTCCACACAACGTCTCTAATGGTACGGATTAGTGGTAATAATTTTGGAATTTTTCCACGCAATCTCATTATAGGTTACGCACGCGTGCTCCGAAAAGCAGAATTTTCCTTTTTTGAAAGGAAAACAGCCTTTTGGTGTTCTTTGAAACGCGTACGAAACTGAGGTTTAGTCTGACCGATGTACTCCTGATCACAGTCATTGCACGGAATGGAATAAATAGCGTATTTCCTCTGTTCCTTCGCAACACGATCCTTAGGTTTGCAAAAATATGACCCAACGTCAAGAAAGGTTTTTGAGCAACTTTTACGTTGAAACTACCTATAAGATTCGTTAATTGGTTACATAATCCTTGAATATACCGGGAACAACAGCAAAACCCATCGCCGAACTTTCGTTCTCAGAGTTTGTACGTGGTGGAGTAAGCAGGTTTTAAACTGACCGGAATTCAAAAGTGGACCAACACGCAAACAATGAACAGCATTCGTTCGATTTCCCAAACATATCCATCGTAGATCTTGAAGCGTGGCATTCAATCCCTGACACAAAAGCAGGAAATGTACACATACAAATTCCATCCATTTATGTATAAATCCCTGATGACCATTCTTTAATTATGACATTATGCTAATCTAGTTGTTTATCTTGACAGTTACGTAAAAAATTGTTTGGACTGAACATTATGCTAATTTTATCCTTTACGGTAAGTGCAGGGAATATTTTCGCGGAAACTCAGGGGCATGTTGTAAAACATGGACTGGACTGTACTGGACTGGACTGATAAAACATGGACTGATAAAACATGGACTGATAAAACATGGACTTGTAAAACATGGACTTATAAAACATGGACTGATAAAACATGGACTGATAAAACATGGACGGTTAGGATCTTTGTTGTTTTGGGGTTAGCGATTATTTGTTAATGTAGACATCATACATTCACAGCTACACGTTACATGTTTTACCAGTCCATGTTTTATAACACATAATCGCTAACCCCAAAACAACAAAGATCATAACCCTCCATGTTTTACCAGTCCATGTTTTATCAGTCCATGTTTTATCAGTCCATGTTTTACCAGTCCATTTTTTATCAGTCCATGTTTTATCAGTCCAGTCCAGTCCAGTCCAATACAGTCCAGTCCATGTTTTACAACATGCCAAACTCAGGCCTCGTTTTCACTTGAACATAAGCATAACCATAAGGACAAAACAAAAGGCAAAACAAAGGAATGAAGTGAAGCCTCGTGCGACATAAGGTCGACATAAGCATAAACATAAGAAATAGTCCAAGCATAAGCCAAGAGCAGAAGAAAAAAAAGATAAGTAAAATTCTTCTTGTTTTGTCTTCACAAAGAATTTATGCTTTGTTTTCGAATTGATCTTGTGCTTATATCGCTATGTGAAAGCCAGGCATCACTGCAACCATAGCTTATTAGTACCGGTAGGTATTTAATAGCGTAGCGCACTGATTCTATTTTTAAACCCAAAATGCGGACAAACAAACAAAAATTGAGTCTGACTAAGAATTCCCAAATGACTCATTTCCTATTGTTTAGGACTTAGATTTGACAGTAAATGCGGAGCTTTTTATTCTAGCTGCTCTTATCAGTAAGGCCTATTTCAAACGTCGAATTTATCATGTATCGAATCTAATACACATTAGGTTCGACAAAATTCGACGTCGGTTTCCGCAAACATCGAATTTATCATGTGTCGAACGTATAATCGGCCTCCCGTATAAAGAACTCGTTCGGATTGCATATAAAAAGTACTGCCTTAAATCTCGTCGCAGTGTTTGGACGAACTTGCGCCAAGGAAACCGTTTTTGGGTTCGACAGATATTTCGAATGACTAGAGAAGAGCTTGGAGCTTTTCACACTCTCGTCCCACAGCTTCGGGCACAGCTGCGTCTTCAAGACAGATAATTATTTTACAGGTATTTACATAAAATATTTACATAAAATGCTCTAGTTTCACTGATTCATCTACATTTGCGTGATGTATGCAATGAAGGATATAGCCAAATGTCGCTGGGGTACATATATAGCCAAATGTCACTGTGTATGTGGATATAGGATATAGCCAAATGTCGCTGGGTTCTCCCCAAAGTTAAATTAGAACCAGCCAGGAAAGTATTCCTTTTCCAGGGAGCTTTAATTTATAATAAACTACCGTTACATATCCGACAGATTAACTCGTTGGTTCTGTTTAGAATCGCTCTAAAACAATTTTTAGATACCAGTTAGAACAATTTGATATGTATATATTCATATTTATTATTTACATGTAATAATAGTATTAGCTACTTGTATGTCATTTTAATTTATTCCTTCACAGGACCCTTATTGATAGCAGTATTATTTTTACTGAAAAGGTTGTATCATGTTTAAATAAAGTTTAATAATAATAATAATAACACATACCGATCGCTGAGATCGCCAGGATCGCTGAACCAGTGTTTCCATATAATCGTTGACATAGAACATTTTCTATCTCGGCAATTGCGATCGCTACGATCGCCAGGATCGCTGAGCGTATGGTTTCCATATGATCGTACCGATCATATGGAAATCAGGCTTAAGTATGACTATAGCTTCCGGTGCGCTGAATATATAATGTTTTATAAAAGGAGAGTCTTTAATCACACTCACGCTATAAGAATATACAAAGTTAATATTCTGTATGGACGTGTCTTTCATGTAGTTTTATGAAGAGTTTTCAAGCTGCATGTTGTCATGTAGTTAAATGCTGAATGGTAAAATATTTATTGAGATACATCATACTTGTAATAAACAGAAAACAATATGGAATGCATGCTATGTGTGGTTTTCTATTAACTCGTTGTTCTGGTTTAATTTAAACTCACTTGCTCGACCTGTGCGGTCTGATATAAATCAGTACTTTCAATATGCAGTAAACTATATTTACAACATGCAAAACATTAAAGGCGACTTTCCCCCCATATAGTATATTGTAAATGATATATATTACTATAGATCTCAAAGTTCCAGGGAGAAATAGCCCGGTTTAACATGATCGCCGGCGATACGCCAGCTCTATAACCATACGGCGGAGCTACGCGGAGTCGGCCAGTAGCAGAGTGAAGGTTACATGAAAGTAAATGGTATGAGTAGGAATTATACGTTGTTGTTGAAAATAAATTGTTAATGTCTTAAATTTATTACAAAATCTAAAATTATATAATTCTATTTGGTATAACGCAAATGATCGTTTAGCTCATAAATATTTTTATAATAAACAAAATACCTACTTTTCTAACTTACTTTTCTGATCTAGCCGCTTTGAACTTTCGTAGTGTCTCATTCACCTGGTACACCGCTATGCTTTAAATCTCAACTTCTTAAATGTTTTATATAAGTAAATCACGCATCCCAAAATGCATCTCAAAATGACCACTTATCTATCCCATTAGCGAACGTAAGGAGGATTTTATTTTATAATCATTAACAATTCATAAGATAAAACAAAGAAAATCAGTCCCGGGATGGAGGTTTGGATATAAGAGGAAGAACTTTCTAAATATTAACTGAATTGAATTATAATATGTATAACTTAAATAACACGAATCTTAAAATATAGCAAAGGATGCCTTTTCCATCTTCAACAATAACCATAAACGTCCAATGGCCTTAACCAAATGTTTGCATGAATATCAATATCGTCACGGAATGCACTGTCAGACGATGGAAGAAAGCACACGCCACAAATATTAATATCACGCTACGTTTTATAGAATGCACGCGAGATATCAATATGGAAACAAGAAAAGTACGGCACCACAAGAAATATGTCGATAATAAGACGACTTCTTAACCAGTCATTGGTTTATTGCATGCAAGAATATTTTTAACAAATATTTTTAACTTATCTTAGCTTTACTTGCATGTCATCGTTCTATTGAGAATATATACGTTAGCTAATTAAAACTACGTTGTTATTTTGGATATTTTAACATTCCCTTTATATCGCCATATTTTTATTTTCCTGTTTTTACAATTTAATAACACGATGTTGCCATAAAGCTTTTTTATTATATCGTAAGTATAACATGCAAGTGTGATTTAAACATATCAGTGCTTGTACATATATGTTCAATAAAACAAGTAAACGGACAAAACCAAAAACAAAAACATATACAACTAATACAGTTCTACAGTAATATATATATATATATATAGTGAAAGTGGTCTTACCTCAAAATGATAAAAGCCGCAACTGTCAGTTTCACGCAAGGCGATCTTCAGGCGATTCGCCTGCGTAGACAGTGTTTTGAATATATAGCAAAGTGAAAAGGTGGTAAACTGCCAAGAATTTAGTGACGAGATACTGACGTTTCGAGCGGAGCCCTTCATCAGAGTAAGACCATGAAGGGCTCCGCTCGAAACGTCAGTATCTCGTCACTAAATTCTTGGCAGTTTACCACCTTTTCACTTTGCTATATATATATATATATATATATATATATATATATATATATATATATATATATATATATATATATATATATATATATATATAGGTACTAAGGATTTATGGTGAAGGAAAATTTCGAGTGTGGAAATATATACATTTTAAGACCTAACCGGGACCAGTTGCGAAAAATGCAACTTAGCGGCCTTCCGGTCAGGAATTGAACCCGCGACCCTGCGATGCCAGCGCAGTGCTCTGACCACTGAGCTACGGAAGCCGTTGCCGAGAGCCTAGTCACGAGTCCCGTATATAACGGTGGTAATGCCGGGATAAGATTCTGGTATATTATAGTTAATATTGGGCATTTCACTCGATTGAACAACAGGTACTAAGGATTTATGGTGAAGGAAAATTTCGAGTGTGGAAATATATACATTTTAAGACCTAACCGGGACCAGTTGCGAAAAATGCAACTTAGCGGCCTTCCGGTCAGGAATTTCGCAACTGGTCCCGGTTAGGTCTTAAAATGTATATATTTCCACACTCGAAATTTTCCTTCACCATAAATCCTTAGTACCTGTTGTTCAATCGAGTGAAATGCCCAATATTAACTATAATATACCAGAATCTTATCCCGGCATTACCACCGTTATATACGGGACTCGTGACTAGGCTCTCGGCAACGGCTTCCGTAGCTCAGTGGTCAGAGCACTGCGCTGGCATCGCAGGGTCGCGGGTTCAATTCCTGACCGGAAGGCCGCTAAGTTGCATTTTTCGCAACTGGTCCCGGTTAGGTCTTAAAATGTATATATTTCCACACTCGAAATTTTCCTTCACCATAAATCCTTAGTACCTGTTGTTCAATCGAGTGAAATGCCCAATATTAACTATAATATACCAGAATCTTATCCCGGCATTACCACCGTTATATACGGGACTCGTGACTAGGCTCTCGGCAACGGCTTCCGTAGCTCAGTGGTCAGAGCACTGCGCTGGCATCGCAGGGTCGCGGGTTCAATTCCTGACCGGAAGGCCGCTAAGTTGCATTTTTCGCAACTGGTCCCGGTTAGGTCTTAAAATGTATATATTTCCACACTCGAAATTTTCCTTCACCATAAATCCTTAGTACCTGTTGTTCAATCGAGTGAAATGCCCAATATTAACTATAATATACCAGAATCTTATCCCGGCATTACCACCGTTATATACGGGACTCGTGACTAGGCTCTCGGCAACGGCTTCCGTAGCTCAGTGGTCAGAGCACTGCGCTGGCATCGCAGGGTCGCGGGTTCAATTCCTGACCGGAAGGCCGCTAAGTTGCATTTTTCGCAACTGGTCCCGGTTAGGTCTTAAAATGTATATATTTCCACACACTCGAAATTTTCCTTCACCATAAATCCTTAGTACCTGTTGTTCAATCGAGTGAAATGCCCAATATTAACTATAATATACCAGAATCTTATCCCGGCATTACCACCGTTATATACGGGACTCGTGACTAGGCTCTCGGCAACGGCTTCCGTAGCTCAGTGGTCAGAGCACTGCGCTGGCATCGCAGGGTCGCGGGTTCAATTCCTGACCGGAAGGCCGCTAAGTTGCATTTTTCGCAACTGGTCCCGGTTAGGTCTTAAAATGTATATATTTCCACACTCGAAATTTTCCTTCACCATAAATCCTTAGTACCTGTTGTTCAATCGAGTGAAATGCCCAATATTAACTATATATATATATATATATATATATATATATATATATATCAGTCTTGAGGTATATACAGTTGTTAATTAGCATGGATATGTCCACGAATTAAACATGAGCCGTGGTTTGACAATGCCATATGACTTTGAATTGAAGTCCAGAATTTAACTTGAATATAAAATTTCAATATCACGCTTTTCGGATTTTGTTTATATATTTATATATATATTTATATATTTATAACAAAAAACACAATTTCTTCAAATACTCGGCTCGTTCTCTCACTCACTCACTCACATTGTGTATGGCGATAACTCAGGCCATCGTCTGGTGTTTATTTTTGTAATAACATAGTACATATAACAATATACTATAACAGAAATTCTAATTAATCTCCCACATGTATAACAGTCAATCGTTTTTGTAATGTTCTATAACTTTTAATTGTCTCGGTTTATCAGGAGTATTGAATAATATGCAATTTTACTGTAGGCTTCATAATACATGCCGGCCATTTCCGTGACTTCTCCTGAGCCATTAAACAGCTAATCAGATTAATTTAGTCGTCAGTTTTCTTTGTTTTAGATAAATCAGATCCTATTGTATGGGTGGTGTTATTTGGTAGTTAAAACATGAGCGGTCACAACTCATGCCCATCAACATCGAGCGCGAATGTTTTAACGAACTTGTAAAATGAAAAGAATATAATACATACTTTGTTTGGAAGTTGTAGAAACGGTACAAACAAATTATTACTAGAAATAATACGAATTCGCAATAATCCGCTCGCTCGCCTTTTCTACCCCACCCCCCCACCCCCCGGGAATTTCCCATCCATGGTGCCCAGACCTCGCACGCCGTGGCCGTGTATTTGTGTTTTGCAAAAATTCACAATTTGCAAAAGCCCGTTTTGTCGAAGAAATGTTTGAACGTTATCTCGGCCAATATTTAACCAATTTAAACTCTGAAAACAGATTTGGAATTAGCAAGTCAACATACATAACATACGTGTTTACTATATTACGAGAACGTGAGTACCCTTCGTAAAAACGGTTTATGTACTTAGAAATTAGTCGGCTATATTAAAGCTGGTCACTTGGTCGTATTTGAACGTTATCTCGATCAATATATAACCGTTTTCAATTCTGAAAACAGATTTGGAATTAGCGAGTCAAAATACATATTCGGACTTGTATTTCTATTTCCTCAAAAAACTATGTCTCTTTTTGAAAAAAAAAAGCCTTTGAATCGTTTCAATTTTTGTATTAGAATCATGTGAGGGTTCAATTTTTAAAAATATTAATTCAAATGCTGAGTATCTAGTTACCAGGACCACATTTTCCGATGTCGCACGGACGGCCGTTGATGCGTATATAAATATATAAACAAATAAATTGAATGTGGGTTTCCCGTGATGAGGGACTAAACGTTGGTCGATATTAGCACCCTCGCCCTCAGGCCTTCGCCCTCAGGCCTTCGCCCTCAGGCCTTCGGCCGGCGCTTCGCAAAAAAGCTCAATCAGGTCATTGATGTTTTGTTAATCAATGTTTTGTCCTGTGTTAAAGATGCTGATTAAATATTAATTTCTTTTGAATTTTCTTCGTGAATGATTTATGAATTTTACAAAAACAATTAAAGGACGGTTTATATACGGTCGGTTAGCCGGGCTGATTCGCTTAATGACGGGGACGTCGTTCAAACAAAAGAACTTTATGCGAAACAAAAAGAATGAATAATTTTATTGCCAACAACGACGCCACTGAGAACATGAAAATGTTCAACAGTAACTCGCGAAGTATGGACGACAGTAACTCGCGATAACGGACGATAGTAACTCGCGAAGATATGAGATCTGTTGCTTAAAACGTAAACACAGACACTACAATCGTTTTAGAAATATTGAAGCGTTTTGGAGATCATAAAACAAGCTTTGAGTGTCAAATACGTTAGTTAATCGACCGTGGTTTCATTTCAAATAGTAATGAAAATTTATATTGCTTTCATTGCCGTGGCCGTCCTATAGGTTGCCGTCGTAGATCTTAAGGTGCCTAATGAAGTTTTTATCACGGCTACTGCATACACACGAATTCATATTTCAAGACAGAACTGGATTAGTTTGGCGGAAGGAAGAGCATAAAGTTAATTTACATAATCTTCTTGGGTTGAGGAAAGATTTACGTGACATAACTAAGCCCGGTTAGTCTGGCTAGCCATGCTCATATAAACAGCCCATAGTTTGAGATTTTAGATCCGCACAAAGATATGTTGGACAGTTGGATTAAATTATAATTGTACAAAGAATTAACGTTTTAAATTCATCCAACATGTATTTTCGTAAAAGAAAAAGGATGCGGAAGAAAGACAAAATAATTGTCATTTATTTTACTGAATATTGGACTTAATCCTAAATTTTAATGTCACTACTCATTATATACCACCACAAAATTATAGATAAAGAACTTGGTAAGATTTAATTTAGTAATACAGCCCAAGCTCTTTGGCGGGGGGTGGGTGGTGTATTGGCAGACTGTAGCCCCCAATAATTTGCTAAAAAATTTTGTAACATTCTTTTGAAGATGCAAAGATCTGTTATATATTGCCCTGGATTTAAACATGGTTTTCTTGATTTCTTGTGTATATCTTAGTTACTAATTAATTTTAGGCAACTAACAAATATATCTAGAAACCAATTAAACGACGAAAATTATCAAGACGGCGATTGCGTGAGCTCTCGATCCTGATAATTTGACTCCGTGTCATTCGGATCCTACAGAACAATAAAAACTGTAGAAAGGACAAAAAAATTGGCGTTAAATCCTCCGCAGGTTAGCAAATTATGTTGATGTGATTCTTCATTTTTATATAAAATTTGAACTATATCCTTGCCGGAAAATGAGCTGAAAACATTCGCTCATATTGCAGGAAATATGATATTCGAGATTCTATATTCCAAAAATTTCGATATCCCCGGACCCCCTAGAAATGCGGACACTAATTTTGGATGGCCCAACCATTTTCAGCCCCGCCATATGAATTTGATTCCGACGACCCTACAACATATATTTTCAGACATTTGTTGTAGCCTTTGAGCAGGCTCATTGTAAATATAGGGAAGAGAAAACGAGCCTGTACGAAAAGCATACAAAAAAGAATTACGCCCATTCAGGTATTCTACAAGTCTTCATAATGTCAAACCTATCATATTAATCCAATCAATGCTCACCCGAAAAA
Source organism: Chrysogorgia sp. JL179-B06 (assembly GCA_035772405.1). Lineage (NCBI taxonomy): Eukaryota > Metazoa > Cnidaria > Anthozoa > Scleralcyonacea > Chrysogorgiidae > Chrysogorgia > Chrysogorgia sp. JL179-B06. The sequence goes on from JAYKKM010000376.1 coordinate 133,895, forward strand.
AGTTGAAAGCTTTATTTGCGTTTGAAAAACATATCGGCATTACACATGCAAATAATGAAACGTACATACTACATGTCAACCATCAGTATATTCTACACCTATACAATTACCAATAATCAGTAAGTGTTAAAATGCGTAGAATTATACCAGTAGTTATAATATATATAGAATATTCTAGATCCTAACCCTAATCCTAACCCTTACGTTACGTTACCCCTAGCAAAAGCTTGACACTTTTATTATCGAAATCACTGCAGCATTGTTAATTGTTAATTCGGAAACCAACATTGGGGACAATTTGAATATACCACGTGATATGAAGTTAATGCATCACGCGATTCAACGATATATTTACGTATATACCCTGCACGAATGACAATTTCATAACAAGAAGTCTTGTTCCTTCAATTAAAGATGGAAGTAAAGGCGAAACTTCAATCAAAATATGGCTTCGAAAAATCCATTTTGATCATTTGGCTGATATTTTCGAATCAAATGGTTTTGCAAATGTAGAATCAATTCTAGCAATGCCAATAGGTCCTGATGACATCAATGTTAATGTGCTTGAATAGCATTTCTTATTTTACCTTCTTCGATCAATCTATACCTTAAGATAAAATATAGGATTATCGAAGGTGGCTAACAGTATCTTTTCAGTCAGTATATAGGTAATCTCGTTTCGGCTTTTTACTGAAGTAATCTGTACATTATGTTGGATAATTTAAACGCCAGCGTTGAAGTGACGGAATGTTTGGAAGCTAATTTACGTGCGACCGTTTGGCTGAAATATATCAACATTGATATTTTATATCCGGATCCATATTCTGCAATCCATTTGTCTCGAAAACATTGATCAAATTATCTAAATGAATTTTTCGAAGCCATATTTTGGAGAAACAAGACTTCTTATTGTTATGAAATTGTTTATTATTAAATTATTATTAAATTGTTTATTATTCGTGCAGGGCAAATATATCTTTGAATCACGTGACGCGTTAACGTCATATCACGTGGTACATTCAAATAGACCTCAAACGTTGGTTTCCGAAACAACAATTGACCAGTCTAGTGATTTCGATAATGTCGAATGTCGATCAAAAATGTCGAATAATTCTTAGACGACGTTGAAAATCCAAAAGGACTACGTTGAAAATCCGAAATGTCGATTAATTATTTGTTAACATGACAATTTACAGCAGATGATTGATCATCTGAGCACAGGAGACAAAAATAAACCAGTTTTCCGCCCCTTTTGTTTAGTTGTTCGACATCTGTTTTTTGGTGTGAATGAATGACAAAAAATGTTCCACTTATAGGTGAATAACCTGTAAGTGCAACATTTTAAAAAACCAATGACAATATACGCAACGTTAAACCATACCAGATGAAAGATCCTTGGTGATGTCGTTGTAGGTTATTAAATATACTCATATCATGATTGTGTAATACATCAATCAAAAATTAAACAAAGAACAGCAAGACATCGCTGAGCGCATGACTGAAAATGCACAAAAAAGAAGAATCTCGCGTAGACATAATATTTCACCTTCAATAAAAATCAGACTCAGCCTGACTTCATAACTTGTGGCTGAGACATGGACAGCATAATGAAGATCAGAAACGAAATATATTATTCTACACAGTTGCAATGTCCAGATTTCAGGTTTTCGTAACACATGCCCGCGTCATGATTTCAAAAATAGTAATTTGCATGCAATCGATAAGAGATAAAACAGCACGGGGGATTAAAAGTTATTCAACAAAAAATATATATATATATATATACATATAATAAGATCGTCATATTATCATGTATATCTTATTTGTTCAAAAGTATCGGCTGTGAAAGTAGTTAAGAACATGCAATATTGACTTGGTAAAAAGAATAAACATTCATTAGGTTTTACAAATGATATTTATGATATTTGAGATGATTACAGTATATGCAGTTAAAAAGAAAAAAAGTGGAGATTGAAAGTGTTATATAACTAGCATTCTGTCTCGCATGCATTATGAACCCAAACATGGTCTGTCAAGAAAAAACATAAGCCTTGTCACTTTGTAAATCAAACTTAATTCGCTTGCCTGCGAATGTAGTTAAATGTTTAATTTATTAAAACAAAGGCCATGTACCGGCACCGGGAGCTTAGCATGAACTCGGATTTTAGGTTTCACTCAAGTTAGCAGTCTGCATAATCGTTAAAAATGCTTTAGGTAGAAATGATTTGCAATTAATAAGAAAGCAGACATATATGATACTAGGATCGCACATCGAAGCCCTCGAAAAGGCGACATTATAGTTATAAAAGCACATACAGAACGTCACATGCTTTCAATAGAAACAAACAGAAACCCTACAGTTTACATGCACGAGTCAGATAAACGACATTTTTCTGAGGAACCAGCTATATAAGAGAATAGAAAAAGCACAAAAAACTTACCAAGTTCGCTGAACTGGAAGACAAGGTGGTTTTTTGGGGCAAGATGTATCCAATCGATGATCGTCCAGACAGCAAACGATACAGTCACTTACTTTTGTAGTTGCAACAGTCAACTTATAATTCAATGCCCGCGCTAGCTTGGAGAGTTAGCGTACAATGCCAAGACACATAAGCAGAATAAATAATTTCACTGATCGTGCCCCGGAAAAACGTCAGTTCCACCCACGCTTATTGAAGGCGGTTTTCTTGTGAATTGGGAGATAGCATCGTCAATTAGTATACAATTGGCAGTTTATGGCAATTAACTATTGGCCCCATTGGGAACTTATAAAGACGGGAAAGCTAACACAGGAAAAGCAATAACGTAAGCAAAACTAAAGGAAGGTCTAACTTTTTACAACAATAAAGAACTAATATATTATTCATTGAAGATTTCCTTTGACGTTGCAGTTTCGGACAATAGTGACGAATTGTTGATGGTTATCGCTAATTTCTTATGATAAGTTCTGCCATATATCGTACTGTATATATTATTATCGAAAATACCATTAAGTGATTATACTCAGTTTTCGACATTAAACTGTACTTTTCACTCTCAGCTGACGTAGTGCTTTGGCTCGAAATTTTAGACGTCCTTCAGGCATTTTTGAAATAAACTAACCTTGTATTTTCACTGCCGATGCAGCACAAAACCTGGCTTTAGATTACGGAGGTGTTTGTTGTCGAGGTGTGCCATCAAAACGAGAAGTCATGCAGTGGTTGAAACTTGCTGACAGATAGATTGACTTTTTCGGCAGTTGCATCCGGGTATAGTTGGGAGCATTACGTAAATCACAAAAACTGACTGGACCAGATAAATAATGAAATTCTCTACACTAACGTTAGGAATTGTTGCGAATTGTGGAATATTGAATAAATGCTCTTTTCTAAAATGTATGGAAAAATGAGAGTTATTAATTCCTAAAGCCAAGCCACTTCCTGGACATCGATCAATAGTTATCGATCTATATAGTAAAATACCTATTGATTCATTAAATAAGATCTTTCACTGTTATATTTTTTATAAATACCAATGAAGTTTAAATTTGTTGATGAAAAATGAAGTTTATTTCTGTAGAATTATTAATAATTAACTCCAATATTGGATTTAATACAGCACTTCGTTGGAGCTAAAATAACTTCTAAATGTTTAAGAATTATATTGTGAAGTTACTTTACTCCAACGCTGGAGTAAAAGCAACTCTTTTGACGTGTTAAACATCTCTAAAAAAACGCGATTACAAAATTAAAACAACTTCTCTATTCTGTTGTGTTCATATTGTTGTTATATTATTCCGGACATTGACACCTATAAATGCAACTAGGAACAGTCCTAAACCAGCTAAGTCTGCTAATTTAGAATATCTATAGCCGTACATCCGTATATTATCCATATGAGAAGATACATCGAGGCGCAGACGAGTGGACTACCGGCTATAGAACACGAGGGCGAGTTGTCTAATTGTTTTTAGTATAAACCAACTATAGACAAACTATATTCTTTCAAAGAAACAAACTGAAACTCTGTTGAATATTTCAATGAAATATTTTATTGAAGCTGACTAAAGGAAAACATGACTGCTTAACTTAGCGGAGCGTACAGATGACGTATATTGTCGTCCTCATTTAGTATTAAATCTATTAAGTCCAAAAGACAGTAACATGACGTCGTCTTCGTTCTACACAGACGTCATGACTGACAGCGTATATTTTTACGTTCTGAAGAGAACGTTGATCAACTGCTAGAACGTGATCATGAGTAACGCAAGTTAGTAAAGTTAAACGCTGACGCACCGATTAGATGGCGTTCTTCAGAATTGAAACTTTGAAGCAAGTTAGAACTAGAAAAAATGTACTATTTTATTTCTACATGTATAATGGTTTGTGGCTTGATTGAGCTATACAATTCAGACTTATTATTTAAATTGTAACCGCTGTAAGTTTTTAGTCCTCCATTGGGATTTCAAATCCTTTATTATATTTGTGTTTAATGATTATTTTATTGAAAGATAGGCCATTTGTGATTTTCCGGTTGCCGCCGTACAGTAGGTGAAGCAAGAACGCCACGTTCTCCATTGAGAGCAACTTTTCGTCTCAATTTTACGACTACGTCGAGAACACAAATATCGTTTGATTCTACTTAACATTATAGTGACTAGAATAACTCAGTGGGTACAAGAAAGCGAAAGTCAAAAATAAACTAATTCCCCGCCATGCACGTATTTTTTGTTGACGTTATATAGTTCGTATCATAATTGTGTAAATATTGGTATATAATACATGATCAATCACAAAATACACTAAACAAAGAATAGCAAGTCATCGCTGATCAAATGATGCATGAAAAAGGTTCACATTAAAGGTAAACATTCGCATTTCACCTTTACTCAAAATCAAACTCAGGCTCACATGATAAGTTGTGGTTAAGATCGACATGGACAGTATAATGAAGATCAGAACACATATTATACACAGTTGTATGCTTGCGTCATGATTTCAAAAAACAATATTCTCATGCAATTGACAAGAGAAAATAAATTATATATAAATATAATAATTAAGGTATTATCATGACGTATCTAACAAGTTCATCAGTATCGGTTGCGAAAGCAGAAAAGAAAGCAGACATTATATGTGATAAATATAAAAACGAATATATATATATATATATATATATATATATATATATATATATATATATATATATATATATATATATAGCAAAGCGAAAAGGTGGTAAACTGCCAAGAATTTAGTGACGAAATACTGACGTTTCGAGCGGAGCCGTTCATCAGAGTAAGACTAGATGAAATAAAATAAATAGGGCTTATATATATATGCCAAAAGGGTGTCACAAGTAGAAAGTAGCCAATCAAATGCACGGGAGATAAACAAACTAATAATTGATGAGATGCGAAAATTTAAATCATTTGCTATTTTTACAGTTGATCAGCAAACAGACTGAGGGGGAGGGAGAAATGACAGGTCCAATATCCAAGGGGATTTAGGCGATAATATATTAGCAGTAAGAAACAAAAACTTGAAAAGGAATGAAAGTGCATAAGCTAATAATAAAAAGTTCCAAGCAAACTAAAATAACAAAAAACTTGTTGGAAATTAAATAAAAGAAAAACGTTCGTTAAGACCAAGAGGATGTATGAGATGCTTAATTCTCTTGCCGTTTGCGGTTATCGTTACCACCTGAGATGGGAAGGATGGCACAGACTTTCATGTCTGAAACCAAAGAGCCCGCCATTTCAACAAATATAGCCCGCCATTTCAACAAAATTTCAACAAATTTCAACAAATAGCCCGCCATTTCAACAGCTCCAACCATTTGGTCTGTAATCTGATCAACCGTAAAAATAGCAAATGTTGTGACACCCTTTTGGCATATATATATAAGCCCTATTTATTTTATTTCATCTCGTCTTACTCTGATGAAGGGCTCCGCTCGAAACGTCAGTATTTCGTCATTAAATTCTTGGCAGTTTACCACCTTTTCGCTTTGCTATATATTCAAAACACTGTCTACGCAGCACTCTACTATATATATATATATATATATATATATATATATATATATATATATATATATATATATATATATATATATATATATATATATATATATATATATATATATATATATATATATATATATATATATATATATATATAAAAAGTAAATCAGCACGTTTAGCAGACAAAACAAGAAAAGATCTCCACAAAATTTTCGAGCAATTTGACCTAAAAATCACCGCCGAATCAAATTTACGTATAGTAAACTTTTTTAGATGTAACTTTCGACCTTAACAATGGAAACTATAGGCCCTATAGGAAGCCCAATGACGATCCGCTATACATAAATATGCACTCTAACCATCCACCAAGCATAACAAGGCAACTACCTGCATCAATTAACAAACGCATTAAACTCCTTTCGTCAGATGAGCAAACTTTTCAGGAATCTGCACCCTTATATCAGAACGCGCTTAGGCACAGCAACTTTAATCATGAACTTAGCTACACTCATGATACACCGCAACGACCACGTAGGAATAGGCAACGCAATATCATTTGGTTTAACCCACCATTTAGCAAGAGTGTCAGCACTAACATAGGACGTAATTTCCTTAGCCTAATTGACAAACATTTCCCTCCGCACCACAAGCTCCATAAGATTTTTAACAGAAATACAGTTAAAGTAAGTTACAGCTGCATGAACAACGTTAAGTCAATAATCACTAAGCACAATGCACGCATAGCTAGGAACATCAAACCGCAGGATAGGGACGCTACTAATTGCAGTTGTAGAGAGAACACCATTTGCCCGCTTCAAGAACAATGCATGACTAGAGACATAGTATACAAAGCAACAGTGACAGTAAACATCACAAACGAAATAAAACACTACATTGGTATGACTGCAACCACATTCAAAGAGCGATTGGCCAACCACACTAAATCTTTTCAACATAAAAAGCATGAAAATGACACCGAACTTTCGAAATATATTTGGACATTGAAAGAAAACAATAAAGATTTCAGTATTAATTGGCAAATTCTAAAACATTCTATTTCGTACACAGGAGGATCAAAACGATGCAATTTATGTTTAGAAGAAAAATTTTGTATTTTAAAAGAAAAAAATAAGAATAGTTTACTCAACAAAAGAGCGGAAATAATTTCACAGTGTCGTCATCGTAATAAATTTCGCGTAATCAACGCAAACAAAGCCATGACCTCATGCTTTGTCCCCCACATACGCCCCCACTTTCCGGCAGAAAGCCTATAAATAAGCGGTCATCCCTTTCGATATTGTCACTGCCTGAAGATTCTTTTACAGATGAAACAAGTTGTAGCAGACCAGTTTTGAGGTAAGCGAAAATCTATTATTTGCTCTAACTATATGTTGTTGAGCACTCTTTGCATTTCGTAGACCAAAACCTACACGTATATATATATATATATATATATACAGAACTCGTGACTATAGGCTCTCGGCAACGGCTTCCGTAGCTCAGTGGTCAGAGCACTGCACTAGCGTCGCAGACTCGCGGGTTCAATTCCAGCCGGGAGGCCTTGAAGTTGCATTTTTCGCAACTGGTCCCGGTTTGGTCTTAAAATGTATATATTGCAACACTCGAAATTTTCCTTCACGACAAATCCTTATGAACATGTAGTTTAATCGAGTGAAATGCCAAATATTACCTATATAATATATATATATATATATATAAGTAATATATATATATATATATATATATATATATATATATATATATATATATATATATATATATATATATAAGTAATATTTGGCATTTCACTCGATGAACTGCTACACAAATCCTTACAATAAATATATATATATATATATATATATATATATATATATATATATATATATATATATATATATATATATATACATATACATATTGCATATCGCAAATCACTTCCACTTAAAGCCGTTTATATCATGCTAAACTCCTGGTGGTGGTCTTAATTTGTATCTATTAATCATTTAAACATTTAACTAAATTCGCATGCATGCTAGCAATGTTACATTGTATGTTACAGACACACGAACAAGGTCTTAAAGGCTAATTTAAATGAATATAAAATAATATTTAATTTGGGTGCCATTATGACAGAGGTCTATGTCATATTTACCTGAATGCTCTCTATTATATATTCCTTACATCCATTTGGTTGAGCAGCAGCACAATAAAGGTGCATTTATAGGCAGGTCCTTGATTGATAGCAGCAATGTTTTTATTAACTAGCTCAATGACCAAGTATTAACCAGTCAAATTATAGCTGCATGTTATTATTATTATTATTATAATTATTTCATCACAAAGGAAATGCATTTGCTATGTATTTGTCTATGTATTTGTCAAATAATGCACTCAAACATTTGACAAAAGAAGATCCAATAAAGGCTATTGTTGCAGAAGCTCACAATAATGCTTCTGCCAATTTTCCTCATTTCTATGTCACTATCAAGTTCCATTAAACTTCCTTAGATGTGTCATGTGTGAAGTTGATTGTCCAGGTTGTTGTAGTCTTGAGAAAGAATGTTGTTGGCTATGCTATGTTTCTATTAAGCTACAGTATATATTGTTAATTTTTATTCAAATGAACATGTTCCTTACCACTATTTGGCTGCTGTACTAAGATGATTTTGAGCTGCTTTTTCTGCCCAACCACTTTTTGGCTGAGCAGCTGTCTCAAGATGATTTTGAATTGCTTTCCCTCCTGATCACTACAGTGTATTTGACTGCTGTACTATATTAATGACTTTGAACTGGTTTTTTCTCCTAACCACTGTCTTAAGAAGATTTTGAACTGCTTTTGCTTACTGACCACTATTTGGCTGTTGTATATAACTGTTATTCTGCTGCTGTATCAAGATGATTTTCAATTAAATAACTTTCCTAACTGTCATTCTGCTGCTGTATCAAGATGATTTTGAACTACATGTAAATAACTTTCCTAAATACTATCCTCATGCTGCTGTATCATGATGATTTTAAATTAAATATCTTCCCTTGCTACTATGCTGCTGTTGCAGCACCAAGCTGATGATTTGAAACTGATTATTCTGTACCTGTGCAGTGAAAGGTGAAATGCGCATGACTACAGGAGAACCTTTTTCTAGTACTGTTTCAGACATTTGATCAGAGATGTCTTGCTGTTCTTTGTTTAGTATAATTTGTGATTGATCATGATGTATTATACAGTATTTACACAATAATGATACGAACTATATACAACGACAAAAAAATATTCAAGGCATGCAGGAAACCTTCAGTTGTATGTTTTAACGTTGCGTATTGCTATTTGTTTTTTAAAAAGCTTCTACTTGTAATGGCGAGCATTCAATCACACCAAAAAACAGAATATTGCCAAACAACGTCAATAAACAATGGGGGGCAAATAAATTATTTTTGATTCCTGCAATAATATGCATGTTGATAAGTTTGCAATTGTCACGATAACAAAGATTTTTAAGGCAATCACTCTCAGGAACTTGAAGAAGACCCGAAAATAACACAGGAAAAGGGAATCACGTAAGCAAAATGAAGGGAAGCTTTTTGCCACGATAAAAAATATATTATTCGTTGAAGATCTTAACGGAATTTATAATATTACGTATGTCATTTGACGTTGTTTCGGACGATGTGCCCCAGCAACTGCTGATGAATAGGGATCGTTTTTTCCATATATGTGTTTGACTATATTAAATCCTCTCTAATATTAATTATTATTCTTAAAGCCCTCTGATACAAGAAGTTGTGTATCTCTTCGCTACTTTGGGAAGAGCGCTCGAGAGGCCTTGATCCACGTTATGGTCAGATAAGTACGATGTCTGCCTGTTGGTTTCAAGTGAAAGCAGCGAATTTAATATGTATATCTGAAAAAATCTCTGACTGTTCTGACCGTGTCTCATTAGCTATATATATATATATATATATATATATATATATATATATTATATAATAGACAGTGTTTTATTGATGATTCCGCCACTAATAAAACTCAGTGGTAATCACACATGGTGCGATTATTTATGGTAATCACATGTGTTGATTATCGTGTTTAAAAATGTTTGTAAAATCGCATTACGCTCTTGTGCTCTATTTTTGTTGATTATATAGTAAACAGAAAAATACATGGATGCTTGGAAATATGAAATTTATTTCTCGTGTTGATCAGGATATCTCACTCTTTCGCTGTGGCTCACTCGTTCGATATCCTGGTCAACACTCGAAATAAATTTCATATTTCTGTACATGCATGTATTATTCTCTATATATATTGTTACCGAAAATGTCAAGTGATTACACTCAGTTTTCATTTCACTTTACTTTTCAGTCTCTGGCGGAAGTCGTTCGTTCGAAACCTTATAGCCACCTACACCTACCAACTTGTTTTACTGACTACGCAGCACAACATAATTATATAGATTACTGAGGTGTTTGTTGTGGAGGTGTGCCATCAAAAGGAGATGTGGTTAAAATTGCTGACTGATAGTTTGACTTTTTTAGGCCAGTTGTATCCGGGAAGTAAGGAAGCATTCTGGGCCTCGTTGTTTCAATGACGTAAAACTCGCACAAATAATGACATTATTTACGCTAACGCTAGTACTAATGGCAGTATTGCGAATGAATATATTTTTCGCTTCTTTGCACCTTGCAATTAATAATTTAGGATGTTTAATAAACTTCTCGGGAGGATATTTATTAAACTTCTCATAAGAAAAACAAATATTATATAAAATTTCACCAACTAGTTATAGACGAGAGATGTGTTGAAGATCGTAAACATATTTCAGGATACGCATCGTATGTGCATGAATGATGATTGGTATGCAGGGACGTGGCGAAGGAATCACGATTGGGGGGGGTGTCATATGATAGTGACCAACTTTTTGCGAAATCGCCAATATGCGATATCTACTGCTCAGCGGCGGTTCGCGTAAAAGTATCCAAAATGTCTCCAAAATATAAAATAAGTAATTCAAAATGGCTGCCGAACTGGCAACAGAGTAATGTCTCGATCAATTCCAAGCGTGACCATCCCCCCCCCCCCCCCGGGCGTTTGACAGGCATTTGACATTTATGCATTAGAGCATTGCAAATGCCCCACCGTTGGGTCAACATAATCATGCAAAATCCCCACAGAGGAGTCGTAAAATTGATGCAAATGCCCCACCCATGGGATTATAATAAACGTTTTTTATAATAAAAGTATTAAGCATTGAGCCAGGAAGCCACAAACGGCACACCTTTCCCCTGAAAATCTTTCAAATTTTTTCTTATGTCTCGATCAATTCCAAGTGTGGCCATTTTCGGATGGTCACACTTGGAATTGATCGAGACATAAGTCAGTGAGAAATTTAGAAAGGATAAAAATATGACCTTTTTTAAGAAGTTTTTAGTTGGGTTTGGCAAGGGTTTATGTTCAAACGAGTTTAATAAATGCGTTGACAAGCGTATGTCAGTATGTGAATAATTTGAGCTGGCCGCTTCTAAAATGATGAAATTAGACTAATATTAACATGCATCACAACATTAAATTGCACAACTGACATGCATTTGTAAATTGCCAAATGACATGCGAGCTTGTGTCCTTCAAACAATTGAGCCTCGAATTTCAATGGTCTGCGGTCTCCCGTCTCCAGATCGGAAATACTTCACTACGGAATACATTAACTGTACTCACTTAAATACAATTTTTGCTGGGGATGTTTGAGCGCTATTGACCAACTGTTGACCGACAATTGATAAAAAAATAAATTTTATTGACCAACTGTTGACCGACAATTCATAAAAAAAACAAATTTTAGCTTTTTTTTCTGTCTCACCATTTTTATTTTGGCCAGCAGCAATCCCTTGTGTGACCAACTTTTTGCTATTTAAAATTATTGGGGGGGTGTCGCACCCCCCCACACCCCCCAGTCGCCACGCCCCTGTTGGTATGTCTTATAATTTATATTTCATTTAGCGCTGTGGCAATGACAATATGCACAATCTTACTAGTCAAGAACATGTTGTCGGCGTTGTCATATCTGTAAAATAAAATTATGTATAAATACTTTTTCGCTTCAAAACACCATGCTGACACATTGAGTCGATTTTACCAAGGTATAGTGCTCGTTTCGACACTAAATAATCGTGATTGGAGGAGAAAGAGGAATCTCTGTATTGGAGGAGACGGAACGTCTGTGATGACATATGTTGAAATTATGAAGACGTGGTCTAAAGTGACCGACTAACAGTTGTAAGAATGGTTGTAACAAAGAGGGGCTTTTCGTCACTTTCACTAGTTTACTCCAGCATTGCTGTGAAAACAATATTTTGAAAAGATTAAAAGCTTCGCAATATCTTTCCGGAACATGCCGAAAGTAGTTTCAGCGAACAATTTTAAAAAATCAGGATTCATATGGGGGGGGGGGGGGGGTGGGGCTGAAAAGGGCGTGGCCATCAAAAAGTAGTGACCGCAATTCTAAGGGGCCGGGGTATGCCCATAGTAATGTTTCTCAGTTCATTTTGCGGCAGGCATAGTTCAAATTTTATATGAAAATGAAGAATTACATCAACATACTTTGCTAACCTGGAGGATTTAATGCTAATTTTTTAGCAAACGAAGGCTCTGGGATAAACCGGAAGTGTTTTGATTGGTTAGCTAAGGTTGCCTTTAATTTCGTTCAAACGGTACTGTACTTCGTTCTTATGGGCAGAGTTTATACCAAAAAAGTTATCTTCGTCAAACTTTTAGTCGTGTCGCGTTTCCAGAAAAGCTCCACGTTTAAATGGATTGACATTCTACGCAAAATGCAAGAAAGAGCGCCTGGTCTAACGTTAAAGAAGACTCTCAAGTCGCATAATTTATGAGTCGTATTATCCAGAGAGTTATCCATGATGCAAAAAATTGCCTCAGTTATTCTTGGCTCAGGAAATGCGACCAAAAAGTATTTTGATTTCTCCAACTAAATCATCGGACGTAGTGTTTATATTGCAGAACAGAAACGAGAACACAAGCCATCGAGAATCAAAACAAAGATTGTTCAAAGATTTTCCCACGCCTCACGAACGCCGCGTAAACTTGTATATAGCGTCAGGTGTGTCATGGTCGTTTATAAAAAGATGTTACCGTTAATTTTTGTGCTGTCAAGTCTTTTATTGTTTGAAGTTTCAACAATCAGCCAACACCTATTAGTAAATACACTGATGCACTGAATTTATGTAACTCGCGGCAATGAAATCAAAAAGGTTCAAAAAGTTTGATAAACACTGCATCAGTGTAGCCTCCTCCACAGGCAACTCTGTGGCTTCTTTTTCCGATCAGTCAAATCTTCCAAGGCCGTGTTGGCCATTTTCGGCCATTATTTTGAAATCCCAATACTCCTGTTCGTGTCGGACAAATCCCTTGCTGTCCCCTATTCGTCGACCAATCCCTTCACAATCCCTATACTTCCCTGCAATTCCAGCCAAAACATTGCTTGTACAGCCTTGGAAGCGATTTGACTCGGAAAAAAGAAGCCACAGAGTTGCCTGCGGAGGAGGTTACACTGATGCAGTGTTTATCGACCTTTTCGAACCTTTTTGATTTCATTGCCGCGAGTTACATAAATTCTAACATCATATTCTTTTCTGTCCCAAATCCCAATTGGTTGCTAATTTAAACACCAAACAATTTTTTTCACCTCTGAAGAGATCCTCGAGAGTTATTAACGTGTCTATAGGGAATATTCTTGCCGATAACATTGACCTCGGTCTGGATAATTATTGCTAGTATCAACCAATTAGTGGTCTATTACAAATTCGGCATTCTGATTGACTGAGCTACTCACTGTCTATTGGTGATAGACGGTGAGTAGCGTTAACCCAATCACAAATCTTCTTATGCTGGAATATTCCTATCCTGACCAGAAGCCACGACATATTCAAGCTGCACGGCCAAACCTGGAATCTAGTCCAAACATGGCCTCCGCTAAAATTTACCCGAAAGTAATGGCAAATTGTTCAGTTTGACATTTTCGAATAAGAAAATGAATTCGCTTATGCCTATGGAGTATATCTACACCAAATGTGAAGCAAAGTAATTACAATCTCGTTTTTTGTGAGCGATTGTTTATCATGTGCCATCGAGCAACTCTACATTTTGAATGGGGAGACTTCTACAAACAAAAAGGTAAAACTATCTGAAAATTTGGAACAATGTTTGATAAAACTTTTTTACGTTAAAGAAAGGTTGTTTATGGTTGATACTAAAACAATTAGACAACTCGCCCTCGAAGTTGACTATCTGCTCGTAGACAACTCGGGCTCGTTAAAATATCATGTGTAAGCTGAATCCCATAATTGTTTTATTATAGATAACGATTCGATAACATTACAGAAAAAATCGTTCGCCTTTTAAATGCATATTAGCGGTCACATTGTGCGGCGATAACGATGAAATTATTGTTGAACGATAATTATAGCGGTTTTACGAATGTACGATAACGATACAATTTTTAGCCAATCAAACCGCTAGTATTTTGTAAACTAACTACAGTCAACTCTCGCCTTGCGGACACCCCGCCATTAAGGACAGTTGGTAAATCCCCGGCTGAAACTACTATGAAATGTATTGAAATAACTCTCGCTATTACGGACTCTCGCTATTACGGACTCTCGCTATTACGGAATTGCGGACACAACGGACACCTTGGACGTTTTTTTCTCTCGAGACATGAAAGTGAATGACTTAAATGTATATCTTGCTATTTGTCAGCGGAAGTACTTTGAAGATTCCGTTCGTCATCATTTCTGTTAGCCTGCGTAGACATTTCTGTCGACAAAAATGACAAACAGAAAATATAAAGTAAGCGAGAATTATGCCGTGAGTGAAAGATCACACCAAAGCACGCTAGAGAGGTACTTCATCACAGAATAAGTGTAAATTTACTGAGTTTTGTTACTGCACCTTCACAGTGAAGGAAAGAAAAGACATTTGATACTGATTCATGTTACCGTTGTATTTTTGGTTTTGGAATAAAAAAATATTTGAATACAACTTTTTGATCTGTATTTTGACTTGTACTGTGTAATACATTGTAGTGACATTTTACAACCTGAAATCGGGATATTTTCATCGCATCCCGCGGCTATTGCGGACTCTCGCTATTACGGACACCAAACGACGACTGTACCCCAGGGTGTCCGCTATAACGAGAGTTGACTGTACTCGAAGTCCACAATGACCCTGTGAAGCTTTCATTACCTGAAATGTATGGACGAAGAACGTCTCATTCTCGAAGTGGAAAAGAATGCTGTGTTATATGACAAAACACATCCGATGTTTAAAGACGCTCGTAAGAAGGACATTTGGAATACAATCGGGGAGATTTGTATTCACAACCACTTCGTCTGTTTCAAACGCGTGCGCAACTTGCCAATATTCACGAATTACTTGTTGAAACAACTATATAAACATAGTCATTTCCCCTATTTATTCAATACTATTTGTGTTCAAACTATATTTACATCAGAATTTTGAAAGCAAAGCGAAATTTATTCAAAATGTACGCGCGAGCGCGCCTATTATGAGGGGAGTCTGGGAACGTGTTTTTCCGTCGCTACAATGAGACCACGAGAATATCATTATCGTTCATCGCCATCGTTTTCGTTTATCGTTATCGGATGGAGTGTGACCAGCAGTTAAATGTAGAAGCCTTTAGGGAGTTTAGGAAGTAAGCCACGCAATGACAATTACGTCACTTGCAGACAATTTTTGATATTTTGTCTAGGTGGCAAGATATCAAGAATTGTCTGTAGGCTTTTAGCCAATCACAATTGAGATTGTATGAGTATTGTATAATAATAGTATATATTATAGAGGTCTGTTGAGGTTATTTCGAAAAAGCAAATGGCAGTTGTAAGTTTAAATAGAATACTTACAGTTAGCTGACCAAAAAATATAATCTTCCAGTGCATGTTCGACAGAGTTTACAGCGTTTTCAATAGGAACATCCCCTGATTTTTATCATTTTAAAGGAATGGATCCATTTTAGAAACAAGAAAGTAAACTTCAGTGAAAATGAACGAGACACTTACCGGTTGGAGAGAGTAACATATTTCGACAAGAATTACATTTCTTCATACAAGTATAGTTTGTTTTTATTTTCCTTTCCCCCTGCAATGTTTTGTCCTGGAGTATGTGACATTTGATATTTTTGAGTATGTACATTTCATATTTTTGAAATTGACAGCAGGCGTGTCCGATTACACGATATAAATAGATATATTTTTGATATAATAAATGCGTTTATATTGAAAATCACGGGAGAATTCGTCACGTGTGGTGTCAGAAGTGGGATGGTCAATGTTAAATGCTAGAAACTAACCGTTCACCGAAGATAAAACAATCAGTAAGTGAAACCCACAGGAGATTGAAGTCAAGTATAATTTACGTTCGATAAACAAAGAAGTGTTCGAGACGAGACTTTGTTTAGTATGGCGGATAAAAAGAGCAAACGTGCGAAAGACCCCGCGGAGACGCTGGCGCTGAAGAGACTACGGACGGAGGTACAATGAGTGAACTTTTGCGTTTCTTTATGGAAGAAAAAAGGAAGAGAAACAACGACAAGAAGAGTGAGACAGACAATTATTAAAGCGATGACCGAGAAGGGAACAGACGAGGAAAAGAAGCGGGAAGAACGTCGCAGAGAAGAAGACAAAGAACGAGACGAGAGATTGACAGAGGATAGGAGATTATTCGCGCAACGATTACAGAAGGAAGAAGAAGAGAAACGCGCGTGACTTGAACAGTACGAAAAAGAAAGGAGAGAGTGGTATGAAATAATACAAGCGAACGAAAGTCAACAAAGTCAAGCAAAACCACGAGAAGCGCGAGTACAAAAACTGACGGAGAGCGACGATATCGAACATTTCCTGACTATGTTTGAAAGAGTAGCTAGCGCATACGAATGGCCAAGTAACGTTTGGGTTTTAAAGCTAGCTCCATTGTTAACCGGGAAAGCGCAAGCGGCCGATGCCAACATGGATTCCATTAAATCTAAACAATTTAATGAAGTAAAGCAAGCGATTCTTAAAATATATAATATCAACGAAGAAACATATCGACAGCGGTTTAGAAGTATCAAGAAGAAACCCGATGAGAGCTACGCCGACACAGAGGTACGATTAAGAGATATTTCTACGAAGTGGTTAAAACCGGCAAAAGGACGCAGTAAAGACGAGTTGGTTGACGTTATTATTCAAGAACAACTGCATGTGAACGCAATGCCGCGAGAATTACAACTTCGCGTGAGAGAAAGAATTAGCCTAATAGCGCAGAAGAAGCTGGGACGATAGCAGATGATATTATTTCCGCGCGAGAAAGCGTGTTTTATTTAGTGGAACTACCGAGACAAGAAAATGTTTGAACTGTGGTAAACCAGGTCATTTAGCACGCGACTGCAGAAGTACAACAACAAGAAAAGATGGCAATACACCACCAGAGTCAAAAGATGACCGGAAACGAAATGAACCTCCCCCCCACCCACCTAAAGACATGTTATCGTTGTGGAAAGGTCGGACATATTGCAAGCAGATGTTCTCTTACACTGTCAAAAGGAAACGGAAGAAACAGCGCTGAAAATACCTTATGCGACAACACCAAAAATTCAGCAAAGGAAAGCCTATCAAGTATAGTTTCAAAACGAGTGTGTCAATTAAGGATTAGTAGAAGGTAAACCTACAGAACTTTTGTTAGATTCTGGAGCTTCCTGTACATTGGTACACCAAGATTTAGTGGCAGAGGATAAAGTAAACAAAGACGATCAACTGCAAATTAAGTGTGCCCATGGTGATTCAGTGGTTTATCCAACAGCGAACATAGAGATAAACATTAACAACCAAGTATATCATGTCCGAGCCGGAGTGTCCTCAACCTTACCCAGACCTGTCCTTTTGGGTCGAAATATTGGCAATTTACTGGAATTGGCTGTCCAGGAACAAGAAACCTATGCAGTTCTGACAAGAATACAAAAGAGAAAGAAGGAGAAAGAAGAAGCAACAACACTTGCCAAAGAAATTACTTCCGGAGTAAAAGCAAGAAGGGTGGAGCTGGATAGTGATAAAGAGACCGAAGAAGATGGACAAGACATTCTACCCGAGTTTGATGACAGCATTTTCAAAGGTGATCGGAAACAGAGAAAGACAAAGAGAGAAAAACGTCGAGCAAAGAAATTGTAGCAGCTGAACACTCAGACAGAAACAGCTGTAACCCAAAAAGACGAATAAAGCATCAATGACAACACTCAGCTTTTAGAAGAGTCCACATCGAGTGAAAGGAGTCCCACCAACACGGAAGACAACGAGTCAACAAAGATACAATGAGTTAACAACCAAGAAGACCAAAGTACCACAACCATTCTGAATGTTGGTAAAGAAGAGTTCCAAAAAAATGACCCAAAGCTAGAGTCCATACGAAAACTGCTTATAGAAGAAACACCATCGAGAAACACTGGGAAATTCTACAAACGAGATGGATTACTTTATCGGCAATAGCGTCCTAAAGATTCTGACAACGATGACCCAAGAATAATCGAACAGTTCATCGTGCCTACAAAATGTCGGAAAGTTGCCCTTGAATTTGCTCATGATGTTCCAATGGGTGGTCATTTTAGAAGAAAGAAAACATTGGATCGTTTGCTGACAAGATTCTATTGTCCCGGGATTATCCAGGATGTAAGCCAACATTGCAAGTCGTGACAAACGGTGGAAAAAAGGTGGAAAACAAGCCCATCTAGTATCGTTAGCGATTATCGAAGAGCCATTTCAGAGAATAGCGATGGATATCGTAGGCCCGTTGATATACGAAGTAAATCTGGCAACAGATTCATCTTGGTAATTTGCGATTACAGTACAAGATACCCTGGGTCCCTGAAGTAGTGCCACTAAAGAATATTGAAGCCGAAACTATAGCTGAGGAGCTGGGAAAGTTATTTTCTCGAATGGGAGTACCAGAAGAGATACTCACTGATCAGGGATCCAACATCACATCGCAGCTGTTGAAGGAAGTGTATCGAATGTTGAAGATAACACCTATGCGTACAAGTCCGTATAACCATCCCCAAACAGACGGATTAGTCGAGCGATTTAACTGTACCCTTAAATCTATGCTGAAGGAGATGGCGAAAGATGACCAACCGAGTGGGACCGTTGGCTCCCATATCTTCTGTTTGCCAACAGAGAAGTACCGAATGAATCAACAGAGTATTCACCATTTGAACTATTGTTTGGTAGACGTGTTCGTGGTCACCTGGATATCCTTACACAAACAAACAAACAAACAAACGTGGGAAGCAGACCCAAAAAGTCCCGAAAGTATTGTATCATACGTGAGCAAGATGAGAGAAAGATTATCAGAAACGATGGAGATAGCACAAACAAATTAAGCGAAGGCCCAGAAACGTCAGAAGAAATTGTACGACCAGAACGCAAGAGTCCGAGAGTTCAACGAAGGAGAAGATTGTCCTGATGCTGCTACCGACCAGCACCAACAAGCTGAAAGCTGAATGGCAAGGGCCGCACAGAGTGAAAAGAAAGGTCGGAACAGTCAACTACGAAGTCGAGAAGGTAGGAAAGAGGAAAAGGTCTAAGATCTACCACGTTAACATGCTCCGTAAATGGCATACACCAGACGCAACAAGTTTTTACGAGGAACATGAAGTAATTAAGAAACCCGGAATGCACTTCCGAAGGAGAAACCATACCAGAGCTACCAAGCCAGCAGTAAACTCGAGAGAAACCAAATATAAGAAATGAAGAAACTGTTAGAAGAGTTCAACGATGTCCTTCAGGATAAACCAGGCCGTACCGTCAAAGCAGAACATCACATTGATGCACCGCCAATTCGTCAAGCTCCACAGAATACCGTATAAGCACAGCGAGAAGAAATGAAGAGGGAAGTAGAAAGAATGGAAGAAATGGGAGTAATACAGCCTTCCAGAAGCGAGTGGACATCCCCGGTTGTTATGGTACCGAAAAGGATGGAACTCAACGGTTTTGTGTGGATTTCAGAAAACTAAATAACATTTCCACTTTCGATGCTTATACCGATGGCCAGAATTGACGATATCATCGACCGACTTGGAGCAGCCATATATGTTTCCACTATCGATCTTACACGATGATTATACTGGCAAGTGCCTCTAACTGAAGAATCAAGAAAGAAGACAGCATTCATTACACCAGCTGGACTGTATGAATTTACAACCATGCCATTTGGATGAAGTCGTTTACCTATAGGACATGTTGGAAGAGGGAAAGTTAAACCAACCAAGAGCAAGATTCAAGCCGTTAAAGATTTCCCCAGACCAAAGACAAAGACGGACGTGCGAGCATTCCTTGGACTTAGCGGGTACTATCGAAAGTTCATCCCTAACTATGCGGAGATCGCCGCACCGTTATCTGATTTGACACGTAAAGCAGCACCGCAGCAACTGTGCGACAGTTTTCGAAGACCTGAAGGATCGACTGTGTAGTTTACTTGTGTTACGCAGCCCAGATTTGACGAAGCCATTCGTTGTCCAAACCGATGCATCCGAACGAGGTATAGAAGCAGTGTTGAGCCAAGAAGGATCAGACGGAGAAAACCCAGTGGCATACATTAGTCGTAAGTTACGTCCAAGAGAGACAAGATACGCAACGATTGAAAAAGAGTGCCTTGCGATTGTGTGGGCTGTGCAAACTTTACGAGTATACCTGTATGGTCGAAGTTTACTATCCAGACCGATCACCATCCATTACAGTGGTTAAACCAGATGAAAGATAAGAATGGACGGTTGACTTGTTGGAGTCTTGCTTTACAGTCATACAAGTTCAAAATCACATATTGAAGCGGAAAAGAGAACGACATGCTGACACAAAGTAATGGTAGTACTTATATAGCGCACATATATCCGGCAATAGCTGTTCAAGGCGCTTCACAATGATAATACTAAATAAAAGTCATTAACAACTGTCTACGTACAAATAACAAAATGTAACAAAATACAAATGACTCAATGATCTTATGATCATATTAAAATAACACAAATAGACCGAGGTTGACCGAAAGCTTACAATGGCGCTTCTGGTTGCCGCTATGCAGTCCAAACCCCTGTACAATTAATTAGTATTAGTTTTTGTTGGATGACTCAATGTCTAACAATGTCTAGACTGTTCTCGTGAACAAAATATACTATTTTGTTCAAAGAGAAAAAGGGGGATATGTGACATTTGATATTTTTAAATATGTACATTCATATTGTTGACATTGACAGAAGGCGGGTGTCCGATTACACGATATAAATAGATAGACAATAGACAAAAGCGTGAGAACCTTTTCTGTAGTCTCTTGTACAGTTGTAGTCTAATTAGGCGATATATTTTTGATATAATAAATGCGTTTATATTGAGAATCAGGGGAGAATTCGTCACAGAGTACAGATTTTGTTAGTTTTTCGTGAATCAAGGGAATTAAGATTATTTGAAAATGAAAAATGGAACGTTTATATTTTAGTTATCATAAGAAATAATTACTCGAGATTATCAATTTGACAGAAAACATGGTACAAGACAACACAGATTGGTAGTTAATTTAACTTTCAGTTGATTCGTTTATACGCTCGCTAGTGCATTTATTTAAATCTTTCCAATCCGGCAAGTCGTGAATCGAAAAACACGGACAACGGTAACGCAATATTAAATTGAAAATCTACATATACCAGGCACATGAGATCGACTCACATGCCAAGTTTGATTTGGTTTCATAAAAACTCTGTGACTGTTGTCATTTTGAATTTCGCAGGCGTGCAAAATGGAAAATGGGCAACATAATGTATGATAATTAATGCTAATTAATATTAACATAATGTTTCTTATTCGAGAATGTTAAAAGCATTGATAAAAACAGATTTATTCGCCGGCTTTCAGAAATGTATAGCTTTCGTAATTGTTGTGCTTATTTCCAGAGATATCAATAGAACAAAGGGATACCAATGGAACAAAGTCTATTGTTGCTGTAAATACATATTTCAATGATATGAATATAGTACATTTACCGACAACAGTCATCCGACGTTACGTTTTTAAATATTATTTTATCAATACTGGTGGACAACAAATAACATAAATTCTTTAGCATAACTATGCAGTATCCAGGTAATTTTTCTTAAAGCGTTTAACTATAGTTTGCTGCATCTTTAAAAATTTCACATATAAAATTTCATTTTCATATATTACATTTTCACATTTGATTTGTTTGATATATGAAATTTCACATAAGAAATATTTAATTTTAATATATGAAAATTCTCATATATGAATATATATATATATATATATATATATATGTGCAATGTGAAAACAAATTTTACATATGGAATATCTAATTTCATATGTGAACATATGTGTAAATTTAGAATTGTGAAATAAATTTTCACATTTCAAATAAATTAATTAAGTTAAGAAGATTTCTCAAGTTCAAGTTGTATTTGTCACCAAGTACTTTTATCTCTATTATGTCTAAGAAGCGCTGCGGATTTCATCCCGGTAAGCCTTAATATATTGCTAGCCCATTTGATTGCACTTAAGACAGCCTTATCCCTGCTAATCATATGAATGTTATTTGAACATTTTTAATGCTATATCTGAGTGACAATATGTAGAATCTAACATTTAACACCGGCGTAGGAAGCAGGGGGCTTGGGGGCTACAGCGCCCCTGAAATTCTGAAATGGGGGCTCAGCCCCCTAATAATTAGTATACTATACACAAATATCGTGCGTTAACTGAAGAAGATACATTTAAATTTTCTGTTGAGTGGTACTATGTGTATATTTTCCGCTAAAATAGTACGGATACGCGGGCGATTCAGATTACTAGATTCGTTTACTAGTTGTTCATTAGCGTCTCAACAACTTATTCTTGATGTATGTTCATACAGCATGTTTACAGAAGCCCTTGATCTTGTGTCTGTTGTCAAAGAATTCGCGACTTCAAACAGCCGCTGGCTAAACTATTTCGGACAGTTTTAAGCTTTATATTATCTTAAATACAACATATTTTCTATCTTTCTTATCTTTTTTATCTCGTCAAGATTTCTCGGGGAATAATGCACCATACCCCCGCGCTTTTTTAGGCACAGGGGCTCCGTACTTATGGAGGCCTCGCATTTTTGGGTTTGTTGTTGGCGATCGAGAGGCCTTTTTAGAACAAAGATGTGTCATGAATTAGTATTTTATAGCCTTCAGAAATTTCTTAAATCTCCCCTCAAACAGCAGGAAATGCCATTTCAGAGACACAAAAATTCAAATTTTCCGGGAAACATGTCCCCGGAAACCCCCTAACGGTTCGACGCGTCTTCGGCCCGACGATCTTAAGCCCCCCCTAACCAAAAACATCTTCCTAGGCTACGCATCTGTTTAATTAACTTTAATAAGTAGACAGATATAAAAAAATTAAGTAAGTACACATAATAAAAAATTTCATCAAAATATATTTGATAAATGACGAAATATCCTTAAAATGTATTGCGATTTATTTTGAACGCGACAAAATGTCACACAAAATTTGACGAGAATTGAAAATATGAACTGGATTTTTATATTGTAATAAAAATTATATATCTATAAAGGTTGGTGTACTGCCGAAATAGCGTGTAAGTAGTTTAACGTTTCGAGCGAAGGGCCTTCGTCAGAGAGTGAAACGTAAATTATTTTTTTCACGTTTCACTCTCTGACGAAAGGGCCTTCGCTCGGAACGTTAGACTATACAGCGGCCGCGGTAGCTATTTTGAAGTAGGGGGCTAAATTGCGAGTGCGAAGCGCTCGGCCAGGCCAGCCTAGAGGTGTCCTTGAAATTTACGGCCTCCTTTTTGCTAAAATAGCTTCAATTAACAGCTTTCAATTTTTGGATCAATTTAATGGTGTTAAATCACACAGTTTCTATGCAGAAGTTGTTATTTTGCTATATTACAGTTTACGACTTGTTTTGTATTCAGATTTATAATGAACTTCAAATTAAAGCTTTATGTACAAAAATAAGCTTGAAAATGGAAGGGAAAACGGAACAATGGAAACAAAACTTAATTATTATTAACTATGGAATACAGTTCAAAATACAGTTATACTCATTCATCATTGCGAGGGCTTGTAAGTGCATTATTAAAAAATATTGTATACTGCCGAGTAATGCATCAAATTGAAGTTTGTATAAACAGATTTCAGATTTCGAACGCCTGGCAACAGATTATAAAAGCCTCGAGCATATTTTAATGCTGAACAACGCTGTCCAGCGCAAGCAATTGCGAAATTTTAACTTGAGCCCTAACTAGTTCGGATCAGCGGACTATCACAGAGGACCCTTGGGGGACTTGCGCGTGATTTTCTCGGCTTACTTGTGATGTCGTTTTGATTTCGGATGTTTCGACCAAGATTACGAGAAATACGCAAGCATATAAAAATAAACATAATCGGCGAAAAAAGTGTGTGGGGGGGGGGTGGGCTATAGCCCACCCTAGCCCCCCTGTTCCGCGGACCTTTTTAGATATTTGATTTGTATTTCTAGCCTATGCAGCTGCACAACACATTTAATAAAAATTATATAGATGCATGAATGAAACATTTAATGCCAAACATCATATCACCGTCAAAATTTAGATAGCCGTAATTAATTCTCATTTTCAGACAATATTTTGCTTTTAATGGCGTAACATCCGAAAATAACGTTTAATATAAGAGTAGGAGTTACAACTACTAAGTTAAAACTACTTCAGTTAAATGAGGATAGAAATAGAGCAAAATACTTTGTTAAATTAATTTTTAACTTAATTGAATAGTATTCTGTATTAATTTTCCACTTTTCAGACACAAAATGCAAAATCAACATTATAAAGATTTTACATTTATGATTCGTGATGTGGTTAAATATATATCATTATTGTCCGATACCTACTTGTTTACTTTCACTCTCTGAGGAACGGCCTTCCCTTGAAACGTTAGACCTCCAACACGCTATTTTGGTAATATAACATCTTTACATTATTCGGATTGCAGGTTGTGGTGTTTCATGCTATTTGCAATCCATGGACACTCGCCATATATGAGCTATTCTGCAGTCTGGTTGGTTCTAATTTTAGCATATTAATTCAGCTCATATACATATCATTTGTAATGAAAAAAAAATAAAAATGGAGGAACGTTGTGCTGCAGTGAGTAAGAGAGAAATCAGATATTTGTTTGATAAAATAACACAAAAAATACCACAGTGCCTTTAATAAAAATATATACCATTTGCTGTCGTCGTATATGAGCTCGTAGCCAACTCGGCGTTTTGAGCTTCATTGGAGCAAAAAATTATGAGTAACGGGCCAGGTATAGCATGTCGTTTATCGGATCACTCAACAAATAAATAAATAATCGAACTCGCTTAGAGTCCGCGGAGTAGCGCAGTAGTTATAGTTTAGATCGAGAAGTTTCGATATTGCTTGGCTCGATTCCCCTCGTTTCAAAATCCTGGCTACGCCACTTAATGTCTCAGCGAAATCGTCTCACCGAAACGGTAACCGGTTGTGAGTTCAATTCCGAACTGGAAATCAAATCTTTTTTTGAATGAAATTTGCTGAAATATTTTCTTCATGATAATCGTATCTCCGAAACCAGCTGTTTCTTGTGGAAAAATGTCTTCCACTTTACAAGGGTCACGCAGATAGATAGGCATAAAAATGCATCACATCGCATTCATATTGTTTAATAATTCAATACCTAGCTGGAATACTGTATGTTTATATTCATGACTTACACTAAAGGTAAATAATAACTGCAGCAGCATAAAAATGTTTAGCGTTTGATGTTCAACATTTTTAAAGTTGTACAAATAGGTTATAAAGTTATCTTACTTACCTTTTCTTGTTAAATTGTTCAATGCGAAGTTCCAGTATTCTTCGCAGTGACGCCCCAGAACAAGCGACTGTCCAATTATTTTTTTGTCTTCCTTATTTTATAAATTACAGTGCTATTAATTACACAGATGTTATCAAAGAGACGCTGGCCAATCGCTGGTATTAATCGAACAAGATTAATTCTGTAGTCGTAAATATGGTTTAATTTAATTAAATAAAGTAATTAATATGTTTGTGAAAACATGCCTTTTCATCTTCGTTGCAGTCAAGGAATTGTAAAACATGTATATACAGCCTAGACACTAGGCCTTCTATTTTGATTTTCGTTTTTTTTCAGAGAATTCGGAGCTTAACGTCATGCAGCGAATTTGGCCCCCAGCCCCCATAGCAGCGCACGGAAAAGCGTATTCTAGGCTGATGTATATACACATTTTTCTACAATCTGATTTTTTTTACAAACCAATAAAGATCGGTCATGTTCTAAGGCGAGTAAACGTTTGTACGCTCTGCGAACCCTGTGGCGTTGTGGTGTCCCTTCTAAGAATCTTCGTAATTTGGTATATTGCTCCTTTATTCGTCCAATTCTCGAATACGCCTGTGTAGTTTGGCATTCATCTCTTTCATTGAAATTGTGCGACCAACTTGAACAAGTGCAACGAAGAGCTGTTCGGATAATTTTGCCTTCTTTTTCTTATGCAGATGGCCTTTTGGAACTTAAGATCGATCTTCTTTTTGAACGAAGGGAGACTCTCTGTAGCCGAAAATTTGTTAAGTCAATTTTGAACCACAAAAGTAATATCCATGATTTGTTACCCAATCCTACTGTGAATAAGTATTCATTAAGACATCCTCGTACTTTTCCTCTGTTTAAGTGTCGTACTAAGCGATATCAAAATAGTTTTATTCCCTATTCAACAAGGACATGGGATTCGTCCCCATATAGTTTTTAAATGTATTTACGGTAAACTTGAGTTTTTCAAATTTACCTGTGTATATTTGCCATTCAAGTATTTTATTAAAATATATAATAATCATTACAAAACAACTGAAAAGTTTAAAAAATTAAGAAAATTTAAAAGAGCCATATAATAAAAAAAACATATTGAACTCGTCTGGTCAGTTTTTACGGCAAAATTATCCTGCCTTTTGTCTCTTTAAGTTGAAGTAGTAAGTTTAAGTTTAAGTAAGATTTTAATATCTGTAATTTTACTAAATTTTCTGCAGAAAGGATTTGTTGCGATAATTTTGTATTCGTTTTTAAGCTATTTTTTGCTTTGGATGAAATACTATAGATTTCTTCATGATCATAATGCGAGCTTATGATTTTCATTCACGAGTTGTGACGTATTGTATTATGAACTAGCGAGGATATTTATTTTTGTACTTCCTTCACCGGTATGAAATTTACCAATTTGCTCCGACATTTCTTTATATCGTAGAAATTTTCCTGCGTCTTCGCCTGGTTCTACCTAATTAAAATACCACATTTTAATTTGTATCCGATTTCTGGTTGTCGAGCTGTTGAATTTATTATCTTGGTTTATTTTCCGAGCTCTAGTCTGAGCATCGTAAACAGTTGTTTTCGGCTTCGCTACCAGAATGGATAAGCGTTCCTCATTTTCCCTGTTAATTATTTTAAACTTTCGCCTAGAACTTTGAACTATTGCTATGATCGATCCTATTGTAATGTTTATTATTATATATGACTATTTTCGTGAGCGGTCCTGAAATCCTGTAATTTGATTGGTTCCTGAACGGTCTGGAACTTGTCGTTCCGGACCGCTAGCTAAGAGCGAGAACTTTATAAACCGCGAAAAGAAAGTTCTTTTTATTGTTCAACCAATTAAAAAAGGGAATCCAGTTAAATTTCTTATAGGAAGCCAAATATAGGTTTAAAAAGCCAGATAAATGGGGTTGTTGTTTATAAAAGTTGCATGTTTGATGCATACATGTATTTCAAAATAATAAAATACATGTTTTTATACATTATTTGACACCGGTTTATTATGAACGTTCTCAAGATTTTTGGTCATATGATAAACTACTTATTGACCTCGCTTGTTCGGTCTGTGCTAGAGAAATATCGGTCCGATATTCACTAGTATATACAGACCTTGCACGCTCGGTCAATAAGTAGTAAATATGTAAATCCTCGTACGACGTTTGGTATAAGCTTCGGATAGACATTTCATTCGAGTAGACATTTTATTCGGATAGACATTTCATTCGGGAAGACATTTTATTCGGATAGACATTTCATTCGGGTAGACATTTTATTCGGATAGACATTTCATTTGGGTAGACATTTTATTCGGATAGTCTTTTAATTCGGATAGTCTTTTTATTTATTCGGATAGTCTTTTTATTCGGATAGACTTTTTATTCCGCAAATTTTTAGCCCTCCTTAGCCCTCCTTACGCATACTTAGCCCTCCTTACGCATACTTAGCCCCCCTTACGCATACTTAGCCCTCCTTATAAATATATATATTTGAAAATTAATGGCAAGGGAGCCTAAATTGAAACCATAAGGCTTATACAATTTTAGGCTTCCTTTTACATGAGAACAAAATTAATTAGAGTGAGATTGCTTGGCAGACTAATCAGCTAATGCTTAATACCATTATTTTGACAAATTTCTCAATATTTTGAGTAAAGAAATTTTTTTAGCTTTTTTTTTAAAAAGAGTAAAGGAAACTGTGTTCACAAGATCAATAGGAAAATAATTAAACAATTTCGGCCCCTGAAATTTTATAGAAAACTGTCTAATATTTGTTCTACATAATGGTATATGAATGGCCATTCGATTGCTTGTATTATACTGATGAATTTCATTGTTCAAAACAAACATATTATTGAAACTTTTTGGTAAGAGAGAATATTTATAGGAATACAGAAACTGGCCTAATTGCGCAACAAACAAATATCATGTAGTTTCAATAAACCATAGTTAGTAGAAGGGATGGTTTGGAAGGTCCGCAAAAGTCATTGTTCTATGTCGTTGTTCACTTTCACGGTCACTGAACGTATTTTATTTTCTGTATAATGAAGTAGTCATCCAATAACAACGTTCGGATTTAATTAGTGTAGTCCTTCATTGTCACGTGTTGTGGGTCCTTCGCCGTCACGTGTCCATAGAATTTCCTTTCTCCAACCAATAACAAACACTTTCTCCAATACAATAACATGACCATTGCATCATCTTGAAAGACAATGGAGCTTCCAAACCACCCCCCCCCCCCCCCCACACTACTAACTATGAATAAACCGAGTTCCTTGGCTAAGTATGCCTAAGGATGAGGATGGCTAAGGATGGCTAAGGAGGGCTAAGGATGGCCAAGGATGGCTAAGGAGGGCTAAGGATGGCTAAAGAGGGCTAGAGTATGCCTAAGGAGGGCAAAGTATGCGCAAGGAGGGCTAAGTATGCGTAAGGAGGGCTAAGCTGAATGCGTAAGGGCAGGGCTAAGTATGCTTGCCGCTGACCGGGATAAATGGCGTGCTCACCCTCCCTCTCCGCCCGTGATGTAACGTTTTCGATTAAAGATAAGGTCGGCGAGTGGACTAGACCCAAATGCACAAATCTATCGGAATAAAAAGTCTATCCGAATAAAAAACTATCCGAATTAAAAGACTATCCGAATAAAATGTCTACCCGCATAAAATGTCTACCCAAATGAAATGTCTATCCGAATAAAATGTTTACCCGAATGAAATGTCTATCCGAATAAAATGTCTACCCGAATGAAATGTCTATCCGAAAAAAATGTCTACCCGAATGAAATGTCTATCCGAATAAAATGTCTACCCGAATGAAATGTCTATCCGAATAAAATGTCTACCCGAATAAAATGTCTATCCGAATAAAATGTCTATACCCGAATGAAATGTATAATGTCTACCCGCATAAAATGTCTACCCAAATGAAATGTCTATCCGAATAAAAAGTCTACCCAAATGAAATGTCTACCCGAATAAAAAGTCTATCCGAATAAAATGTCTACCCAAATAAAAAGTGTATCTGATTTTGGCACTGATGGCATTCCATATATTTCACTGTTGAATTAGTGTTCAATGACTTCGCGTGTGCCTGCTTTGACGTCATTTCCTGTGAAAAGTAAATCAACTTTAGCAGGGAAAAAGGCGAGAAAAAGAGATGAAAGATGAAAGAGAAGAAATGGAGAAAAAATGGAGATGAAAAAAAAAAAAATGGAGATGAAATTTTCGAACGACAAGATATATTACATTTCTTCTTTGTAGAACCCAAAGATTACGAATATGTGAAATCCTCATACCCCGGATAGGCATTTTAAAAACGAATTGAATAATCCTGTACTTCCAACCTTTCTCATTAATAATAATTGTGAAGAACTTGTTAATATAAGTTATGATAGTAAACGCCTAAAATGCAATAGCGACTTCGATTCTCTTAGGAAAGTCAGAACTGATTTTAACATGGTATTATATAGAAAACAAACACTATTATTTCAAGGTAAAGATGGCAATTTGGTACGAGATAAATGTGTGTACTTCTGCCAGACAGGAAACCCAACGCCAAATTTGAATTCGACGTCTACGGCTGACATGCGAACGATTGAACAAATCCTTCATCCCTGATACCGATGAAATACCATTTGTATCTGCGACGAATTTGCCAAGCAGTGAAGAAGATGGTGGCAAAGCGAACGCGGATCCTGTAAATCACTCGTCTCTGTTGACTAGGTGTTCTTGCCCTTGCGGAATTTTGACTGCTGATGTCTAATCCTTCTGTAAAAACCAGCGGTGTCATGGATATATCAATAAGTTGTCAGTATCCAGTGTATATGGTAATGAAGATAAAGAATCCTAAATACCCATCATGTAATGCGACAGTGAAAAGTTATAGTCCAGTCAATCTACCTGAAATGAAGGTTCAACATCAAACACATTGCAACAGAAATATGGATTTAGCTTTCTCGGTACCTACATACATTCAGAAATCACATACCAAAGTCCCCAGAAATCAACCTAGAGGAAAGTTTTTATTACAATTTAACTACAAAAGCTCCATCCTTTAAAAAAGTTAAATTTCAAGTTCACTTTTACCAAATATCACCTATGTCGTTAGAAAGTTCTCAAAAAACCATTTGAAGGACATTTATGCACGTAGTACAATTTTCCAGGCCCATTTTGAGTTACGCAGGGCCGGCGGAAGAGGGGGGTTGGGGCGGGGGGGCTTTTAGCCAATAATAATACTGCCAAAAATTTACGTGTTTAAAAAAATTAAGTTGCATCATCCAGGGTTCTATCTAGGGGGTTTGAGGGGTGGAAGCTCCCCCCCCCCCCCAAACAGCCGAGCTTCACCCCCAAAAAAGTTCTCATCATTCACAACTGAAGTATTATTATTGGACGTAAGGTGATGTATCGCGTGCATGTAACTTAATTCAACTTAACTGATTCAATATGAAATACATTATAAATTTTAATAAACAATATAAAATGTACTTAAAATCCTGGAAAGTGTTGTTTTTTGGTGTTTTATGACTTTTCGAAACCTTCAGTATTGTGTAAAATCTTCCCCCAAAATGCAGGAAATGGCATTTCAGAGACTCTAGATTTCAAAATTTTCCGGAGAGGCATGCCCCCGGACCCCCCTAGATGCTCGCGCCTTTGGCGCTCGTTCACACTGTTTCCCAATCCTGGCTACGTCCTTGCTTCTCCGCTTAACAAAAAATCCTAGATAGAACCCTGTCATTTAGATCAGGAAAATACCAAACCGAGAGCTTTTCGTCCTTCCAAATTGTTCGCATACTCATCAAATGGAGAAGCTATGTGACCAGGCAATTTTAGGATTGGTACCCAGCCCCCCCAATACAGATTTGCTTCCGCCGTGCCTGTTACGTGTAAAGTTAAACCTGCGTGCTTGCAAAAAACCAGCACTTTGTGGCATTTTCCACTTTTCTTGAGCGAATAACTCAAAATGGGCTGAGAAAATTGTATTATCCGATGAAATGTCCTGCATATAGCCGTGAGAACTTTCTAAAGACATAGGTAATATTTGCTAAACGTAAAATTTCACTTTTTTTAAAGAGTTATAGGTTGGTTTCCAGGGACTTCAGTTGGCACGTTATTTCCGAATGTATTAACTGAGGTAATAAAAAGCTAAAATCATTTCTTTTGTAATTTGTTTGATGTTAAACCGTAGATTGCCTGGATTATTATCGCAACTACGATGCAGCATCATTTTCCCAGGATTTGTCCCAGCAATCTACATACCTGCGTTATAGCAAAAAACAAACTACTTAAAGTGCCTATACAGCCCTTTTGTTTTTTAGTTATCTGTATAGAGGATCAAAAAATAGCTGCTGTAGGTTATTTTACAGTTTTTGATTTGGACTTTTCGTTTAGAAGATATTTTGCATCCAAATTAAGAAACGTAAGCAAATTCCGATTAAAAACCGAAAACGTATTTCTGCCAATTCTGGAGTCTGGGAACTAGGTTGTGACGTCATTTAAGAGATGAGTCCTGGATCTTCCCAGCTTCATAAACAATCGAGCTCGTTTCCCAGATTATACTATAAAATTTATCGTTTATGTTGAACTATTCAATCATGCCAGACAGATACGCAGTGTATGGATGTTCTAATGAAGCGAATTTGAAAGAAAAAGATCTGTCCATTGTATTCCTTACTTATACTATACCTTTCTTGAACGATTCCTTACTTGAACGATACGCGGACAGTAAATATGAATATCGCATAGAGAACTTGCAGTGTGTTAATACAGTGTTTACAAGTTCCCCAAGGCAAAACACACATTAGTCTCTTAAAGACGTCACAGTGTGGCTCGTTCCAGGCCTTTCTAATTAGCGGCTTTTTTATATAAATAGCAATGTTTAAAGAGTGATATCTTCTAAACGAAAAGTCCAAATCTAAAACTATAAATTAACTTATCAGCTATTTTTCATCCTCTATACAGATAACTAAAAAACGAAAAGGGCTGTATAGGCACTTTAAATCCAAGCTGACAAGAGCGCCATATATGTATAGCAGAGCATTATATACAAACGCTGTGATCATGCTGGCAATTCATGGTTTCTATTATGTAGTAATATAAACGTGTTGTGTAGACAGTGTAGAAATACAAATCGAATACTCCAAAAGGTTGGTGTACTGCTAAAATAGTGTGTAACAAGGCCCAATGTTTCGAGCGAAGGTTCCTTCCTTAGAGAGTGAAAAGTAAAGTGCAATGAAAACTAAGTGATACTTTTATATTTAAAATAATCAGGTGACAAAAACAAGCCAATGAAATAATTAATGAAATTTAAAAGTAGGAGAGTCATTTTCTATTTTTTAACGTCAATCTGTAAACAGGCCATCCAAATAAAGGCTAATATAGTGAGGTGAAATAAAGAAAACATCCGAGGGAGTTAAGTCGGAGAAGCCAGTTCTTAGACGAAAAAGATGACTTTAGAGGGATTTAAATAAAAGAAAATCGTTCGTTAAGTACGTGGAACGAATGATTTTCTTTATTTTATGGCACTTATTTCGCACCGGAAATGGTTGATAACATGGCACAAACTTTCATGTCCGAAATCAATTGGTTGGTACTTAGTCTATTAAAATGTTGGGTGACGGGTTTGTCAACATTTCGGATTTAGGTTCGGAAACCACGGAGCAGAGATAAGGAAAGAACACGGT